>JAEOAE010003509.1:0-49461 GCA_036365155.1 Meriones psammophilus
GCGACACTTATGTGAATTAGTTTTACAAAGTTGTGCTTTGTGTTTCTGTTCCTTCCGATGAAACTTGATTCTTTGCCAAACAGTGTGAATAACACTTTTCAGTTTTCCTGTGTTCCTAATTGAGCGGCGACACACATGTGATTCCGTTTAAAAGTCGCTTTGCTTTTTCTGTTCTTTTGTTGAAAACTTGTTTCTCTGCTATACAGTGTTATATATCACTTTTTACTTTTCCTGTTATAATAATTGAAATGCGGGCAAACGTATGTGAATTAGTTTACAAAGTTTTACTTTGCCTTTTTGTTCTTCGATGGAAACTTGTTTCTGCTGTACAGTCTTGAGGATAACACTTTTCAGTTTTCCTGTATTCCTAATTGAGCGAGCGACACACAAATGATTCCGTTTAAAGTAGTGCCTTGTTTTCTGTTCTTTTGTTGGAAACTTGTTCCTGTGCTCTATGGTGCGATATATCACTTTTTCAGTTTCCTGTATTAATAATTGTCGAGTGTCCCACATGTGATTTAGTCTACAAAGTAGTGTTGTTTCTCTGTTCTTTCATTGAAACTTGTTCCTGTGCTGTACAATCGATATATCACTTTTCAGTTTTCCTGTATTCCTAATTGAGCGAGCCACACATGCTTGATTTTATATAGTTTACAAAGTTGTGCTTTGCGTTTATGTTCTTTCGGGAAACTTGTTTCCTGTTAGGAACAAGTTAAGGTGGAATTTGGGGCTAGGTTACGGTTAGAGTTAGGGTTAGGTTTTGTGTTAGGGGTTAAGGTTAGCGTTATTGTTAGGGTTCTGGGTTTTGGGTTAGGGTTATATCACTTTTCAGTTTTCCCTGTATTCCTAATTGAGCGCAGTGACACATATTTGATTTAGTTTACAAAGCAGTGCTTTTAGTTTTATGTTCTTTAGTTGGAAACTTGTTAGTTAGGTTTAGGGTTAGGATTAGGGTTAGGTTTAGGGTTAGGTTTAGGGTTAGTGTTAGGGGAGGTTAGGGGTTAGCGTTAGGGTTATGGTTAGGTTTAGGGTTTGGGGTTAGGGTTAGGGTTAGTGTTAGGGTTGGGTTAGGGTTACAGAGTTAGGGTTAGGTTAACTTTATATCACCTTTTAGTTTTCTGTTCTAATAACTGAACAGGCATCATATATGTGAATTAGTTTTCAATTTTGTGTTTGCGTTTCTGTTCTTTCGATGGAAACTTGTTTCTGTGCACTACAGTGGGAGATATCACTTTTCAGTTTTCTTGTATTCCTAATTGAGCGGGCAACATACACATGTTACTTAGTTTACAAAGTTGTGCTTTACATTTCTCTTCTTTCTGTTGGAAACTTGTTTCTGTGTGGTACAGTCGAGATGTCACTTTCAGTTTTCTCTCTATTCCTAATTGAGCGGTCAACACATTTACTTAGTTTACAAAGTTGTTGTTTTACATTTCTGTATTTTCGATGGAAACTTCTTTCTGTGCTCTCAAGTGGGAGATATCACTTTTCAGTTTTCCTGTATTCTAATGGAACAGGCGACACACATGTTATTTAGTTTATGGAGTTGTGGTTTGTGTTTCTGTGCTTTCATTGAAACTTCTTTCTGTGCTCTAAAATGAGAGATATCACTTTTCAGTTTTCCTGTATTCCTAATTTAGGGGTACTAAATTTGATGTAGTAGAAAAAGGTTTGCTTTGCCTTTCTATTCTTTTTGTTGGAAACTTGTTTCTGTACTTTTTACAGTGCAGATATCTCTTTTCAGTTTTCCTGTATTCCTAATTGGGCAACACAAATGTGATTTAGTTTTACAAAGTTGTGACTTTTCTTTACTATTCTTTTGGTGGAAACTTGTTTCTGTACTTTACAGTGGGAGATATCACTTCTCAGTTTTCCTGTACTCAAATTGAGCATTATGACACACATGTTACTTAGTTTGCAAGTTGTGCTTTATATTTCTTTCTTTCATTGAAACTTGTTTCTCTGATTTACAATACGAGAATATCACTTTTCAGTTTTCCTGTATTCCTAATTGAATGGTAAACACACATGTTACTTAGTTTACAAGAGTTGTGCTTTACATTTCTGTATTTTTGATGAAACTTCTTTCTGTGCTCTCAAGTGGGAGATATCACTATTCAGTTTCCTGTATTCCTAATGGAGCAGGCGACACATGTGATTTATTTTCCAAAGTTGTGGTTTTTGTGTTTCTGTGCTTTCATTGGAAACTTCTTTCTGTGCTCTAAAATGGGAGATATCACTTTTCAGTTTTCCTGTATTCCTAATTTAGCGGTGCGACACAAATGTGATTTAGTTTACAAAGTTGTGACTTTCCTTTCTATTCTTTTGTGGAAACTTGTTTCTGTATGCATTACATTGGAGATATCACTTTTCAGTTTTCCTGTATTCCTAATTGAGCATTATGACACATATGTTACTTAGTTTGCAAAGTTGTGCTTTATATTTCTTTTCTTTCATTTGAAACTTGTTTCTCTGAAATTTACAATGCGAGATATCATATCAGTTTTCCTGTATTCCTAATTCAGCGGGTGACACACATGTGATTTAGTTTCAAAGTTGTGCTTTTTCGTTTCTGTTCTTTTTGTTGGAAACTTCCTTCTGTGCTCTAAAGTGGGAATATCCTTTTTCAGTTTTCCTATTTTTCCTAATGGAACTGGCCACACACATATGATTTATTTTCCAAAGCTGTGGTTTTATTTCTGTACTTTCATTGGAAACTTCTTTCTGTGCTCTAAAATGGGAGATATCACTTTTCAGTTTTCCTGTATTCCTAAATTATAGGCGACACAAATGTGATTTAGTTTACAAAGTTGTGACTTTCCTTTCTATTCTTTTGGTGGAAACTTGTTTCTGTGCACTACAGTGGGAGATATCACTTTCAGTTTTCCTGTATTTCTAATTTAGGGGCAACACTAATTTGATGTAGTTTAAAGTTTTGCTTTGCCTTTCTATTCTTTTATTTGGAAACTTGTTTCTGTGCACTACAGTGCAGATATCTCTTTCAGTTTTCCTGTATTCCTAATTGAACAGGGCAAACACAAATGTGATTTAGTTTACAAAGTTGTGACTTTTCTTACTATTCTTTTGGTGGAAACTTGTTTCTGTGCACTACAGTGGGAGATATCACTTCTCAGTTTTTTCTGTACTCAAATTGAACATATGACACACATGTTACTTAGTTTGCAAGTTGTACTTTATATTTCTTTTCTTTCATTGAAACTTGTTTCTCTGAGGCAATGCGAGAGATATCACTTTTCAGTTTTCCTGTATTCCTAATTGAATGGCTTTCGACACACAGGTTACTTAGTTTTACAAAGTTGTGCTTTACATTTCTGTATTTTGATGAAACTTCTTTCTGTGCTCTCAAGTGGGAGATATCTTTTTTCAGTTTCCTGTATTCCTAATTGAAAGACAATACACATCTTATTTAGATTACAAAGTTGTGCTTTACATTTCTGTTTCTTTCATTGGAAACATGTTTCTGTAGGTACAGTGTGAGATATCACTTTCAGTTTTCCTGTAATCCTAATTGAGCGGATGACACAGATGTGATTTACTTTCCAAAGCTCTGTTTTGTGTTTATGTTCTTTCATTGGAAACTTCTCTCTGTGCTCTAAAGTGGGAGATATCACTTTTTCAGTTTCCTGTTTCCTAATGGAACTGGCCACACACATGTGATTCATTTTCCAAAGCTGTGGTTTGTGTTTCTGTGCTTTCATTGAAACTTCTTTCTGTGCTCTAAAATGGGAGATATCACTTTTCAGTTTTCCTGTATTCCTAAATTAGAAGAGGCGACACAAATGTGAATTAGTTTACAAAGTTGTAACTTTCCTTTCTATTCTTTTGGTGAAACTTGTTTCTGTGCACTACAGTTTGGAGATATCACTTTTTCAGTTTTCCTGTATTCCTAATTGAACTGACGACACACATGTTACTTAGTTTGCAAAGTTGTGCTTTATATTTTTTTTCTTTCCATTGGAAACTTGTTTCTGTAATTTACAGTGGGAGATATCACTTTTCATTTTCCTGTATTCCTAATTAAGAGGGCTATAAACATCTTACTTAGATTACAAAATTGTGCTTTAAATTTCTGTTCTTTCATTGGAAACTTGTTTCTGTGAGGCAGTGCGTAGATATCGCTTTTCAGTTTTCCTGTATTCTAATTGAGCGAATGACACAGATGTTCTTTTTGTTTCCAAAACTTGTTTTTGCCGAACAGTTCGATATATCTCTTTTCAGTTTTCCTGTATTCCTAATTGAGCTAGCAACACACATGTGATTTAGTTTACAAAGTATTGCTTTGCATTTCTGTTCTTCCATTGAAACTTGTTCCTGTGCTGTAAATTGTGATATATCACTTTTCAGTTTTCCTGTATTCCCTTATTGAGCCCAAGGACACACATGTGATTCAGTTTACAAAAGTAATTGCTTTGCTTTTCTGTTCTTTCTTTTGGAAACTTGTTCCTGTGCTGTATAGTCACGATATACTTTCATTTTTCCTGTATTCCTAATTGAGGCGCGACACACATGTGATTTAGTTTAAAAAGTAGTGCTTTGCTTTTCTGTTCTACTGTTGGAAACTTGTTCTGTGCTGTAAAAAGTGCGATATATCACTTTTCAGTTTTCCTGTATTCCTAATTGAGCGAGCGACACATGTGATTGAGTTTAGAAATAGTGCTTTCGTTTCTGTTCTTTTGTTGAAACTTGTTCCTGTGCTGTATAGTGTGATATATCACTTTTCATTTTCCTGTATTTCTAAATGAGCGGCGACACACTTGTGATTTAGTTTAGAATGTAATCCAATGCGTTTGTTCTTTGTTGGAAACTTGTTCCTGTTAGTTCAAGTTAGGGTTAGGGTTAGGGTTAGTGTCAAGGGGTTATATCACTTTTCAGTTTTCATGTATTCCTAATTGAGAGTGTGACACACATGTGATTTAGTTTACAAAGCAGTGCTTTGCTTTTCTGTTCTTTCATTGGAAACTTGTTCCTGTAGGTTGTACAGTGCAATATATCACTTTTCAGTTTTCCTGTATTCTTAACTGAGCGAGTGTATACATTTGATTTAGTTTACAAAGCATTGCTTTTGCGTTTATGTTCTATCTTTGGTAACTTGTTTCTGTTAGGAAAAACTTAGGGTTAGGGGTTAGGGTTAGGTTTGGGGTTAGGGTTAGGGTTAGGGGTTAAGGTTAGGGATAGGAGGTTAGGTTAGGTTAGGATTATATCACGTTTCAGTTTTTCCTGTTTTAATAATTGAACAGGAGGCATGTATGTGAATTAGTTTACAAGTTGTACTTTGCGTTTCTGTTCTTTCATTGGAAACTTGTTCCTGTTAGGTTTAGGGATTGGGATAGAGTTAGGGTTAGGGTATTGTCAGGTTTAGGTTAGGGTTAGGGTTAGGTGTTAGGGCTTTCCAAATGGTTAGGTTAGGTTAGGGTTAGGCGTTAGGGTTTGGATATGGTTAGGGTTAGGGTTCTATCACTTTTCAGTTTTCCTGTTAAAAATAATTGAACTGGCAACACGTATGTGAATTAGTTTACAAAGTTGTGCTTTGCACTTCTGTTCTTTCAATGGAAACTTGTTTCTGTGCCATTCAGTGCTGAGATAGAATTTTTAGTTTTCCTGTATTCCTAATTGAACCGAGCAATAACCATATGATTCCGTTTTTAAAAGTAGGGGGCTTTGCTTTTTCTCTTCTTTCTTTGGAAACTTTTTTCCTGTGCTGTACAGTGTGTTATATCACTTTTCAAGTTTTCCTGTATTCCTAATTGAGCGGGTGACACACATGTGATTTAGTTTACAAAGTATTACTTTGCGTTTATGTTCTTCGATGGAAACTTGTTTCTGTTCTAAACAAGTTAGGGTTAGAGTTCAGCTTAGGGTTAGGGTTAGGGCAGGGTTAGGGTTTGGGTCAGGGTTAGGGTTAGTCTTACAGTTAGGGTTAGGGTTAGGGGTTTGGGGTCAGGGTTAGGGTTAGGGTTAGGTTTAGGGTTAGGGTTAGGGTGTGGTTAGGGTTAGGTTTAGGGTTATATCACTTTTCAGTTTTCCTGTTATAATAATTGAACAGGCGACACACATGTGAATTAGTTTACAAAGTTGTGCTTTGCTTTTTCTGTTCTTCGATGAAAACTTGTTTCTTTGCCGTACAGTTCGATATATCACTTTTCAGTTTTCTTGTATTCCTACCTGAGCGGCGACACACAGGTGGTTTAGTTTACAAAGTGCTTTGCGTTTATGTTATTTCCTTGAAACTTGTTCCTGTTAGGAACAAGGTAGTGTAAGGTAGGGTTAGTTAGGTTAAGGTTAGGGTTTGTAGCCTTAGGGTTAGGGTTAGAATTAGGGGTTTAGGGTTGGGTTAGGGTTATATATCACTTTTCAGTTTCCCTGTTACAATAATTGCACAGTTGACACGTATTTAAATTAGTTTACAAAGTTGTGCTTTGTGTTTCTGTTCTTTCGATGAAAACTTGTTTCTGTGCTGTACAGTGTGAGATAACACTTTTCAGTTTTTCCTATATTCCTAATTGAGCTTGGCGACACACATGTGATTCCTTTACAAAGTAGTGCTTGTTTTTCTATTCTTTTTTTGAAACTTGTTCCTGTGCTGTAGAGAGCGGGTATATCACTTTTTCAGGTTTCCTGTATTCCTAATTGAGTTAGCGACACACATATGATTTAGTTTACAATGTAGTGGTTTGCCTTTCTGTTTCTTCTGTTTGCAAACTTGTTTCTGTGCTGTACAGTGCGATATATCACTTTTCAGTTTTCCTGATATAATAATTGAACGGTGACACATATGTGAATTAGTTTAGAAAGTTGTGCTTTGCGGTTTCTGTTCTTCGATGGAAAATTGTTTCTGTGCCATACAGTCTTTGAGATAACACTTTTCAGTTTTTTCCTGTATTCCTAATTGAGAGAGCGACACACATGTGATTCCCTTTACAAAGTAGTGCTTTGCTTTCCTGTTCTTTTGATGGAAACTTGTTCCTTTGATGTAGAGTGCAGTATATCACTTTTCAGTTTTCCTGTATTCCTAATTGAGTGAGCCACACACATTTGATTTAGTTTACAAAGTAGAGCTTTGTGTTTCTTTTCTTCAGTTGAAACTTGTTTCTCTGCAGTACAGTGCAATATATCACTTTTCAGTTTTCCTGTATTCCTAATTTGCCAGAGACACATGTGTGATTTCTGTTCTTTTGTTGAAAACTTGTTCTGTTAGGAACAAGTTAGGGTTAGGTTTAGTGTTAGGTTTAGTTAGGGTTAGGGTTAGGGTTAGGGTTAGGGTTAAGGTTAGGTGTTAGGGTTAGGGTTAGGGTTAGGGTTAGGGTTACAGTTAGGGTTTAGGTTTGGGTTAGGGGTTAGGGTTAGTGTTAGGTTAGGGGGTTAGGGTTAGGGGGTTATATCACTTTTCAGTTTTCCTGTTATAATAATTGAACAGGCGACATGTATGAATTAGTTTACAAAGTTTTACTTTGCGTTTCTGTTCTCGATGAAAAACTTGTTTCTTTGCCATACAGTTGATATATCACTTTTCAGTTTTCTTGTATTCCTACCTGAGCGAGCGACACACAGGTGATTTAGTTTACAAAGGAATGTTGTCGTTCATGTTCTTTCGATGGAAACTTGTTTCCTGTGCTGTACAGGCTAAATAACACTTTTAGTTTTCCTGTATTCCTAATTGAGCAAGCGACACACATGTGATTTAGTTTGCAATGTAGTGCTTTGCTTTTATGTTTTTCGATGGAAACTTGTTCCTGTTAGGAAAAACTTAGTTTTGTATTTAGGGTTAAGGTTACAGGATTTAGGTTAGGGTTGTGGTTAAGGTTAGGGTTAGGAGGTTAGTGTTAGGGTTATATCACTTTTTAGTTTTCCTGTTATAATAATTGTACAGGTGACACGTTTGTGAATTAGTTTACAAAGTTGTGCTTTGCGTTTTCTGTTCTTTGGCGTAAACTTATTTCTTTGCCGTACAGTTTGATATATCACTTTTCAGTGTTCTTGTATTCCTACCTGAGTGAGCAACACATGTGATTTAGTTTACAAAGGAGTGCTTTGCGTTTAAGTTTTTTTCGTTGGAAACTTGTTCCTGTTAGGAGTTTGGGTTAGGGTTTGGGTTAGGGTTAGAGGTTAGGGTTAGGGTTAGGGTAGGGTTACGGTTAGGGTTAAGGTTATGATTAGGGGGTTAGGGTTAGCGTTAGGGTTAGGGTTAGGTTTAGCGGGTTAGGGTTAGGGTTAATGTTAGGGTTAGGGTTAGGGTTATATCACTTCTCAGTTTTCCTGTTATAATGATTGAACAGGTGACACGTATGTGAATTACTTTACAAAGTTGTGCTTTGTGTTTCTGTTCTTCGATGAAAACTTGTTTTTCTTTTTAACAGTTCAATATATGACATTTCAGTTTTCTTGTATTCCTAATTGAGTGAGCGACACATGTGATTTAGTTTTACAAAGTAGTGCTTTTCTTTTCTATTCTTTCGTTCAAACTTGTTCCTGTGCTGTACAGGGAGATATATATCTTTTCTGTTTTCCTGTATTCTTATCTGAGCAAGTGACACACATGTGATTTAGTTTAAAAAGTAGTGCTTTCGTTTATGTTCTTTTCGTTGGAAACTTGTTCCTGTTAGAAACATGATTTAGGGTTAGGTTTAGGTTAGGTTGGGTTAGGGTTAGGGGTTAGGGTTAGGGTTAGGTTAGGGTTAGGGGTTAGGTTTATGGTTAGTGTTAGGGTTAGGGTTAGGGGATTAGGGTTAGGGTTAGGGTTATATCACTTTTCAGTTTTCCTGTTATAATAATTGAACAGGTGACACATATGTGAATCAGTTTACAAAGTTGCTTTTATGCGTTTTCTGTCCTTTCGATGGAAACTTGTTTCTGTGCTGTACAGTGTGAGATATCACTTTTCAGTTTTTCTGTATTCAAATTGAGCGAGGTACACCCATGTGATTTTCTTTACAAACGTAGTGATTTGCTTTTCTGTTCTTAAGTTGGAAACTTATTCCTGTGCTGTAAAGTGCGATATATCACTTTTCAGTTTTCCTGTATTCCCTAATTGAGTGAGTGACACACATGTGATTTAGTTTACAAAGTAGTGCTTTTCTTTTCTGTTCTTTCGTTGGAAACTTGTTCCTGTGCTGTAAAGTGCGATATATCACTTTTCAGTTTTCCTGTATTCCTAATTTAGCGAGCGACATACATGTGATTTTGTTTACAAAATAGTGCTTTCCGTTTCTGTTCTTTCATTGGAAACTTGTTCCTGTGCTGTATAAGTGTGATATATCACTTTTCAGTTTTCCTGTATTTCTAAATTGAACAGGCGAGACACTTGTGATTTAGTTTAGAAATGTAGTGCTTTCGTTTCTGTTCTTTTGTTGGAAACTTGTTCCTGTTAGGACAAGTTAGGGTTAGGGGTTAGGTTAGTGTTAGGGTTATATCACTTTTCAGTTTTCATGTATTCCTAATTGAGAGTGACACACATGTGATTTAGTTTACAAAGTAGTGCTTTGCTTTTCTCTTCTTTTCGTTGAAACTTGTTCCTGTGCTGTACAGTGCAATATATTACTTTTCAGTTTTCCTGTATTCTTAACTGAGCGAGTGACATACATTTGATTTAGTTTACAAAGTAGTGTTTTGCGTTTCTGTTCTTTTCATGAAACTTGTTCCTGTTAGGAAAAACTTAGGTTAGGTTACAAAGGGGTTAGGGTTAGGTTAGGTTTGGGGTTAGGGTTAGGGTTAGTTGGTTAAGGTTAGGGATAAGGGTTAGGTTAGGTTGGGTTATATCACTTTTCAGTTTTCCTGTTTTAACAATTGAACAGGAGGCATGTATGTGATTTAGTTTACAAAGTTGTGCTTTGTGTTTCTGTTCTTTCATTGGAAACTTGTTCCTGTTAGGAACAAGTTAGGTTTAGGATTGGGATAGTGTTAGGTTAGGTATTGTCAGGTTTAGGGTTAGGTTAGGGTTAAGTGTTAGGGCTATGGTTGGGTTAGGGGTTAGGTTAGGGCGTTAGGGTTTGGATATGGTTATGGTTAGGGTTCTATCACTTTTCAGTTTTCCTGTTAAAATAATTGAACTGGCAACACGTATGTGAATTAGTTTACAAAGTTGTGCTTTGCATTTCTGTTCTTTCAATGTAAACTTGTTTCTGTGCCATACAGTGCGAGATAGAATTTTAGTTTTCCTGTATTCCCTAATTGAGCAGTTCACACATGTGATTCCATTTAAAAGTAGGGCTTTGCTTTTCTCTTCTTTCTTTGAAACTTTTTCCTGTGCTGGTACAGTCGTTATATATCATTTTTCAGGCTGTATTCCTAATTGAGCTAGTGACACACATGTGATTTAGTTTACAAAGTAGTGCTTTGGTTTATGTTCTTCTGTTGGAAACTTGTTTCTGTTAGGAAACAAGTTGGGGGTTACAGTTCAGGTTAGGGTTAGGGTTAGGCAGGGTTAGGGTTAGTTTCAGGTTAGGGTTAGTTTTAGTTAGGGTTAGTGTTAGGGGTTTGAGGGTTAGGGTTAGGGTTTGGTAAACTTGTTAGGTTCTCTGAGGTTAGGGTTAAGGTTAATAGTTATATCACTTTTCAGTTTTCCTGTTATAATAATTCAACAGGGTGACACACATTTGATTTAGTTTACAAAGTTGTGCTTTGTGTTTCTGTTCTTTTATTGAAAACTTGTTTTTGTGCTGTACAGTGTGAGATATCACTTTTCAGTTTTCCTGTATTCCTAATTGAAGTGGCTATACACAGATGATTTAGTTTACAAAGTAGTGCTTTGCTTTTCTGTTCTTTTTTTGGAAACTTGTTTCTGTGCTGTACAGTGTGATATATCACTTTTCAGTTTTCCTGTATTCCTAATTGAGCGGATGACACACATGTGATTTAGTTTACAATGTAGTGGTTTGCCTTTCTGTTCTGCTCATTGCAAACTTGTTTCTGTGCTGTACAGTTCGATATATCACTTTTCAGTTTTCCTGTATATAATAATAATTGAATGGGTGACACATATGTGAATTAGTTTACAAAGTTGTGCTTTTCGTTTCTGTTCTTTTGATGGAAACTTGTTTCTGAGCCATACAGTGGGAGATAACACTTTTCAGTTTTCCTGTATTCCTAATTGAAAGGGTAACACACATGTGATTCCCTTTACAAAGTTGTGCTTTGCTTTCTGTTCTTTTGTTGGAAACTTGTTTCTGTGATGTAGAGTGCAGTATATCACTTTTCAGTTTTCCTGTATTCCTAATTGAGCGAGCCACACACATTTGATTTAGTTTACAAAGTAGTGCTTTGCGTTTCTTTTCTTCAGTTGGAAACTTGTTTCTCTGCTCTACAGTGCGATATATCACTTTTCAGTTTTCCTGTATTCCTAATTGAGCCAGAGACACATGTGTGATTTCTGTTCTTTTTTTCCTCTTTTGTTCCTGTTAGGAACAAGTTGGGTTTAGGTTTAGGGTTAGGTTAGGTTGTTAGTCCCAAAGGTTGTTTTCTGTTAGGGTTAGGTTAGGGTTAGGGTTAGGGTTAGGTTATATCACTTTTCAGTTTTCCTGTTATAATAATTGAACAGGGCGACACGTATGTGAATTAGTTTACAAAGTTGTGCTTTGCGTTTCTGTTCTTTTGATGAAAACTTGTTTCTTTGCCATACAGTTAGATATATCACTTTTCAGTTTTCTTGTATTCCTAATTGAGAAGCGACACACAGGTGATTTAGTTTACAAAGGAGTACTTTGCGTTGATGTTCTTTTGTTGGAAACTTGTTTCTGTGTGCTGTACAGGGCAAGATAACACTTTTTAGTTTTCCTGTATTCCTAATTGAGCAAGATTGACACACATGTGATTTAGTTTGCAAAGTAGTGCTTTGTGTTTATGTTCTTTTGATGGAAACTTGTTCCTGTTAGGAAATCACTTAGGGTTAGGGTTAGGGTTATGGTTGGGGTTAGGATTAGGGTTAGGGTTGGGGTTAAGGTTAGGGTTAGGGTTAGTGTTAGGGTTATATCACTTTTCAGTTTTCCTGTTATAATAATTGTACAATGACACGTTTGTGAATTAGTTTACAAAGTTGTGCTTTGCATTTCTGTTCTTTGATGTAAACTTATTTCTTTGCCGTACAGTGGGATATATCACTTTTCAGTTTTCTTGTATTCCTAATTGAGCGAGCAACACACATGTGATTTAGTTTACAAAGTAGTGCTTTGCGTTTCTGTTCTTTCGTTGGAAACTTGTTCCTGTTAAGGAACAGTTTTCCTGTTAGGTTTAGGTTAGGGTGTTAGTTTTCCTGTTTTCCTAATTGGTTAGGACACACATGTGATTTAGTTTTACAAAGTAGGCTTAGGTTTTCTGTTTTTTCCCTGAAGGGTTCTGGTTAGGGTTAGGTTTATTTAGGGTTAGGGTTAGGGTTAGGAGGTTAGGGTTAGGTTATATCACTTTTCAGTTTTCCTGTTATAATAATTGAACAGGTGACACCTATTTGAATTAGTTTACAAAGTTGTGCTTTGTGTTTCTGTTCTTTCGATGAAACTTTTTCTGTGCCCTACAGTTGAGATAACACTTTTCAGTTTTCCTGTATTCCTAATTGAGTGAGGCGACACACATGTGAATTCATTTTACAAAGTAGTGCTTTGCTTTTCTGTTCTTTCATTTGAAACTTGTTCCTGTGCTGTTTGAGATATTGTTTTCAGTTTTCCTGTATTCCTAATTGAGCGAAGTGACACACATGTGATTTAGTTTAAAAAGTAGTGAATTTTCTGTTCTTTATGGAAACTTGTTTCTTTTGAACAAAGTTAGGTTAGGGTTAGGGGTTAGGGTTAGGGTTAAGGTTAGGGTTAGGGTTAGGGTTAGGGTTGGGTTAGGTTTTGGTTAGGGTTAGGGTTAGGGTTAGGGGGTTAGGGTTAGGGTTATATCACTTTTCAGTTTTCCTGTTATAATAATTGAACAGGCGACACAAATGTGAATTAGTTTACAAAGTTGTGCTTTGCGTTTCTGTTCTTTTTGATGGAAACTTGTTTCTGTGCTGTACAGTTTGATTTATCACTTTTCAGTTTTTCCTGTATTCCTAATTGAGTGAGTGACACACATGTGATTTAGTTTACAAAAGTAGTGCTTTGCGTTTATGTTCTTTTGTTGGAAACTTGTTCCTGTTAGGAACAATCTCTTTTAGATTTAGGGTTAGGGTTTTCAGTTTAGGGTTAGGGTTATAGGGTTAGGGTTAAGGTTAGGTTAGGGTTAGGGTTAGGGTTAGGTTAGGGGTTAGGGTTCAGTTTCTGTTCTTTTAGGGTTAGCAGGTTAGGGGTTAGGGTTAGGTTTGGATTAGGGTTATATCACTTTTCAGTTTTCCTGTTATAATAATTGAACAGGTGACATGTATGTGAATTAGTTTACAAAGTTGTGCTTTGTGTTTCTGTTCTTTGATGGAAACTTGTTTCTGTGCAGTACAGTGTGAGATAACACTTTTCAGTTTTCCTGTATTCCTAATTGAGCGAGAAACGACACACATGTGATTTAGTTTACAAAGTAGTGCTTTGCGTTTCTGTTCTTTTTCGTTGGAAACTTGTTCCTGTTAGGGTTAGGGTTATACAGTGTTAGTTATATGGTTAGGGTTATTTCAGTTTTCAGTTTTCCTGTTTCCTAATAGTGGTTGTGAATTAGTTTACAAAGTTGTGCTTTGCATTTATGTTCTTTAAAACTTAGGTTAAACTTGTTCCTTTTAGGAACAAGTTGTTAGGGAGGGTTAGGGTTAGGGTTAGGGTTAGGGTTTAGGGTTAGGGGTTAGGATTAGGGTTATATCACTTTTCAGTTTTCCTGTTATAATAATTGAACAGGCACACGAATGTGAATTAGTTTACAAAGTTGTGCTTTGTGTTTCTGTTCTTTCCATGAAAACTTGTTTCTGTGCCGTACAGTGCGAGATAACACTTTTCAGTTTTCCTGTATTCCTAATTGAGTGAGCGACACACATGTGATTTAGTTTACAAAGTAGTGCTTTGCGTTTCTGTTCTTCTTTTGGAAACTAGTTTCTGTGCTGTACAGTGCAATCTATCACTTTTCAGTTTTCCTGTTATAATAATTGAAGGCGACATGTATGTGAATTAGTTTACAAAGTTTTGCTTTGCGTTTCTCTTCTTTCGATGGAAACCTGTTACCTGTGCTGTACTGTTCAATATATCACTTTTCAGTTTTCCTGTTATAATAATTGAATGGGCGACACATATGTGAATTAGTTTACAAAGTTGTGCATTGCGTTTCTCTTCTTTCGATGGAAACTTGTTTCTGTGCCATAAAGTTCGAGATAACTCTTTTCAGTTTTCCTGTATTCCTAATTGAACGAGCGACACACCCGTTTTCGTTAAAAAGTAGTGCTTTGCTTTTCTCTTCTTTTGTTTGAAACTTGTTCCTGTACTGTACAGTGCGTTATATCACTTTTCAGTTTTCCTGTATTCCTAATTGAGCGAGATTGCACACATGTGATTCGGTTTAAATGTAGTGCTTTGCTTTTCTGTTCTTTCCTTCGAAAATTATTCCTGTGCTGTACAGTGCGTTATACCTCTTTTCAGTTTTCCTGTATTACTAATTGAGAGAATGGCACACATGGGATTTAGTTTACAAAGTAGTGCTTTACGTTTATGTTCTTTCATTGGAAACTTGTTCCTATTAGGAACAAGTTAGTGTTAGGGTTTTTAGGGTTAGGGTTAGGGTTAGGGTTAGGGGGCTTAGGGTTGGGTTAGGGTTAGGGTTAGGGTTAGGGTTAGGGGCTTAGGGTTAGTGTTAAGGTTATATCACTTTTCAGTTTTCCTGTTATAATAATTGAACGGGCGACACGAATGTGAATTAGTTTACAAATTTGTGCTGTGCGTTTCCGTTCTTTCGATGAAAACTTGTTTCTTTGCGGTACATTTCGATTTCTCGCTTTTCATTTTCCCTGTATTCCTAATTGAGTGAGCGACACACATGTGATTTAGTTTACAAAGTAGTGCTTTGCGTTTCTGTTCTTCTTTTGGAAACTAGTTTTCTGTGCTGTACAGTGCGATATATCACTTTTCAGTTTTCCTGTTATAATAATTGAACTGGCGACATATATGTGAATTAGTTTACAAAAAGTTTTGCTTTTTGCGTTTCTCTAATTTCGATGGAAACTTGTTTCTGTCCGTACAGTCTTGAGATAACACTTTTCAGTTTCCTGTATTCCTCATTCTTGAGGCGACAAACATGTGATTCCATTTAAAAGTAGTGCTTTGCTTTTCTGTTCTTTCGTTGAAACTTGTTCCTGTGCTGTACAGTGCGTTATATCACTTTTCAGTTTTCCTGTATTCCTAATTGAGCGAATGGCACATATGTGATTTAGTTTACAAAGTAGTGCTTTGCGTTTCTGTTCTTTCGTTGGAAACTTGTTCCACAAGTTAGGGTTAGGGTTAGGGTTTAGGTTAAGGTTAGGGTTAGGTAGCTTAGGGTTAGGATTAGGGTTAGGGTTACGATTAGGGTTAGGGTTAGGGGCTTAGGGTTAGGGTTATATCACTTTTCAGTTTTCCTGTTATAATAATTGAACAGGCGACACGAATGTGAATTAGTTTACAAGTAGTGCTTTTGCGTTTCTGTTCTTTTGATGAAAACTTGTTTCTTTGCTGTACATTTTGATTTATCGCTTTTCAGTTTCCCTGTATTCCTAATTGAGTGAGCGACACACATGTGATTTAGTTTACAAAATAGTGCTTTGCGACTCTGTCCTTCTGTTGGAAACTTGTTTCTGTGCTGTACAGTGTGATATATCACTTTTCAGTTTTCCTGTTATAATAATTAAACGGGCGACACGTATGTGAATTAGTTTACAAATTTGTGCTTTTCGTTTCTGTTCTTTTCGATGGAAGCAGGTTCCTGTGTTGTACAGTTCGATATATCACTTTTCAGTTTTCCTGTTATAATAATTGAAAGGGCGACACGTATGTGAATTAGTTTACAAAGTTCTGCTTTGCGTTTCTGTTCTTTCGATGGAAACTTGTTTCTGTGCCGTACAGTGTGAGATAACACTTTTCAGTTTTCCTGTATTCCTAATTTGCTTTTCTTTTGTGTTGAGCGACACAAATGTTATTCCGTTTAAAAGTAGTGCTTTTCTTTTGTGTTCATTCTTGGAAACTTGTTCCTGTTAGGAACAAGTTAGGTTAGGATTAGGGTTAGGTTAGGTTAGGGTTAGGGTTAGGGTTAGGGTTAGGCGTTCGGGTTAGGGTTAGGGTTAGGGTGTTAGGGTTAGGGTTAGGGTTAGGCTTATATCACTTTTCAGTTTTCCTGTATTAATAATTGAGCGAGCGACACACATGTGATTCAGTTTAAAAGTAGTGATTTGTTTTTTCTGTTCTTTAGATCTAAACTTGTTCCTGTTCTGTACAGTTCGATATATCACGTTTCAGTTTTCCTGTATTCCTAATTGAGCGAATTACACCATCCCTGCTGTAGTGACCCCCCTGAAATCTCCAGCTGCAGCAAGACCTCAGAACCTGGCAGTGACAGCAGCACAGAACTGGCGGAACACATCAAAGGAGCAGGGCCAAACCAGAGAGCAGAGAGCCCCGGATACCACGATCTCTGCCAGGAAACCTGCCTGTAAGTGAGTGTACCCTTGAGAATCTGCAGTTCCCCAGATCCTGGGTCCTTCTAAATCAGAAGCCAGGCATCGAACCCCCCCACATACCCACTTTGGGAGACAGAGGGGCACTAGGGACATTGAAGTTCCTGCCCTGTGGGCCTGATTGAGGAGTTAAGATAGTTAATGCCAGAAATTGTGCTGCGATCATCATTAGCGCCTGTGACATATACAGTGCAGAGCCCCTCCCACACACTCAAGGGTTCAACATTAGCCATCACTCTGTCCCTCGAGAAACTCATCCCACACACTTACACACACAGACACACACACACGCACGCGCGCACACACGCTTGCATTTGCCCGTTTTGCGCCTGCGTGCTTTCCTCCCACAGGTACAGCTAGTCCTCACACACAGCTGAGAGTGCTCAGCTTCCTGAAGAACTCTCCAGATACCAGAGAGAGACAGCACCAGTCTGATCTGCAGAATCCAAAAACAAACAGGGAAGGTTTCAGATAAGCCAATGGCCAGGGGTAGGTGAAAGAACACTTCCAACATAAATCAGGACATCATGACTTCACCAGCAAACCCCAAAATTGATGGATACTCCAATTCAGCAGAAGCACAGGAAAATGATTTTAAAGCCATGCTTGCCCAATTATTTGAGGCTCATAAGGAGGAAATGAACAAGTCTTTCAAAGAAATGGCCAGTCAATTGGAGGCAAAGAAAGAAGAAATAGACAATATCCTTAAAGAAACACAGGCAAACATAGCCAAACAAATAGATACACAAGTAGAGGAAAAATTAGTGGCATATAAGAAGGAAATGAAAAAAGAAATAGAGGCCATCGTAGAAAGTCAGGAATCCAAATTCAAACACATGAAAGAAATGGTGCAAGGCATAAAAACAGAATTAGAATCAATAAAGAAAACACAAAATGAGAAAACTCTTGAGCTGGAGAACTTGGAGAAAAGATCAGGAACCACAAAAGTAAGCATCACCAACAGAATACAAGAGATGGAAGAGAGAATCTCTGGAGCTGAAGACACACTTGCAGAAATGGATACTTCTCTCAAAGAAAAAGTAAAATGAGAAAAGTTCCAATCACAAAATATCCAAGAAATCAAGGATGCTATGAAAAGACAAAATCTAAGAATAATAGGAATTCACGAAAAAGAAGACTCCAGACTCCAAGGTCCAGAAAATATTTTCAAGAAAATCATAGAAGAAAATTTTCCCAACTTAAAGAAAGAGATGTCCATAAATATACAGGAGGCCTACAGAACTCCAAATAGTCTAGACCAGAAAAGAAACACATCACGTCACATCATAGTCAAAACACTAAATCTACAGAACAAAGAAAAGATATTAAAAGCAGCAAGGGAAAAAGGCCAAGTAACATATGAAGTTAGAGCTATCAGAATCACACCAGACTTCTCATCAGAAACTATGAAAGCCAGAAGGGCCTGGGCAAGTATCATGGAGACTCTAAGAGATCACAAGTGTCAACCCAGACTACTATACCCTGCAAAGCTTTCAATCAACATAGATGGAGAAAACAAAATATTCCATGACAAAACTAAGTTTACACAATATCTACACAGCAAACCATCCCTACAGAAGATACTAGAAGGAAAACTCCAATCCAATGAAAACAAACTCACCCAAGAAAACAGGGCATACAGATAATGTCCCAACAAAAATGAAAAGAAAACAAGCAATGAAACAGGGTTAGATCATCGACTCCATTACAAAAGGAACTAACATGCATTGGTCACTATTATCTATCAATATCAATGGACTCAACTCACCAATAAAAAGACACAGGCTAACAGAATGGTTAAGGAAACAGGATCCAACATTCTGTTGCATCCAAGAAACACACCTATGCAACAAAGACAAACATTACCTCAGAGTAAAGGGCTGAAAAACTGTTTTTCAAGCAAATGGTTCCAGAAAACAAGCTGGAGTAGCCATCCTAATATCTAATAAAATAGACTTTCAACCCAAGTTTAAAAAAAAAGATAAGGAGGGCCACTATATTCTCATCAAAGGAAAAATCCTCCAAGAGGACATCACAATCTTGAATATCTATGCCCCAAATACAAGAGCACCGACATTCGTAAATGAAACATTATTAAAGCTTAAATCATACATTGATCCTAATACCTTAATAGTGGGAGACTTCAACACTCCACTCTCACCAAGGGACAGATCAACTAGACAGACACCAAATAGGGAAATAAAAGCACTCACAGAATTCCTAAATCAAATGGACCTAATAGACGTCTACAGATCGTTTCACCCAAACTCAAAAGAGTACACCTTCTTTTCAGCACCGCATGGAAAGATAGACCATATAGTGGATCACAAAGCAAGCCTCAACAGATACAAAAGGATTGAAATAATCCCTTGTATACTATCTGACCACCATGGACTAAAGCTAGACATCAACAACAACAGAAACAACAAAAAGCCGACATGCACATGGAAACTGAACAACTTACTACTCAATGACAGCTGGGTTAAGGAAGAAATAAAGAAAGAAATTAAAGACTTCCTAGAATTCAATGAAAAGGAAGGCACAACATACCCAAATTTATGGGACACATTGAAAGCAGTGCTCAGAAGAAAATTTATAGCACTAAGTGCCTGCAAGAAGAAATTGTAACATCACATACAAACAACTCAGATGGAATATTGAAAAAGAAAACTGGCAGAAAATTGTATTCTTGTTGAGGAAGATATAATCAAAGGGAACAAGTGAGTCAGTAGGGAGCACAAAAATGAAGGAGTCTGGGCTGTAAGATTTCTTTATTCTGCAGGTTTCCTTGATATAGTCTGGGAGACCATTTCTACTGGTTTTTTCTTTCTCATGTGTCCTGGGTAGAAGCCACAAATGTGATCTGGAAAGGCAAATGGTTGATGATGTTTCATTGAACTGATTCTCAGTTCTCTCTATTATAGTGAACACAGTAGAGAGAAGTGCTTGTGTAAATATGTGGAAGAGTGTCAGGATGTGAGTATGTATATAGCTGTAAGTGAAACAGAGAGAAAGGGGAGAAGGCCCAACTGAAAACCCTAGAAAAAAAAGAAGCAGATACACCCAAGAGGAGCAGACGGCTGGAAATAATCAAACTAAGGGCTGAAATCAATCAAGTAGAAACAAATAAAACTATCCAAAGAATCAATGAGACAAAAAGCTGGTTCTTTGAGAAAATCAACAAAATAGACAAACCCTTAGCCAAACTAACTAAAAAGCAGAGGGAAACTATCCAGATCAGCAAAATCAGAAATGAAAATGGGGACATAACCACAGACATTGAGGAAATCCAAACAATTATTAGGTCATACTACAAAAGCCTATATGCCACAAAATTTGAGAATCTAAATGAAATGGATAATTTTCTTGAAAGATTCCATCTACCAAAACTAAGTCAAGATCAGGTAGAAAGACTGAATAGCCCTATATCTCCCAAGGAAATCAAAGCAGTCATTAACAGTCTCCCCTCCAAAAAAAAGCCCCGGACCAGATGGCTTCAGCCCAGAATTCTACAAGACCTTCAAAGAAGTGCTAACTCCAATTCTCCTCAAGCTATTCCACAAAATAGAAACAGAAGGAGCACTACCAAACTCATTCTATGAAGCCACAGTCACCTTAATACCTAAACCACACAAAGACCCAAAAAAAAGAGAACTTCAGGCCTATCTCTCTTATGAACATTGACTTAAAAATACTCAATAAAATACTTGCAAACCGAATCCAAGAACATATCAAAGATATCATCCACCATGACCAAGTAGGCTTCATCCCAGGCATGCAAGGGTGGTTCAACATACGGAAATCCATCAATGTAATCCACTACCTAAACAAACTGAAGGAGAAAAACCACATGATCATCTCCTTAGATGCGCAGAAAAGCATTTGACAAAGTCCAACACCCATTCATGTTTAAAGTCTTGGAGAGAACAGGGATACAAGGCACATACCTAAACATAGTAACGGCAATATATAGCAAGCCTATAGCTAACATCAAACTCAATGGAGAGAAACTTAAATCAATCCCACTGAAATCAGGGACAAGACAAGGCTGTCCATTGTCCCCATATCTCTTCAACATAGTACTTGAAGTCCTAGCCAGAGCAATAAGACAACTAAAGGAGATCAAGGGGATACAAATCGGAAAGGAAGAGGTCAAAGTGTCACTATTTGCAGATGATATGATAGTATACATGAGCGACCCCAAGAATTCAACCAGAGAACTCCTTCAGCTGATAAACACCTTCAGCAAAGTGGCAGGATACAAAATCAACTCAAAAAATCAGAAGCCCTCCTATATACCAAAGACAAAAAGGCTGAGAAAGAAATTAGGGAAACAACACCCTTCACAATAGCCACTAATAACATAAAGTACCTTGGTGTGACTCTAACCAAGCAAGTGAAAGACCTGTTTGAGAGAAAAAAACTTCAAGTCTCTGAAGAAAGAAATCGAAGAAGATATCAGAAGATGGAAAGATCTCCAGTGCTCATGGATTGGTAGGATTAACATTGTGAAAATGGCCATACTGCCAAAAGCAATCTATAGATTCAATGCAATTCCCATCAAAATACCAACTCAATTCTTTACAGACCTCGAAAAAAAAGATTCTCAGCTTCATATGGAGAAACAAAAACCCAGAATCTCCAAAACGATCCTGTACAACAACAGATCATCTGGAGGTATCTCCATTCCTGATCTCAAGCTGTACTACAGGGCAACAGTAATAAAAACTGCATGGTATTGGCATAGAAACAGAAAGGAGGATCAATGGAACCACATAGAAGACACAGAAATAGATCCACACACCTATGAATACTCGATATTTGACAAAGAAGCCAAATCCATTCAATGGAAAAAAAGACAGCATCTTCAACAAATGGTGCTGGACCAACTGGATGTCTACATGCAGAAAAATGAAAATAGATCCATATTTATCACCCTGCACAAAACTAATGTCCAAGTGGATCAAGGACCTCAACATAAAACCAGATACCCTAAATCAATTGAAAAAAAAGGTGGGTAACAGCCTAGAACTCATTGGCACAGGAGACAACTTCCTGAACAGAACACCAACAGCACAGGCTCTAAGAGCAACAATCAATAAATGGGACCTCATGAAACTGAAAAGTTTCTGTAAAGCAAAGGATACTGTCATCAAAACAAAATGACTGCCTACAGATTGGGAAAGAATCTTCACTAACCCTTTATCTGACAGAGGACTAATATCCAATATATACAAAGAACTAAAGAAGCTGAAAAGCAGCAAACCAAGTAATCCAATTAAAAATGGGGAACAGAGCTTAACAGAGAATTCTCGACAGAGGAATATCGAAGGGCAGAAAAACACTTAAAGAAATGCTCAACGTCATTAGCCATCAGGGAAATGCAAATCAAAACGACCCTGAGATATCACCTTACACCCATCAGAATGGCCAAGATGAAAAACTCAAGCGCTAACACATGCTGGAGAGGTTGTGGAGAAAGGGGAACCCTTCTCCACTGCTGGTGGGAATGTAAACTGGTACAACCACTCTGGAAAGCTATCTGGCGCTTTCTAAGACAATTAGGAATAGTGCTTCCTCAAGACCCAGCTATACCACTGCTAGGTATATACCCAAAGTTTGTTCAAGTACACAAAAGGGATACTTGCTCAACCATGTTTATAGCAGCTTTATTTGTAATAGCCAGAACCTGGAAACAACCCAGATGTCCATCAACGGAGGAATGGGTACAGAAATTGTGGTATTTTTATACAATGGAATACTACTCAGCAATCAAAAAAGGAGGAAATCATGAAATTTGCAGGCAAATGGTGGGATCTAGAAAAGATCATTCTGAGTGAAATATCCCAGAAGGAAAAAGACAAACATGGGATATACTCACTTATATAGACCTATAAGATATGATAAACATAATGAAATCTATACACCTAAAAAAGATAATCAATTGAGCGGACATGGGGTAAGATGATCAATCCTCGTTTAGAAAGACAGATGGGATGTGCATTGAATGTATGACAGGAGTCTACTGAGCACATCTGAAAGACTCTAACTAGCAGTGTTTTCAAAGCAAAGACTCATGACCAAACCTTTGGCAGAGTACAGGGAATCATAAGAAAGAAGGGGAGTTAGTCTGATGGGGAAACGATAGGAGCTCCAAAAGGACCAAATAAATCTGGGCACAGGGTCTTTTCTGAGACTGACATTCAACCAAGGACCATGTATGGATATAACCTAGAACCTCCGCTCAGATGTAGCCTGTGGTAGCTCAGTAACCAATTGGTTTCCCAAAGTGGGGAACAAGGACTATTTCTATCAGGAACCCAATGACTGGCTCTTTGGTCTCCCCACCCCGAAGGGAGGAGAAGTCCTGTTAGGCCACAGAGGAGGGCTTTGCAGCCAGTCCTGAAGATACCTGATAAAATAGGATCAGATGAATGGGGAGGAGGTCCCCCCTATCAGTGGACTTGGAAAGGGGCACAGTGGAGATGAGGGAGGGACAGAGGGACTGCGAGGGAATGAGGATCGGGACACGGCTGGGATACAGAGTTAATAAAATGTAACTGATGAATAAAAAAAAAAAAAAAAAGTAGTGATTTGTTCTTCTGTTCTTTCATTCTAAACTTGTTCCTGTGCTGTACAGTGGGATACATCACTTTTCAGTTATCCTGTAATTCTAATTTAGCAAGTGAAACACATGTGATTTAGTTTACAAAGTAGTCCTTTGCGTTTATGGTCTTTTCTGGAAACTTGTTCCTGTTAGGAACAAGTTAGGGTTAGGGTTAGGTTAGGGTTAGGGTTAGGGTTAGGGTTAGGGTTAGGGTTAGGGTTAGGGTTAGGGTTAGGGTAGGGTTAGGGTTAGGGTTATATCACTTTTCTGTTTTCCCTGTTATAATAATTGAACAAGCGACACGTATGTGAATTAGTTTACAAAGTTGTGCTTTTTGCGTTTCTGTTCTTTTCGATGAAAAATTGTTTCTTTGCTGTACAGTTTGATATATCACTTTTCAGTTTTCCTGTATTACTAATTGAGAGAGCAACACACATGTGATTTAGTTTACAAAGTAGTGCTTTGCATTTCTGGTCTTCTTTTGGAAACTTGTTTCTGTGCCTTACAGTGCGATATATCACTTTTCAGTTTTCCTGTATTCCTATTTGAGCGAGCGACACACATGTGATTCCATTTAAAAGTAGTGATTTGTTCTTCTGTTCTTTCATTCTAAACTTATTAATGTGCTGTACAGTGTGATATATCACTTTTCAGTTTTCCTGTATTTCTAATTTAGCGAGTGACACACATGTGATTTAGTTTACTAAGTAGTGCTTTTTGCGTTTTATGGTCTTTCTGGAAACTTGTTCCTCTTAGGAACAAGTTAGAGTTAGGTTAGGTTTAGGATTAGGGTTAGGGTTAGTGTTAGGGTTAGGGTTAGGGTTAGGGTTAGGGTTGGGGTTAGGGGTTAGGGTTAGGGTTAGGGATAGGGTTAGGTTGTTAGGGTTAGGGTTAGTCTTATATCACTTTTCAGTTTTCCTGTTTTAATAATTGAACAGGCGACACCTATGTGAATTAGTTTACAAATTTGTGCTTTTGCGTTTGGTTCTTTCAATGAAAACTTGTTTCTTTGTACAGTTCGATATATCACTTTTCAGTTTTCCTGTATTACTAATTGAGAGAGCAACACACATGTGATTTAGTTTACAAAGTAGTGCTTTGCATTTCTGGTCTTCTTTTGGAAACTTGTTTCTGTGCTGTACAGTGTGATATATCACTTTTCAGTTTTCCTGTTATAATAATTGAACAGGCAACACGTATGTGCATTAGTTTACAAAGTTATGCTTTGCATTTCTGTTCTTTCGATGGAAACTTGTTTCTGTGCCGTACAGTGCGAGATAAAACATTTCAGTTTTCCTGTAGTCCTAATTGAGCAAGCGACACACATGTGATTCTGTTTAAAAATAGTGCTTTGCTTTTTTGTTCTTTCCTTGGGAACTTGTTCCTGTGCTGTACAGTGCGATATATCACTTTTCAGTTTTCCTGTATTCCTAATTGAGCGAGCGACACAATTGTGATTTAGTTTACAAAGTATTGCTATGCGTTTATGTACTTTCTTTGGAAACTTGTTCCTGTTAGGAACAAGTTAGTGTTAGGGTTATGGTTAGGGTTAGGGTTAGGGTTAGGGTTATATCACTCTTCAGTTTTCCTGTCATAATAATTGAACAGGCGACAGGAATGTGAATTAGTTTACAAAGTTGTGCTATGCGTTTCTGTGCTTTCGATGAAAACTTGTTTTTTTGTCGTACAATTCGATATATCACTTTTCAGTTTTCCTTGTTCCTAATTGAGCGAGTGACAAACATGTGATTTAGTTTACCAAGTAGTGCTGTACTTTTCTATTCTTTTGTTCGAAAATCATTCCTGTGCTGTACAGTGCGATATATCACCTTTCAGTTTAGCTGTATTCCTAATTGAGCAAGTGACACACATGTGATTTAGTTTACAATGCAATGCTTTTCTTTTCTGTTCTTTTGTTTGAAACTTGTTCCTGTGCTGTACATTGCGATATATCACTTTTCAGTTTTCCTGTATTCCTAATTGAGCGAACGACACACATGTGATTTAGTTTACAAAGTAGTGCTTTTCGTGTAGGTTCTTTTGTTGGAAACTTGTATCTGTTAGGGATATGGTTAGGCTTAGGGTTAGGGTTAGTGTAGGGTTAAGATTAGATTAGGGTTAGGGTTAGGGTTAGGGTTAGGGTTAGGGGGTTAGGGTCAGGGTTAGGGTTAAGGTTAGGGGGTGAGGGTTAAGGTTAGGGTTAGGGTTATATCACTTTTCAGTTTTCCTGTTATAATAATTGAACAGGCAACACCTATGTTAATTAGTTTTCAAAGTTGTGCTTTGCGTTTCTGTTCTTTCGATGAAAACTTGTTTCTTTGCCTTACAGTTCGATATATCACTTTTCAGTTTTCTTGTATTCCTAAATGAGCGAGTGACACATATGTGATTTATTTTACAATGTAGTGCTTTGCTTTTCTGTTTTTTCGTTGGAAACTTGTTCCTGTGCTGAACAGTGCGATATATCACTTTTCAGTTTTCCTGTTATAATAATTGCACGGGCAACATGTATGTTAATTAGTTTACAAAGTAGTGCTTTGCTTTTCTGATCTTTCGTTCGAAACTTTTTCCTGTGCTCTACAGTGCGATATATCACGGTTCAGTTTTCCTGTTATAATAATTGAACGGGCAACACGTATGTGAATTAGTTTACAAAGTTGTGCTTTGCCTTTATATTCGTTCATTGGAAACTTGTTTGTGTTAGGAACAAGTTACGGTTACTGTTATTGTTAGGGTACGATTAGGGTTAGGGTTAGGGTTAGGGGGTTAGGGTTAGAATTAGGGTTTTGGCTATATCACTTTTCAGTTTTCCTTTTATAATAATTGAACGGTGACACGCATGTGAATTAGTTCACAAAGTTGTGCTTTGCGTTTCTGTTCTTTTGATGGAAACTTGTTTCTGTGCCTTACAGTGCGAGAGAACACTTTTCAGTTTTCCTGTATTCCTAATTGAGCAAGTGACACACATGTGATTTAGTTTACAAAGTAGTGCTTTACTTTTCTGTTCTTTCATTGGAAACTTGTTCCTGTGCTGTATAATGCGATATATCACTTTTCAGTTTTCCTGTATTCGTAATTGAGTCCGCCACACACATGTGATATAGTTTACAAAGTAGAGCTTGGCGTTTCTGTTCTTCTTTTGGAAACTTGTTCCTGTGCTGTACAGTGCGATATATCACTTTTCAGTTTTCCTGTTATAATAATTGAACGGGCGAAACATATGTGAATTAGTTTACAAAGTTGTGCTTTGCGTTTCTGTTCTTTCGAAGGAAACTTGTTTCTGTGTCATACAGTTCGATATATCACTTTACAGTTTTAGTGTATTCCTAGTTGAGCGAGTGACACACATGTGATTTACTTTACAAAGTAGTGCTTTCCGTTTCTGTTCTTATTTTGGAAACTTGTTTCTGTTCTGTACAGTGTGATATATCACTTTTCAGTTTTCCTGTATTCCTAATTGAGCGAGCGGCACACATGTAATTTAGTTTACAAAGTAGTGATTTTCGTTTATGTTCTTTCGTTGGAAACTTGTTTCTGTTAGGGATATGGTTATGGTTATGGTTAGGGTTAGGGGTTAGGGTTAGGGTTAGGGTTAGGCTTAGGGAGTTAGGGTTAAGGTTAGGGTTAGGGTTACGGTTATATCACTTTTCGGTTTTCCTATTATAATAATTGAACAGGAGACACCTATGTGAATTAGTTTACAAAGTTGTGCTTTGCGTTTCTGTTCTTTCGATGAAAACTTGTCTCTTGGCCATAAAGTTCGGTATATCACTTTTCAGTTTTCCTGTATTCGTAATTGAGCCCGCCACACACATGTGATATAGTTTGCAAAGTAGAGCTTGGCGTTTCTGTTCTTCTGTTGGAAACTTGTTCCTGTGCTGTACAGTGCGATATATCACTTTTCAGTTTTTGTGTTATAATAATTGAACAGGTGACACGTATGTGAATTAGTTTACAAAGTTGTGCTTTGCGTTTCTGTCTTTTCGATGAAAACTTGTTTTTGTGCCTTACAGTTTGATATATCACTTTTTAGTTTTCCTGTATTCCTAATTGAGCCAGCGACACACATGTGATTTAGTTTACAAAGTAGTGCTTTGCGTTTATGTTCTTTCGTTGGAAACTTGTTCCTGATAGGAACAAGTTAGGGTTAGTGTTAGGGTTAGGGTTAAGGTTAGAGTTAGGGAGGGTTAGGGTTGAGTTAGGGTTAGGGTTAGGGTTAGGGGGTTAGGGTTAGGGTTAGGGGGTTAGTGTTAGGGATGTGATTAGGGATAGGGTTATAACACTTTTCAGTTTTCCTGTTATAATAATTGAACAGGCGACACGTATGTTAATTAGTTTACAAAGTTGTGCTTTGCTTTTATGTTCTTTCAATGGAAACTTGTTTCTGTGCCCTACAGTGTGAGATAACACTTTTCAGTTTTCCTGTATTCCTAATAGAGCAAGCGACACATATGTGATTCAGTTTACAAAGGAGTGCTTTGCTTTTCTGTTCTTTCATTGGAAACTTGTTCCTGTGCTGTACAGTGTGATATATCACTTTTCAGTTTTCCTGTATTCCTATTTGAGCGAGCTACACACATGTGATTTAGTTTACAAAGTAGTGCTTTGTGTTTATGTTCTTTCCTAGAAACTTGTTACTGTTAGGAACAAGTTAGGGTTAGGGTTAGGTTTAGGTTAGGGTTAGGTTAGGGTTAGGGTTAGGGTTAGGGTTAGGTTAGGTTAGGGGTTAGGGTTAGGGTTAGGGTTAGGGTTAAGGTTAGTGTTAATGGGTTAGGGTTAGGATTAGTGTTAGGGTTATGGTTAGGGTTAGGGTTAGGGTTATATCACTTTTCAGTTTTCCTGTTATAATAATTGAACAGGCGACACGTATGTGAATTAGTTTACAAAGTTGTGATTTGCGTTTCTGTCTTTTCGATGAAAACTTGTTTCTGTGCCTTACAGTGTGATATATCACTTTTTAGTTTTCCTGTATTCCTAATAGAGCGAGCGACACACATGTGATTTAGATTACAAAGTAGTGCTTTGCTTTTCTGTTCTTTTGTTGGAAACTTGTTCTTGTGCTCTATAGTGTGATATATCACTTTTCAGTTTTCCTGTATTCGTAATTGAGCGAGCCACACACATGTGATTTAGTTTACAAAGTAGTGCTTTGCGTTTATGTTCTTTCGTTGGAAACATGTTTCTGTGCTGTACAGTGTGATATATCACTTTTCAGTTTTCCTGTTATAATAATTGAACAGGTGACACGTATGTGAAGTAGTTTACAAAGTTGTGCTTTGCGTTTCTGTTCTTATGATGGAAACTTGTTCCTGTGCTGTACAGTGTGATATATCACATTTCAGTTTTCCTGTTAAAATAATGAATGGGCGACACATATGTGAATTACCTTACAAAGTTGGGCTTTGTATTTCTGTTCTTTCAATGGAAACTTGTTTCTGTGCCTTACACTGCGAGATAACACCTTTCAGTTTTCCTGCATTCCTATTTGAAGAAGCGAAACACATGTGATTCAGTTTACAATGTAGTGCTTTCCGTTTCTGTTCTTCTGTTGGAAACTTGTTCTGTGCTGTACAGTGCGATATATCACTTTTCAGTTTTCCTGTTATAATTGAACGGGTGACATGCATGTGAATTCGTTTACAATGTTGTGCTTTGCATTTGTGTTCTTTCATTGGAAACTTGTTTCTGTGCTGTAGACTGTGATATATCACTTTCCAGTTTTCCTGTTATAATAATTGAAAGGGTGACACATAAGTGAATTAATTTACAACATTGTGCTTTTCATTTCTATTCTTTCGTTGGAGTCTTGTTTCTGTGCTGTACAGTGGGAGATATCACTTTAAGTTTTCCTGTATACCTAATTAAGCGGGCAACACATATGTGAATTAGTTTACAATGTTGAGCTCTGCTTATCTGTTCTTTTGTTGGAAACTTTTTTCTGTGTGGTACAGTGCGAGATAACATCTTTCGATTTCCCTGTATTCATAATTGATCGAGCGACACACATGTGATTTAGTTTACAATGTAATGCTTTGCGTTTCTGTTCTTTCGTTGGAAACTTGTTACTGTGCTGTGCAGTGCGAGATATCACTTTTAAGTTTTGTCGTATTCGTAATTGTGTGACCGACACACGTGTGATTTAGTTTACAACATAGTGCTTAGCTTTATTGTTTATTTGTTGGAATCTTGTTCCTGTGCTGTAGAGTCGAGATATCACTTTTTAGTTTTCCTGTATTCCTAATTGAGCGGGCAAATGTATGTGAATTATTTCACAATGTTGTGCTTAGCTTTACTGTTCGTTTGTTGGAAACTTGTGGCTTTGCTGTAGAGTGTGACATATCACTTTTCAGTTTTCCCTGTTATCCTAATTGAGCGGGCGACACTTATGTGAATTATTTTACAGTGTTGTGGTTTTCGTTTCTGTTCTTTTGTTAGAAACTTGTTTCTGTGCTATATAGTGTGATATATCACTTTTCAGTGTTCCTGTTACAATAATTGAACAGGTGACACGTATGTGAATTAGTTTACAATGTTGTGCTTTGCCCTTGTGATATTTTTTGGAAACTTGTTTCTGTGAAGTACAGTGTGAGATGTCACTTTACAATTTTCCTGTATACCTAATTGAGCGGGCAACACGTATGTATATTAGTTTATTATGTTGAGCTCTGCGTTTCTCTTTTTTCATTATAAACTGTTTCTGTGCCATACAGTGCGAGATAACACTTTTCAGTTTTCCTGTATTCCTAATTGAACGAGGGGACACATGTGATTTAGCTTGCAACGTAGTGCTTTGCGTTTCTGTTCTGTTAGAGCAGCACCAATTCACTGCATGGCGTCCTGGGAGGATGCTTGCTGGGTGGGTAGTTATCTCACACAGCTGCTCTCAGTGCAGGCCAGAATGGAATATGGCTTCCCCATGCTGGCTTAGGGTACTTCTTCAGCTGACTCTCTTTACTTATTCTCCAGAGCTGGCATCTGTTCCTAAACCACTGTTGTGCTAATGAAGCTTCCCGTTGCATCCTCGCGCCCTGCTCCCATTTGGCAGGTACCCTAGAAGCAAGTTTCATCTGCATGGGATTTCAAAGCTTGCCCTGTGGTCCAGCTGAGGCCAGAGCTGCCCAGAGAGGAGTAGCCTGAGCACAGGCTCCAGGCTGGGATTTTTCCCCTAATTTGTGCCCTTCACTAAGCACCCTGGTATATGTGTGTTTATTTGGGGGCAGGGTACACACGTGCCCCTAAGTAGAGGCCAGAGAACAGCCTGTGGGTGTTGTTCCTCTCTTTTTTTTTTTTAATTTTTTATTTAACTTTTATTAATTACACTTTATTCCTTTTGTATCCCCCCCATAAGCCCCTCCCTCCTCTTCTCCCAGTTCCTCCCTCCCCCCTTTCTGCATGCATGCCTCTCCTCACATCCACTGATATGGGAGGTCCTCCTCTCTTTCTTTCTGATCTTTTTTTTTTTCTTCTCAATGCAGTTCATTCAGGAACCTTGAACAATCTTCTGACCCTGGGGAAAGCTAGCCCACAGCTTAAAATAGCCTCTGGGTAGCCAAACCCCAGCGTGCCTCATGGGCAATGCAGATAGGTCCACATACATGGAAGCAAGCCAGATCCTCAGCCTTAGCCAAATATGGAGTTGTTTGTGACAGAGAGCACTCACCATCGGGAAGGTGGAAGGCGGAAACCAGTTCCATCTTTAAGGCACGGCATTCCGCAGCTCTCTACAGTTCCCCCTTTTTGTTTTAGACGCATCAGGCAAGAGTAGAGGTCTGATCTCTGATATTAGAAATAAATTGGGACTTTGTACCAATGTTTATGTAGGTGTCATCCACCCAAAGAGCATCAGACCCATCCGATACCTTTTTTTCTCAGGGGGACCTGGGGCATCAACCCGCAGGCAATCAGACATGCTCTTCTCTGGGTCCAAAGCGGCTGACCATGAGTGCAGTGCTTAGCCTCGCATCCTGAGCATAACATTTTAGCTTTTTATAGTAGCCAACCATGCTTGGGGAGAATGTCCTGCTTCAATGTCTGTAAAGGCCTGAATGATCATGGCTGCATTACGCTGTTGTGAGACTCTAATCTTGCATATATACCACAGGCAAACCAAGGAGACCAACACCAGAGGCCTGCTAATGCTCCCATGCCCGCCCATTCCTTCAGATGATTCATGGCTGCAGCAATCCATGATGATAATCCTGTGGCTAGTCCTGTGTCCACTCTGGTAGAATTTGCCGTAACAATGGCTACTCTCAGCTGCTCTATCATAGTAGTATCGAATTCTTCAGTACAATTACCTAAATTATACCTAGACAATTGTTTAGACAGATTTGCAGAATGGGAAAAATTCTCATATTGTATGCTAGTGACACAAAGTCCAGCATACTTCCATTGACAGCCAAGTTGAGCGATTTGCCATAGGGTATCAATTTGCTCATGCACGAGGTCAATCCTCTGATTGAACACCATCAAGTCGCCTTTTAGTTGAGCATTAATTCCTTTTTGTACATCTAAAGCATGAGCTACATTGGCTAAAAGATTATTTAGGGTCTGAGCAGTCTGCATAGTATGACTCATGGCTAATGCCGTGGTGGTAGCTCCACCAGCCGCCAATGAGATGGCAGTAACAATGGCGCTGTAATTCCAAGATCCCTTTTCTACGCTGGAGATCAAACTCAGGTCACAGCAAAGCACTCTACAGTGAGTGCCCTGACCCTCTGAGCATCTCACCAGCCCAACCCTGTGTGTGTGTTTCCTAATTGGCTCTTAGGTGTTGACAACAGAAGCCACACACTAGAAGGACATTTTATTGTAGGAGCTGGTTGTTTAGTGCATAATCATCATGGCAAGAAGCATGGTGGCATGCAAGCAGGCATGAGGCTGGAGAAGGAGTTGAGAGTTCTACATCTTAATCCACACTCAGCAGAAGGACTGTTTTCTGCAGGCAGCCAGGAGGAGGCTCTGATTCCACACTGGGTGGAGCTTCAGCATAGGAGACCTTAAACCCACTGACACAGTGACAGACTTATTCAAACAAGGCCACACCTACTCCAACAGGGCCAGACCTCCTAAAGTGCCATTCCCTGTGAGCCAAGCATTCAACCACGAGTCTGTGGGAGCCATTCCTATTCGAACCACCACAGAAGGGACTCGGGGAGCTGGGTACAATCAATTTTCTGGTGTGGGGCCTTTTAATGGACCTATGGCAAAACCTGGGTGTGCCGGCTAGTTTTATGTCAACTTGATGCAAGCTAAATTCATCTGAGAGGAGGAACCCTCAATTGAGAATATGCCTGCACTAAGACTGAGCTGTAGGTAAACCTGTAGGACATTTTCTTCCTGATTGTTGTGACAGGGCCCAGCCCATTGTGGTTGGTGCCACCCCTGGGCTAGTGATCCTGCGTGCTCTAAGAAAGCAGGATGAGCAATCTGGAAGGAGAAGCTAGCAAGCTATATTCCTTCATGACCTCTACATCGGCCTCTGCCTCCTACCATGACTTCCTGCAATGATGAACAGTGATGTGGAAGCATAAGGCAAATCAATCTCTTCTTCTCCAAGTCACTTTTGTCATGGTGTTTCCTCACAGCATAGTAACACTGAGGCACAGGAGTTAGCAATGGGGGTAGTGGGTTGGAGGGTGGGAGGTGAAGGGTTAAGAGGGGGCTGGGAATAGGGATTGCTGGTAAATTCAGTTGGCCCAAATCAGGTTCCCACTATCAGTCACTTAGTCACATACAGCCTTTAGGCAGAGGGGTTCATTAGGGGATGACAAAGAAACAGGACTCTCTTCTGGCATCCTGGCCTCCAGCAAAGAGAATCTGAGGACTGCTGCTTTGGGGTCCCTGCCCTACCTGAGCATTTTCTCTCTCCTGTTCTCCTGGTGAGTGTGATACCAGCAAGGGCCCTCCCTAGAGTCTGACCTCCCTGGGTCTCCTGGGTGGTGATGTCAGCTGCTGCTATGCCTGGTCCCTGAGTCTCCAGCCACACTGACATCAGCCCTGTTGTCTTGGGCTCTGTGGTTGCCTGAGACATTTTTCCATGATTGAAATCCATATTTGAGAGTCCATTTCTCCCTCAAAATCTCGTCCCATGTGGGGCAACTTTTCTCTGTCTCACCCTGACATCTGTCCCCTAAATTATAAGCTCCACTCAGTACTTTGCTCCACTAAAAAACTGCCTGGAATCTCTGACATGGGAGTTTAAACTGGGAAACACTGGGGATTAAAAACAACAACAATAGGTTCCCTGGCGATCTTTGTGAGACTGTAAGAGGGAAATTTTGAGCAGGAAGAAAATAGGACACATTGTTAACGTTTCCAATATCTGACCTTGGCAAGGCTGTCCCTGTTTAGTGCTGGAGGTTCAAAGTGCTTTCTGAGATTATTTCTCTGCCCTAATTACTGCTGCATTTCCTAGGATCTGTAGAGATGTGTCTTTTGGTATGCTTATCAGCTGGGGGCTGGCAGTCCCATGTAGCTTCAGGATGGGGCTGCTCAAGGTAAATCAGTTAGGACTTTCAGCCAATCCCAGGGGAGCAGGCAAAGGTCTAAAGACGAGCTGATCTTTAGCAAACAATGTAATAAAGCCTCCATAAAACCCAACAGGACAGGTTATTATGGGAGCAGCCAGGTACTGAACACACAGTAATTCCTGGTTAAGTTCTATGTCTGCAGCTACAGAGGGGATTAGACACACTCCTCCACAGCTTCTTCCACCCCTGGCGTAAGGCAACCAGAGTGATAAACTTATAACCTGGGTTGTAACTTCACTAAGCAGCTGAACTCTCCTACTGTGTGGCAACCCGGAGGTGGAGCAGTACAGCAAGATCAGCTGCCTGCCAATCAGGCACAGAGCAACCCTAGCTATACCTTGATATATCTTGAACCATCCCTAAACCGCTTCAATCAAAGATTCCTCCCTGTGAAAGCTGGCTGTCGTGTGCCAGCCTCTCCCACTGCAAATGACAAGGGCGACCACAAGGTATTGCATCTGAAATCTGTCCTAACGCTTCTCTATTAAGCCTGAAAAGAATCTTTATTATTTAAAAACAGTTAGTGACCAGTTGCTGGGAGGCCCCAAAACTTGTTTTGAAACATCCAGTGCTAAGGAACTGGAGAGCTGGCTCAGCAGTTAAGTGCACTCACAGCTTTTGCAGAGGACCCAGGTGCCCTTCTCAGAATCCATATGACGGCTCAAAACCATCTGTTCCTCCAGTTTCAGAGAATCTAGCACTTTCTCTGGCCTTCACAGGCACCGTGCATGCACATGGTACGTATACATACAGACAGACCCCTCTATGATATGGCTAAGGGAAAAGTGTTTATTGTGCATAGGAGAAGAGAATATCCAGAGGCATCTGGAAGAGTCCAAAACACAGAGAAAGTAGTAGATTGAACATGGCCAGCAGAATGGACCTGTCAGGGATAGAAGCAAGAGCAGAGAGAAAAAAAAGAGGGGAGAGGGGAGAGACAGAAAGGAAGACAGAGACAGAGGCAGACAGGCAGACAGAAAGACAGAAAGTAGCCAAAGTAGCAGGGTTATAAGGAGGATGAGTGGTGGAGGGGAGGGAAGCCTGTGAGCTGAAAGGAGTTTAGGGGAGGGGAGGAGGTGAGAAAGACTAGGGAATACATGGCCTTTGAAATGTGTAACAGGTACTGTTAGGCCCAGCAAAAGCCTAAATATAAGAAGGTATGAAGAGAACTCAGGAAACTAATCACCCATCATTCAAAAATGCAAGAGACTCTACTTGTCCATTGTACAATGGGGTCACCCCTGCTGGTCAGCTAGGAGTGGCACCAGGAGACAAAGACCTTGGGGTTTTAAAAGACACAAGGCAGGAATCTCCTGGGGTTGCCTTCTTGGCCATTTAGGGTTGGAGGAAGTGTTTAACTTTTAAAATAATGGGTCAGTTCTGGTCACCGTTAGGTCCAGTCAGCCCTGTCGTAAATATCTGATCATCAAGTCAGTTTGGAATTTCCTGCCATCCACAATTAAATGTGGGAGGGTGATTAACTCATCCCATGTCTGTTCTGAGGAGTGGGGGTTACAGGCTTTGGATCAAAGGTCAGGAGAAGGATTGGGGCCATTTGGCCCAGTTTCCAAACAAAGCCCATCTCACCAGCACCAGCCGGTGATTTTTTTCTCCATTTAGTAGAGATCTCTGCTTGTTCTCATCCTTATCTCTGCCCTCACAGATGGCTAATGTCAGGAACTTTTACATTCCTCAGTTCTCTAGAGAAGCACTAAGAGGCTTTAATTAACATGAGCCTAAAACTTGCAAATATAAGTTATAAGGCAATTAAAAGAAATATAGGTTACAAAGTTAGTCTGATTCTTTCAGTACTTGTGATGCTGAAGGACCCTGAAGATGGACGTGCACTTTGCTGTGCTAATAGGCACTGCAGAGAGCCATTTGTCGCTTGTGGAATTTAGGGAAAGAGAGTTTCCTTTGGAGCTGACAACTCACACACATACAAGTAAGATAATGAACTCCCAGTGCTAGTCCCTATCACTCATGCACAAGCAGACAAAGGGTTTAGCAGTGTCAGAAATTGCCAGAGCTAAGTTGCACAGATGTGCCTGTTCTAGGATGCCCATGGATGTATCAATTTCCAGGATTCTCTCAACCCTCTGGTTCCTTCAAGGCCTTGTACAGGAATATAGATTTAGCTATCATGTTTTGCTGGGGAATCCAGATTCTAGAAGATCTTACATGGCCAAGAACTCCCTCAGCTGTTTTATGGCTGGGGTTCCCAATGATAAGGAGCCACTCCTGAAGTGACTAGAAAGGCTCCTTTTGCTTGGAGTTAGCATTAAGTCATAGGAATTAGAGATGTGGGCCTTAGATTGGGAAACATTACATTCAAGTGAGGCTAGCTTTTAAAGAGTTATATTGTGCAGGGTTTTTTTTTAAGATCTTGAAAAACTGAATTCAATTCCTCTCTTAGCCATGTGAGAAAACACAACATAGAGACATACTCGATGGAGAAAGCAGCCTTCATGCCACCCAGAATCTGCTGGTGTCTGAACCTTGACTTGGCAACCTCCAGCAGCACAAATAATCAACTTCTATTTCTTGTATATCTTATCAAAACAGGTGTTTTTAAAGGTCAGGAAGAAAACAGAATACCTGGCTATGGCTCCATCACCCACAGCTGAGAAGGATGATTTGCTGTGTGGACAATTCAGGTGGCATTTGGCTTTGTTTTGTTTTTGTTTTTCAAGACAGGGTTCCTCTGCAGTGTCGGAGTGTGCCTCTGGCAGCTGCTTTGGTATTTAAATCTCAGCAGAGAGACTGCTTTTACTGGACCCTCTCTAATGGCAGGGAAGAATTTGCAAGTCCATCTCCTTTTTTTTTTGTGACAGTAAGTGGAATAGCTTGTGAGGATCACACCTCTTCCTCAGGCTTCTTGTGGAAATTAAACCATTGTTCTGAGATGTCTACTCTGGCTTAGAAACTCTACAATAAAAAGACAGGCTGACAGTTACTGCTAAGGGGCTGACAGTGGCTGCTAGGGCCACTAGTGCTGCAGCAAGGAGAGTTGATGCTAGAGGCTAGAGGCTTTTTGCTGTGGCTGTTGAGTCTGGACCTTCTTAAAAAAGCCTCCTGTGTGCTGTGTGTTATTTTATTAATTTTAATCTTCACTCCCGACTCAAGAACCGTTTGACTCTGCTGGCTGGCTCTGGCACTGCAGGGCCCTGGATGTCCTGAATGTCACTCTGTAGACCATGCTGGCCTCAAACTCACATATCCACCAGCCTCTGCCTCCCACATGCTGGATATAAAAGCACGCCATCAGAGCCCAACAACATTTTTTCCTGCTCATTTTCAATATATTAACTCACTGTCTTCTGGGACACTGAGAATGATTTTATGCATGAGAGTGCAGGTGCCCATTGAAGAGGCATATATTTGAGTTTGATTATTTGGCTCCTAGTTACTCTTTAGGAAGGATTAGGAAGTGTAGCCTTGTTGAAAAATGTGTGTCACTGGGGATGGGCCTTGAGGTTTCAAAAGTGCAAGGCCCAGTCTCTCTCTCTATCACTCTCTTTCTGTGTGTCTTTTTCTCTCTCTCTCTGTCTCTACCTCTGTCCCTCTCTCTGTCTCTGTCTCTGTCTCCCTCTCTCTCTGACTACAAATGGAGGTGTAGAGGCTTAGCTACTGCTCCAGTGCCATGCCTGCCATGCCTGCCTAACTGTCTCCTGCCAGGCTTCCTACTGTGATGGTCCTGGACTAGCACTTCAAATAAAATTCTTTTATAAAGAGCTGTGGTCATAGTGTATCTTCACAACAATAGAAAAAGAAACTAAGACAATGGGTGTCTCAGCAGCCCCAATCTGGTGCTGGAGTCCCAGGGAGGGTCCCAGGGAACTGCCAATTTTCAGTGCACATTGGAATCCAGAAGCAGCTTCTGACACCAGATAATGGAGGGCATGAAAACTTGAACTTGCCAGTGAGAGTTACAACAAGCAGACAGAAAAGCAAAAGTTTCCTTCTTCTGTGTCTTTTTTGGACTACCTTTGGAAGGTTTGACTCATTTAGGGTGGGTCTTCTGCTTCAAAATAGCCAGACTTAGGATGAGTCTCCACTTCAAATAATTCAACCAAGGAAAATCCTTCTCATGTGCACCAGTTGCCTGGGTTTCAGTTAATCATATATTTAAAAAATATTTCTTTATTCAATTTACAGCCTGATGACAGCACTCTTCCCTACTCTTTTCCTTAATCTTTTCACATTTGGAAAAAGGCAGTGAGTACCAGAACCTTCATGGTCCAGCAACAAAGCCCTTCAGGTTCCTTTCTGTTTTGCCAAGGTGTTGGTGATGAGGAGGGACTATCATCTGTGACTTCCAAAAATCTAACATCTGATTACAGAACTGGCAAATTACGCTTTGGTGCCCATTGCTGATTGGTGTACCTGTGTCTCCCTTTCGTTGTGTGATGGTTTAGTTAACTAGACTTGCTAGCCAGTGCTTAAGTGAGTGATGTGTAGACATGTGCTGTGAACATCTTCTTGACCTCTTGTAAACTTCCACCCAGTTTCTCTGGTGTATGTGCTGTAGCTTGGATGGGTGCTGTGAGGTCCATTTAATGCATAAAACTGATGACTTTTGGTGGGAAGTGACAGCAGCCTAGCTTCAGGAGCATGGAAATGGCTGATCAGCCCTCCATCCTCAAGCACTTATTATAATAGTGTCACATGCACTTGTGACTATGCCCCGTGTCTAACAGCATCCATTAACTTATGAAGCATTGGGAACCCAGGTCATGCAGAAAATAAAAGCAGTCCTTTCTCATCTTCTCTTTGCTATTGCCTTTTTTTTGGTGAATGAGGGTCTCCTGTAGCACAGGCTGGCCTCAGCATCCCTGTGTGGCCAAAGAGGACTTGAACTGAACCTCCTGCCTCCACTTTTCTAGCTTTTCTAACTGCCACGTGCTCACTTTTATGAGATTTTTCTGACTTTCATTATGACCTCCTGGCTAAGGTCCATTAGCTGACCCTTGAAGGACTCTCAGTCAGGGCACAGCTAGTTGTATCATGTCCAGATGGAATATGTGTGTTTGTGTCCTCCTTAAGGTCTGGGTGTCAAAAGTCGCACAAAGAATCAAGTGTTTGAACATTGTTCCAAACAGGTGGCACCACGTGGGAGAAACTGTGGACCTTGGACAGTGGGACTAGCAGGAAGAGGTGGGGTCCGTGGTCATCACTGGGGATAAACATTTGAGTGTAACCAGCTTCCTCAGGCCCCTAGTGCCCCAATGCCCAAGACCAGCTTTCCTGTCTCTGAGGACAGAATGTGGGAACCCAGGGGATGTGCCTAGTGATCATTGGTCCATTCCTTGCTCTGACATCACAAGTAGCCATTGTGACACCTATCCACTTAAGGCTCTGGCTGAGCCTGGCCTCCTGTCTTACAGAGCAGAAGCTCTTGTTAGTTGGAGAGCAACTGGACATCTGCGCTTGTGACAGAGTATACTCGGACTTTTAGAAGCTGTTTTGACCACCATATAGTAAGTTCCTTCTGTTTTCTAACCTACAATATTTTATTATGTTTATTTAATAAACATAAACTCTCCTTCTATTCCCTCCCTCACATGCTCACACCATTCTCTACTCCTCCTGTCTTACAGAGCAGAAGCTCTTGCTGTTGGAGAGAGACTGGACTTCTGAGCTCGTGGCAAATTATACTTGAACTTTTAGAAGCTTTTGGACCATCATATGGTAAGTTTAATAAACATAAACTCTCCTCCTATTCCCTCCCTCACATGCTCTCACACCATTCCCTACTCCCATTCTCCTCAGAAAAAGGGAGGTCCCCCGTGGGTACCAGCTCACCCTGGCACATCAAGTTGCCAAAGGACTGTGTGCATCCTCTCCCACTGACACTAGACAAGGCAGACCAGCTAGGGGAAAGGGATCCAAAGGCAGGCAGAAGAGTCAGAGACAGCCCTTGCTTCAATTGTTAAGGCACCAACATGAAGGACAGTCACCTCTGCTATATGTGTGTAGGGGGCCAAGGTTCAGCCCATGCCTGCCCCTTTGGTTGGTGATTCAGCTTCTGTGAGCCCCATGGACCCAGGTTAGTTGACTCTGTAAGGCTTCTTGTGGTATCCTTGACCTTACCAGCTCCCTCATTCCTTCCTCCTACTCTTCCACATGTTTCCCCAAGCCCCATCTATTGTTTGGCTGTGGGTCTCTGCATTTGTTTCCATTCACTGCTGGATGAAGCCTCTCAGAAGACAGTTATGCTAGGCTCCAATCTGCAAGCAGAGCAGAGCATTATTAATAGTGTCAGGGTTGCATCTCTCTCATAGGGTCGGTCTCAAGTTGGGTCGGTCATTGGTTGCCTATTCCCGCCATCTCTGCTCCATGTTTATTCCTGCACTTCCTGTAGGCAGGGCACATTTTGGGGTGAAGATTTTGTGGGTGGGTGACTTCCCTCCACTGACTCCCTTTCCTGGAAGTCCTGCCTGGCTATAGGAGGTAGGCACATCAGGCTCCATATCCCCCACTGCTAGGAGTCTCAGGTAGGGTCACCCCCATAGACTCCTGAGAGCCACCCTCTCAGTTAATTCCTAGTGTACTCATTTAGACAACAATGATTAGCCACCACCTAACATCAGCCCGAGGCCACTATCCATTTCTGGTTCACCTGAGTCTAATGAGAAAGGAATTGATGTCCTTGAGGGTGTATGTGCTGAGCTTTGTATGCAGAAAGCCAGTAGAGTGTTAGGTAGAAAGTGAAAAGGGAAGCATACTACCTTTCCCGTAATGGATGAATATCAGTGTCCACAGCCCACTGAAGGACAACTTGAGCCTGTTGCTTTAGATGGCAAATATACCACAAAGAGTCATGTGTTTGAACAGTAGGCCTGAGCAGGTGGCACTGTGTGGGGAAGTGGGGTCTTACAGGAGAAAGAGGGTCACTGGCAGCAGGGGAAAACTGGGCAGAACTAGCTGGTTCAGGTCCCTACTGCTTCAGCTACCTTACTGCTTCCCTACTCCTGCTCCCATGCCTTCCCTGTCCTTGAGGGCAGAAACTGGGAATCAGCGTGGTTGGTGCCCAGGCATGGCTAGGTGGTTCCTTGCTCTGACATCACAAAGAGTCATTGAGAGGAAGGGTGGAACCTGGCCACATATAGGGGCTAGGTTTGGTCCCATAAAGTGTGGTAGCCGTTGGTTACTCCAACGGCTTGGATGGTTGGAGAGTTGGTGAATCGCTACTTTGGCCAGCTCCCCTAGGACAACCAGACCCGTTGACCCTCAGCAGAGTGAATTTCTCTCTGACACTGTTGGTTTTGTGGCGTTGGCCTTTATTTATTCATTTATTGGCTTCTGGTATGATTGTGCTTACTGTTATATTCTTCATCTATCTCATTTTCATCTTGATTTTATTTCTCTGTCACACTATTTATATTAACTGCACAACATGAGTGATCTCACTATGACATTTTCATACATGTATAAGAAGAACTTTGAATATATTCCCCTGATCACACTGCCTGCTGCCCACCCCTTCCAAATCCCTCACTGTTTCCCTTTTCTGTTCAGTACCTTACTTCCCAAGTACAGGCCAAGTGCCATGGACTCCTGTTCAGAGGACTGATGGACACACTGGATGGTCTCTTAAGGAAGAACACCAATGTGTCTCTGGGCTTTAGAACAAAGGCTCCTCCTAGCTTGTTATTTCAGGATCTTCCAGGCAGGTCAAGCGTCACGAGTCCACAAAGGGGCTAGAGATAAGAGTCATATCTCTGTGAAGGGAGAGGAGCAAGTGGGGCATGGGCAAAGGCAGCAGAGATTGCTTAGAAACCAGTTTGGCACTTTGGTGCTGCAAGGCCAGCACAGAAAGTTCTGTGTGCTTCAAAGTCAGTAAAAGTCTCCTACCTGTCTTTTTCCTTTGAAGTCCTGAAGAGGATAAGCCCCAGATCTGTGGCTTGTGGGCCACAGGTTGGGGGTCAGCCTGGATGACATTTGGAAAGCCTCTCGAGGAAGCCAGGGCAGATGTCCAGGAGCCAGTGTGGTCACAGGACCCTTCTACATAGGACCCACCGCAGTGCAGATCTGTCCACGTAAAATCCCAGGCAGGAGGGGCTGGCTTTCCACTGGGTGTTCCTCTCAGGGGAAGGGCTGAGGTGTAGAGGTACCCTAAAGCTCTGTGTGGCACACTAATCCCTTGCCCTCTCCCCCAGCCTGCATAAACATCACAGATTGCCCTCTGGGTAGTGATTGTCCTTTACTCACTGTTTCTTAGCAGGGAACATGATCTTTTCCACAAGGTGAGACTTCTCTCCCTAGTGATACAGTTTCCAGTCTGCCTGTCCCACCTGCCCCAAGATGGGTTTCCAGGTTGAGAATTGAGGCCTACAAGCAGCCCGATGGGAATTCTTTAGAGGGAAGCCTCCTGCCATCCTTTTGCAAGAGCCCCACACCCACACCCATGCCAAAGCCATCACAGGTTGCATTGCTTGAGTCCTCAGACCCAACTCAGAACAAAGCCTGGAAAACTCACAGCCTTGGAGTGATTCCAAAGGCAGCTGTGCCCTCTCTTGACACCAGTTCTGCCCTAAGTACTCACCTCTTGTGTATCTATGCTTGCTCCTTCAAGGCGACCATTCACATTGGAGCCCACACTCACCACCACATGCCCCACTGTGAGGGTCTAACTAGAGACTCTCTGTTGGAGGAGCAACCTGCTGTGTCCCTGCCTCATGGCAGCCTAAGCCTCTACCTCGTGTATCTGTCTTAGCTGGACAGATCTTAAGGCTGCCTCCATTTCTCCAAGCCTCTGCACCTGCACAGTTAATCAGCCTTGCACAGCCTTTGGGGAGAGTTCTGGGAAGCCTTATCTTTCCATCCCAGTATCACATTGGGAAGACTTCATCTCTGTGTTCTTTCTCCCTACACTGTGTCAACAACTATCGCAGTGTGAGACACACAGAAGTCTGTGTGACTGACATGCATGGTCCATCCATCCTGGGGTCTCCCTGAATTTGAATGCAGGACAAGGGTCCTTGGCATTGTCATGCTACTGGGATAGCCTCAATCTTCAACAGCATGTCCACATAATGTACTCCCACATCCAAAACACTCTGAGCAACTCTGAGCCCATAGGATGGACATTTGATATGGCAGATGGATGTGTTTCATTTTGCAGAACTTGGAAAACAAAGGTATGTACACCATACCCTAGATGTATACCCAGGGTTTCAGTGGGCAACTGCTTCAAGTGCTGAAAAGGCTGATTGTTTATTATTGTCTATTATTTATTGGAAATAATAGAAATTTGGGGGATACCTTCACAAATTAAGACTGATAATGAACCTATTTATGTATCTAGGGTTAGGGTTAGGGTTAGGGTTAGGGGGTTAGGGTTAGGGTGAGGGTGAGGGTGAGGGTGGGGATTGGGGTTGGGGTTGGGGTTAGGGTTAGGGATAGGGATAGGGTTAGCGGTTAGGGTTAGGGGATAGGGTTAGGGTTAGGGGATAGGATTAGGGTTAGGGGATAGGGTTAGGGTTAGAGGTTAGGGGTTAGGGTTAGGGTTAGGATTAGGGTTAGGGTTTAGGGTTCAGGGTTTGAGTTTAGGGTTTAGGGTTAGGGTGAGGGTTGGGTTAGGGTTGTTAGGGTTAGGGTTGTTAGGGTTAGGGTAGTTAGGGTTAGGGTTGTTAGGGTTAGGATTATGGTTTTAGGGTTAGGGTTAGGGTTGGGTTAGGGTTTTAAGGTTAGTGTTTTAGGGTTAGTGTTTTAGGGTTAGGGTTTTAGGATTAGGGTTTTAGGGTTAGGTTTAGGGTTGGGGGTTAGGGTTAGGGTTTTAGGGGTCAGGGTTAGGGTCAGGGGGGTCAGGGTCAGGGGCTTAGGGTGAGAAATTAGGGTGAGGGGGTGAGGTGAGGGGGTGTAGGGGTGGCGTGAGGGGGTGAGGGAGTGAGGATGAGGGGGTGAGGGTGAAGGAGTGAGGGTGAGGGGATAAGGGTGAGGGTGAGGGTGTGTGGGGTAAGGGTGGTGAGGGTGTGAGGCGGTGAGGGTGAGGGTGGGGGGGGGTGAGGGTTAGGGTGAGGATGGTGTGGGGGTGGTGAGGGTGAGGGTGAGTGTGGTGAGGGTGAAGGTGGGGTGATGGGGTAACAGTGGTGAGGGTGATGGTGAGGGTTAGGATTAGGGTTGGGGTTGGGGTTGGGGTTGGGTTAGGGTTAGGGTTGTTAGGGTTAGGGTTAGGGTTAGGGTTAGGGTTTTTATGTGCCCTGGACTTATTTCATTCGAAGCGGATTTTTATGTGCCCTGGAGTCATTTTGTTGGAAGTGGGTTTTTATGTGCTCTGGAGTCCTTTCGTTGGAAGCGGGTTTTTAGGTGTTTCTCAGTCAATTTCGTTGGAAGCTGCTTTTTAGGTGTTTCTCAGTCTTTTTGTTGGAAGCGTGTTTTATGTGCTCTGGAGTCATTTTCTTGTTTTTCAGTCATTTCGTTGGAAGCGCGTTTTTATGTGCCAGGACAAGATCCTCCACCATCCAGATCCTTCACATTAAGACCACAGCACTGCATCCTGGGAGATCTTGCCCATTTCTCATATTGTCTAGGCTATTTAATATCAATCTGCTTATCTAATACATCAAAACTACTTACCACTTGGTTTGCTCCAAAGTGATATAAACTCTCCATATTAATTTCATTGTTCCTTTTTCCAGTTGGCTGTGAGGGTGGAGGGGAGAGAGACAGAGAGAGAGAGAGAGAGAGAGAGAGAGAGAGAGAGAGAGAGAGAGGATTTTCATAAACACAACATTCTTGTATTTATAGTCTAAGAAGTCAGGAGGGAGGCAGTAAGTAAGCCTGATAACTGAATTTTCAGTTTAGAATTCCTTGCTCTCCACAGGGCTTTAGCTGCTCAGGCTAGTCCTGGAGCCTCGGTTTTGCTCACACTTGTACACAGTTCCAGGAAGGGTTGTTGCCAAAGTCATCATGTGATTTCCTGACCCTCCACTGGGACAAGGGGGAACAGATATAACTTTGTGATTTTATTATAAGGAGGCTGGGTTAATATTTCTAGGTGAAACAAGCTACTATACCAAGTTCAAACATCTGAAGAGGGAGGTTAAGAAACCCTGAGTGTGGGCTGTAAGGATTATTCTGTCCTGGGGCTGTACAGACGTCATCTGAGGCAGGGAGCAGGAGAAGAAAGGACACATTGTGACCCATTTCCAACACCTCCTGTGTGTAGAGGCAGAGGGTCCTTGCCTGCAGAGGGACACGCGCAGAGGAAAAATAGGAGAGTTACAACATGGCACTTACATAAACAACACCAAACCGGCATAAAACATTTAACAAAATTACACAACTTCAATCTTGGAATTTTTATACAACATAAATATTAGGGTTCAACCCATTTAATAATGCTATATAAAATCAAGATTTAAGGCAGTAATGTTCCACATAAATTCTGAAAACAACATTTATGCTTCTTATAAAAGCAGAAAATGATTGCATTCTGTGGGCTTTTCAAAATGATGAATATAATTACATGAAGCAACAAATATGGATTGAATTAAAAATCCACTCGTTTCAATTTAAGTTGGTTAAGGGGGAAAAATGTAGTTTCTGGCCAAGGACTGAGAAAAATTTACAAGTATAAGAAAAAAAAATGTTGTATGCACTGTTATACAGTTAGGCAGCCTTCTCCCAACATGTATATGTAGCCCGAGTCACCAATGAAATCTGAGCTGTGTCAAACCTGCTAAGTCCAAGAAACCCTTTAATAGTACCTACTGTCAAAAGGAGAGCTGCTGTGTTCTTTTTTTTTTCTCCTTGTGAGCAGTGCCACCCCAGAATAATCCAGTGGCTCCCATAGCATCTTCAGCATCTCTTGCAATTTAGTCTGCATGAGGGTTTCACTGTCTGTGAAGTATGGACTTAAAATCAGCAGCAGCCTAATAGACGGACACTTTTGGAGTTGCTGGCTTACACCCCTGCCTTCGTGTGGCCGGCTGTAACTCTTCCTCTTATGAAAAGAGAACAGTGCTGTGACTATCTTATGCTCTGTGTTCATGTTGTGATGGGAGGGACAGGAATGGTGATCAAAGGCAAACCAAACCAAACCAAACCAAATGGTAGACAACCCCATCCCTGAGTTCAGTGTGTTGTTAGGTTGTATTAAACCACTAGACAGAGCCTAAAACAGTTTTACTCTTCCCATGCCAACAGTTTCCCTTGATGTTCTGACTTATAGAGGAAAGGTCTGCATATTTTCATTTAAATAATGATTTTACTAATAACAGACATGAAATCAGTTGACCATTGTTTTAAACCCCATGATTATTCTTTTGCTCTTAAATAATTGGTGTATCTAACTATACTGCTGTTTGGTTATGCATGCATGTATGTACACATTCTCATATCTCATGCTGTCCTGAAACTGAATCTTGGCATCTTTCAGGGTAGGCTAGAGGGTCTTCCCTTGCTTGGTCAGAGTACCCTACAGTGGGGGTCTGGAGACTTTGGAAGAGGTTGATATGAAGGAACAAGGGGAAAAGTGCCTGAGCATGGCCTGGGTCGAGCTGTAGGCATTAAATCCAAAACATGCATGTACAGGCAGAGTGGTACTTAAATAAAGGACAATAAACATACGTAGATATATATGTCTTTTGAGTAAGTTTTAGGATACGACTCAGTTTCCATGAACCATAAAAAGTAGAAAAAATGGTAAAGCCCAGTACCTGGTGTGGAGGTATATTGATGTGCTTCAGGAGAGCCTTCACTGCCATCTGGAGCTCATAGAAGAACAATTGCATCGGGCAGTCAGCATTATGATCCACACTTTCCATAGATTTGGAGCCAGAAAGCTTTTGGATCCCTCCCACTCCTCTGTATGTTGAGTCAATTTAAAATTAGAAATATAAGAAAAGTCCAGAATCCAGCTCAGAACTTTCTTGGTGCGTATGTCCAGAACCTGAACAGTCACTTCTCGGTGGTTAAAAAAAAAAAAATCACTATTTATGGAACTTGATGGAGTTCAAACGGGCTGTTTCTGAGTTCAGCTTAGCTCACCTATTGAAGCACCTGTCCCTCTGAACAATAGGCCTGCAGGCTTGTGTGGATCAGCTTTGAGACTGAAAGCTGTCAGGTGTTCGTAGTCACTTCCTGACTGTCCTTATTTTCCTACCTCTGCGGCTCTCTGCTAGTTCTAAGAGCCCACATTTTACCACAGGGGCATCTACTGGTTAATTCTACAGTTGACTAACCACACGACTCCAATCCAACTCAGGCAACAAACCACATGGCACATTTCAGCCCTGGCCTGTTGTAATCATGGGAACTATTTTGGTTTCCTTCCCTTTCCAAAAGCTTGAGGAGAATCACAAACAGGAACACCAGACAATTCCAATAAAAGGAACCAGGGGACACACATCACTTGCTTCCTTCCTTCTCCCAAATCCAGTCATCTGTGTCTTCATTCTGCATGCTCTATAGTTCTTCCTAATGAACTTTTCCAAATGTCAAGCAGAAGGGAAGGGGAAAGAATAGAGGTGGGAGGAAAGAACATCTGGCTGGTCCCCCAAAGCCACTCTTCAAAGGGGCATGAAAAGATCAAGGTAAATGCCTCTTGGGCAACATTGTTTCCACAGGTAATTTGCACAATTTTCTAAACACGCTCAGTTGGCTCAGTTTCTCCCTGTAGCTCCACAGGGAGCAGTAATGGGCTCTCAAGAGCAGGCTGCCGAGCAAAGGAAAGCCGTCCTCTTTATGGTGGAAGGTTCTCACCAAAGGTCCATCACAGCCTGGGCTCCAGTCTCTGGGTCAGAAAACCAAATTGACTACGCTGGAGGAGGTTCATTAAAAAAAAAAAAAAAAAAAAAAGGCAAGAGAAACAAGCAAGTCAATCAACCATCCCCCACCACTCTCTCACTGCCTTCTTAGAAAAGTTTCTGTTTTTAAGAGATCTGTTTCATTTCAAGTCTTATACTGGACAAGACTATGGAAAAATCTATCATTTGTTCCAATAAAGCGAGCGAGAGAGAGAGAAAAAAATCAAACTTAATTCTTATTGCAATTTGGGCATACTTTTAGCTTCACAAATAATGGAAATCCTTGAGAGCCTACTTGGGAATGGTTTTCCTTTTCTCATCACTGATACACAACTAGACGAGAGGCTTAAGATTAGCCTAATATATGCTAAAACGAGGTCTGGAACCAAATTAGAAAATCACCAGTAAGAGCCTCACTGTCGCTAACTAGTCAGTGTGGGCTCTGAAGATGGCGGGATGGATGGACCCTGCGGAAGGAAGGCTGGGCACAGTCTTTGTACTAGTGAATCTTGGGACCTCGGAAAGGAGAATCTGTCGATATAATTACTAAAGGATGGTGACTAAGACTCTCGACGCAAATCCAGACATGGGTGAAAATGACCATTGTCGAGTCAACTCACAAACAAGCCTTGCAGTCTTCTGGAAAAGACTCTGAAGCTACCAAATGTTGATGGTGGAAATGACCACCAGAGGGCAGACTTAAGGCCCTGGTGCAATTGATGAGTGAAGGAGGGGAGTGGGTGGTCAGGGAGTACTCAGGGACTACCACATCTCTCCCACCTCAACTGTCTTTTTCATTGTCCCTGGCAGTACTCATGCAACCCTGTGAGGTGCTGTAGTTACTGAAGTCTAGCCACAGTAGACACCAAATTTCAAAGGGCCAAATTTTGTTTTTGTTAAGCAAGTATTGACTTGTAAAGAACTTGAGAGTCAAGTTTGCATTCTTTGATGCCTAAGGCAATCTGGAGACCTTTTCCTTTTCTTATGTGTTCCTCCTTTTTCTTTATTTTCATGCTGAACACAGTTCAGTTCATTACAGTAGATGAATGAGAGCCCTGCTATTAGGGTCAGTTAGAAAGTTGAGCCAGATTACCAAGACAAGGCAACCGTCCCAAAACTAACAAAGTAATTCACCAAATGCCAAACCATAGAGGAAATTTCTGAGTGTTTGGGCCTTGATACTTCTGTTCTTCCCTAGAGAACTGTCAGACATGGAGGAAACATATAAAGCCCTAAAGGCAGAGAGAGTGAGAGAGTTAGGAGTGGGTAGAATGAAATGGGTGGGGCTCCTTTAGATCAGGTAGAAGCATTAGCATCACCAGATACCATCCTTCTCAGCGATATTAGAAACAAAAGATCAAGAAGGGCATAACTGTTCTCAATGCAGAGGAAAGATACTGGGAACAGCAGTATGCGAAGACAAGTCTTTGTTAAGTAAACAGGTGGAGCATCCTGGTTGCACCCTGAGTGGGGCAGAAGGGACAGTGAAGGTGCAACACCTCCTTTTAGTGCTTTTGCTCTTCCCAGTTGACCGTATCTTAGGTGCCAGGACTCCATCTTGCTGTGCGGAGCATCTCTCCAGGGACACTCCACTGCGAGTAGAGGAAAGTTGTTGAGGTTACTGCCTGTGTCAGGTGCAGGAAAATGACTTCTCGAGTCAGGTAATCAGTCTTTAATATATATTTTAAATGTTCGCTTTTCTCAGATTTCTGTGCCAAGGATAAGTTTGTGGGTTATGATAGGGAATAGGGCGCTGCTGGGGAGGCAGATAATAAAGAAGGATAGAGTTCACAGTATCTGTCCTTAAGGAGGGGCTTATAGTTTAGCTGTGGAAAAATAAACATATGTCTGTATAAATGCTGACAAAATACATTATTTTTGACATTAGGATAATTAAGGTAGAAAAGTTCACTTTAAAGAAATGATTTAAAGAGAATACAAGTAGTAAGCAGTGAAAAAAGTATCACT
>JAEOAE010000594.1:0-49172 GCA_036365155.1 Meriones psammophilus
ATATGAACTCAGTGTCTGGCTCTTTGGTCACCTCCCCCTTGATGGGGAGCAGGCCACAGAGGAGGACAATGCAGCCAGTTCTGATGAGATCTCAGGCTAGGGTCAGATGGAAGTGGAGGAGGACCTCCCTATCAGTGAACTTGGGGACAGAAATGGGAGGAAGTTAGGGGTTGGGTAAAGGAGGGGATGAAGGATGGAGCTACAGCGTAGATACAATGTGAATAAACTGTAATTCAAAAACATAAATTTTTAAAAAGTGAAAAAAAAAAGAAACAACCTTCAAATACTAGAAGTTTTTTGTTTATATTCCAGGATGTTGTTTTTTTGTAAAGAGATTTTCTGTATGGCCTTGACTGACCTGTCATACTTTCTAGACCAGGCAGGCCTTGAACTAACACAGATCCATTTCCTTCTGCCACTCATAGTGCTAGTATTAGAGGCATTTGCCAACAATCCAGGCTTTGATTGTTTTAATTTAATTTAATGTTTTATTTTGTGACATGGTATCTCAGTGCATCTTTGCCAGTCCAGGACTCTCTTTGTAAACCAGGCTGACCTTGAACTCACAGAGACCTACCTTCATCTGCCTCTCAAGTGCTGGGACTATGGATGTGTGTCACCATGCCTCATAAGACTTTCTTATAGCCTTGTCACACTATGTGATTTCAGACATATCTAGCCACACATCTAGTCTGTTTCTTTAGACAAGGTTTTTCTCTCTGTAGCCATGCATGTCCTGGGCTTGCTTTGTAGACCAGGGTGACACTGAACTAACAAAGCAGCATGCTTGTGTCTCCTGAGAGACGGGATTAGAGATATGTGCCACAAAGCCTGGCTCAGATTTTTTATTTCAATCATATATCTATATGATTAAAACATAAATTGAAACATATATATACATATGATTAAACAAAATGTATATATTAATATATAACATATTTATTAAATATATTGGTTTATATTACTATATTTAGTGAGAATATATTAATTATACATATTAATATTTTGGTATTTTGAGAGGGTTTCTCCTTTTAGCCTTGGCTATCTTGGACTAGATCTGTAGACCAGCCTGACCTTGAACTCACAGAGACTGGCCTGCTTCTGCCTGGCAGAGTGCTGGGATTAAAGGCCTATGCCAACACTAAGTATTTAGGCACCTGCTTCTGTCTTTCCTAGCAACCTGTGATGTCATTATGTGTCGACAGCCAGGGAGGGCAGGTGTGGTTACTTTGCTCCTTAAAAGGATCTGCCTGCCCACTTTGTCTCTCTCTTGCCCTCTCTAGCCCTCTTGCTATTGCCTTCTTGACCTCCCCCTTTCTCTGTTGTGGTGCCCCCTCTCTCTCTCTTCCCCTATCATGCCCTGCTCTCTCCTTCTCTGTCTCTTCATTTCCATCTGAGAGCCCACCAAGAATGAAAACAACTGTAAAAGTAAAACAGCTGTGACTATTCCCATCCTTGAATTAAAGCCAGAGGCACATAGCTCTCGAACAGTAGGATGAACTGCTCTGAGATAGCCTTCAATTTAAGCCAGAGGCAGATAGCTCTCAAAGGGCAGGATGAACTGCTCTGAGATAGTTTATTTTATTTTTTTTAAATAAGGGCAGGGTGAATTGTTTTGAGAAAACTCACAAACGGCCAAAACTGCAAACAACTAGCTCTAAACTATCTTCATGCTATTCTTGCTGACCAATCAATGTATAGAGCAAAGGTGGCCAGATTTTTAAGTATAAAACCCTGTGCTTTTGCATGATCGGGTCGTCTCCTGTCTTTAGAGGGGCAACCCTATCACGATTTGAATAAAACTCTTGCTTTTGCATCAAGTTGTGGTCAGTAAGTGTTCCTTGGAAGGGCACAATCCTGAGCTCCTGAGCAGTTAGACTCCAGGTCTTACAACGTGAAACTAAAAAGCTTTTGCCATCCATTCCTTAATGATGAAGCAGCTTATAAAATGGGAAACATCTTTACCAGCTATGCAACAGACAGGTTTATATGTAGACCATTCAAAGAAGTCATGAAATGTAAACATGAAGAAACAAACAAACAATCTAGAAAAGATCATCCAGAGTGAGGTATCCCGGAATCAGAAAGACATACATGGTATACACTCACTTTTAAGTGGATGCTAGACCTATAAGATAGGATAAACATACTAAAATCTGTACACCTAAAGAAGATAAATGAGAAAGAGGACATGGATTAAGATGATCAATCCTCACTTAGAAACACAAATGGGTTGGACATAGGAGAAAACAACAGGACAGAAGTTTACCACAGAGGACCTGTGAAAGATTCTACCTAGCAGTGTATCAAAGTAGATGCTGAGACTCATAAGCAAACCTTGGGCAGAGCACAGGGAATCATATGAAAGAAGGCGGAGTTAGTACGACCTGGAGAGGACAGGAACTCCACAAGGACCAAATATATCAGAGCACAGGGGTCTTTTATGAGACTGTATCTCCAACCAAGGACCATGTATGCATATAACCTAGCACCCATGCTCAAATGTAGTTCATGTTAGCTCTGCATCCAATTGGTTACCATACTAAGTGGAACAAGGACTATTTCGGACATGAACTCAATGGCTGGCTCATTGACCTCTCCCGCCCCCAAGGAAAGATCAGACTTGCTAGGCCACAGAGGAGGACATTGCAGCCAGTCCTGATGATACCTGATAAACAAGGGTCAGTTGGAACAGGAGGAGGCCCTCCCTATCAGCGGACTTGGAAAGGGGTAGGGAGGAGATGAGGGAAGGAAGGTGGGATAGGGAGGTGATGAGGAACTGGGCTACAGCTGGGATACAAAGTTAACAAGCTGTATCTAATATTAAAAATAAAAAGTAAAAAGTGGGACATAAAACAAATGTTCCTAAAGATGAAACACAAAAATGCTGACAGATTTCTTTTGTTTGAAGACAGGATTTTTCTGAATAATTTTGGCTGTCCCGGACTCTCTTTATAGAACAGCCTGTGCTTGAACTCACAGAGATCCACCTACCTTAAACTTCCTGAGTGCTAGAAATGCAGGTGATCACCAACAGCCTGAGCAGCTGACAGTTTATTTTGTTTTAGCATTTTATTTTTGTTGTTGTTTCATGCACTACATCCCAACTGCAGTTTCCTCTTCCTTCACTCCTCCCAGCCACAATCTATCCACCTCTACTCTGCCCACCTCACATCTCCTTCAGATCCACTGCTTCTTTATTTTCAATGAAAAAAAAAATCTGATGGCCTAACAAGTTACAAAAAGACTAGGAATAATCCCTCACATCAGAGTTGGTCAAAGCAATACAGGAGGAGAGAAAGTATAGGGAGAGCAGGAAAAAGAGTTAGAGACACCCGTTCTCACTGTTGGAAGTCCTCAGCGACATGAGGATAATAATCATAAGGTATATGCCAAAAACCTAGGTCACAAGACTCATAGCATGTTTATGTTTTTGTCCTTCAGACTCTGTGATCCCCTATGAGCCCAATTGACTCAGTAGGCCATGCTCTTGTTGTATCCTTGATATCTCTGGTTCCTACAATACGTATTTCCTCATTTCTGGGGTTTCCCTGGATACATTATTGTGTTTGGCTGTGGGTCGCTGCATCTACTCCCATCAGACGCCGGGTGATGTCTCTGATGACAACTGGGCTAGGCACTCATCTAAGATTATAGCAGAGTATCTTTTATTGACATTTTTTTGCCTGTCATGTTTACAAATATTGTGTGTCTCTAGGCTATCTTGACTATGGTTCATGGTCATCCAGGCAGTGTCAGGCATGGACTTCCCCTCATGGTGTGGGCCTCAATGTGTTTTCTGGAGTGTATTTAATATTATTGGGTTAGGTTTTCCTCCTAGTATGTTCTGTAGGGCTGGATGGCTGCATATATACTGGGTATAGTAGTCTGGGTTGGCATCGGTGGTCTCTTCGTTTCTGCATGATATCCATCCAAACACTTCTGGATTTTATAATCTCTGCTGTGAATTCTAGTGTGATTCTGATAGGTCTACTTATTAATTGAATGATGTTTTGGTATTAGCAGTGTCATGCATAGAACAGTTAATTTTCATGATATCATCTCCATATAAAATAGAATCTCCGTGAACCTATGAAAATGAAAAATGAACACACTTTAATGTGTGCTGAGGGAATGAAGACAAAGAAGGGACTAATTTGAGGTAAATATAAACTATATATAAATGCTGCAAAAAATTAAAATACTTATAATTCAATTACGATATTTTAGAATATAACTGCATCAGAAAATTTAATTCCTAGTCCATCAATATACCCAAAAAGTTATGTAGCATTTTGACTTTGCATGATGATGTGATGATGAATATTTTTTCTATAACTCCTCAAATGTCGATTACTGTGGTTTAAGTGATTTCTGAATGAATTACATAACATTATTAAAAGCAGAAAATTTGGTAGTTCTATATGAAAGATGATTATATGCATAGTTTATTTTCCCTCTAACTCTCTCTTTATAGGAAAGGATTTATGAGAATGATTTACAATCTGTGAGTCAATTAATTCAACAGTGGATGGCTAAAAATGGAAAATCGAGGAATCTATCAGTGGCTTAGTCCATGAGGCTGGTTGGCGCAACTCACCTTCAAATACACGGAAATCCTCAAGAAGAAGGTTCTATAGTCAATGAAGAAATAAACTTGCTACCAAAGCAAAAGGGAACAGGCAAAGAGTAAAACATTCCTTCTTCTATGTCCTTGTATAGGTTTCCAGTAAGATGAGGCAAAGGTGAGTGGTTGGTTTTGCAGTATGAAGATACAGATTAAAGGTGTGTTTTTCAGCCTTACAGATTCAGAAGAGAAGTAGAGAAGACTACTTCAAATAAGGAAGAGTGCTTCACAATTGTGTCCTTAATTTGGGTGTTTTGCTTAATTCCACATGCAGTCAAGTTAAAAACCAAGACTCATGATCACACCTCTTTCAGCTTGAAAGATAATCATATCTCCTCTTTACATTAATTTCCAAATGAAAAGAATAACCAGGTCATAGTAATGCCTAAAAATAATTTAATGATGAGAGTACAATAGCAGACAAATTACATATTATCCTGACCATAATTGAAGCTAACATTATATAACTGTCCTTCAAAAACCGTCCAGGTTAGAAACAACAAAGTCCAGGTTAGAAACAACTCTCCACTGCCGCTGGGCCACTCCACAACACCTCCCTCGTAGGGCAACCCACATTAAGCACAAGGATTCACCTCCCACCTGCTATGTGTGTGCAGGGTCCCTAGCTCCAGACCAAGCATGCTCCTTATTTGATGGCTCAGTCTCTGCAAGACTCCTGGGGCTGGGTCAGCTGTTTCTGTTGGTCTTCTTGTGAGGTTCCTCACACCTCCAGGGCCTTCCATCTTTCCCCCCAAAACTTACTCAGGATCCCTAGAGCTCTGCACCTTTCTTAGGTGCAAGTCTGAACATCTGTCCAAGCTCATTTCTGGCTGGAGTCTCTGAGACAATGGTCAGGTTAGGGTCCAGGCAACGGGGTTTTACAGTCCCAATTCTGGGCATTCTCAATGTGGTCAAATATCGCCCAACAGAGCCTGATATTCTTCTTCTGTGAGAGGAGCTTCAAGTGTTGGTTGATCTGCTCCCATGGTACATCTGGGTCCAGAGCAGCTGGTCCCTGTTCCTCTTCCACTGTTCTCACCGGTTGCTCCAGGAAGAGCTGGACAGGGCAGGAGTCGCTGGATTCTGGGTAGGCCTCTGTGAAGAAAGTGAGCTCGGGTCTTGACATCAAGGCTTCTGCACACTGGCCTCCTGCAGAACCCAGTGTCAACAAGCTGTCCCGGGAAGCCTCCTGCTCAATGCAACACAATGCTCCAGGAGCCCTTTCCGGGCCAGGAGAGGCAGGCAGGTCCTCACCTTTAGCTGTGCTGCCTCCAGCGTGGCCTTTCTGCCTGGCCTTTCTGTTCTGGAACCATATGTGGACGGTGTCCTCAGGCAAACCTGTGCTCAGGGCCAGTTGCACCCTCGTGGCATAGTCTGGAGATGGAGAGATCTCAAAAGCTTGCACTAGCATGCTGATCTGTGCTGGACTAAGCCGCGTTCGAGGCCTTCTCCGTTCTGAGGGCAGGCCTCTTGCTTGTTGTACCCTGGCGACAAGCTTTTCAGGAGGCTGTTGGGAGGCTTCATGGCTGGAGCCTGCGGTGGTCTGCTTTGAGGTCTTCCTCGACATGCCAGTTCTAGTTCTGCGGTTTTGAAACCACATGCGGATGGAGGACTCTGAACTCAATTCCCTGGCCAGTTCCTGCCTGGTCCTGAAGCTCGGGTAAGGTGTCTTGGCGAAAACTGAGAGCAAGACCTCCTTCTGCTTGGCCTGCCAAACAGTCTTTTGACGCGGGATGTCTTTGTCTTACTGCAGCCACCCACATCTGCCTGATCTTCCATCCTGCTGAGGACTCTTTGACAGGAGTTCTTCCTCTCCAGTGTGTACTCACAACATCACCCAGGAAAGTGCAGACTATGGCAAATGCATAAAGGGGTCTGCTGCTCACCCTTAAATACCGACCTGAGGCCCCACCCACTACCTCGAGGCCTCCAATTACAGGCCAAAACGTGGAACGCTCTTCTGCTTCCAAACTGTGAAACCCTTCCTTCCTCCCTGAATTTTCCCATACCCCACCCTAAAGCAGCCTTTCCAGAAACAGTTGGCCTTGTGTTCTACCCAAATTCCACTGCTTAGCTCACAGTACGCACCTGTGTTGGCCCACAAGGAGTTTGCGGGGAGAGTCTAAGGCATGGCTTCTGATGATCAGGCAAGGAGAAGAGGCATAAGCCAGGAGAAGTCTTTGCCTACTTTAACAAGGTCATTCATTCAGCTCTGGCTGATGCTCAAGGAGGAACGTGGCTAGAACAGATCTTGCACTCTGCGTGTGCCGTCTGCCTTAAGTTCCTTTGAGCTCCAGTCTCCCGGTGTATGATTTCCACAATCTAAATATGGTTAGGACCCTGCAAGTCTAAGCATTTGGGCAAAGAGTAGACTTATCCTGCAGAAAGACTCCTGGAATTATTTCTGACTTTCTCCTTCAGTGGCAGGCCACAGAAGGTGTCAAGTTCCCTCTTTTTTCCTCTGGTTCCACCTATTTAATCCACCATACACTTTGTCCTACTGGAGAAATTTTACAGATTCCTAGAAACTGTATGAACCTTCAGAAGCACACAGTGTGGATCCCAAGACTTTTGGGAGAGGTTACTGAAGTCATTTCCTTCATTTCAAGGAACAACATTTGTTGCTGCCATTAATTTGGATCTCTGATCATTAGGCAGTGTTTTCCAGAACACACAATTTCTGGTACTGCCAACTGTGCCTGTTGTTCTTCAGGGTGTGGCTTTGCCCTAGATGGAGGAGAACAGTAACAGCTGAGCAGTTCTACCCTGCCTTATTTTTGCATCTCCTGTTTTACATGTGCCATAATTTTAACTTTTTTCTTGCAGTCCCCATCGACAGTACCTGGGTGTACAATAGATCCTGTAGAAGTTATTCTGCTTCTTCCAGAGATCCTCTTTACCATCCCTGAAGACACAGGTCCATAAACAGCTGTATTTCCTTTGTAACATAGAACCCTTGCGGATAGGGTCAGAGGTTTATCTGCAGCCAGATAAACTGTGCTGTGCTGCTGCATGCAGTGGTGTGTATCAAATCTGAAATCCTCAGTTGAGATTTTCCTACCTGCCTAGTACCACATGGCTGCCTGATGGGAGACAGCTCGTATTATTGCATGAGGGGTGTAAGCCTGACAGGCCCCTCTGTTTGTTTACTGATGGCAAGAGATTAGCCTGTATGTCCCTCTAGGTGCTGTGATCCCTACACCAGTGCTTTCCCTTGCCACAGCTGCCATGAAGCCCCGGGAACCTTTGCATTCCCTTGGAGCCAGAATCTGCTTGTTCCTTTCTGTGAATAAAGGGACCACTTGCCTCTGTGTTAACACACCTCCTATTTTGAGTTCTAGAGATTTTAACCTTTTTTTTTTTTTTTTCTAAATTCCCGGATTCACCCAAAATAGCACACCGGGTGATTTGAGAACTGGGAACTCTAGCTGTAGCTTGTCTTGTGAGGTCGGCATGATGCTCCTGAGAGCCAAAAGCAGTGTCTCTCTTAATCATTCATTTCTTGGGGATGCTCCTCCTCTTCATGCTCTAAATGCTCTCCTACATGTGATATTTACAGTATCATGCGCCAAGAATGGCATCAGTGCTTATCTGGTATCAGTCTGGTACTGCCCTCTTGAGAGCTTAACCCAATCTCTGTATGAAGTTGGTGAACAGTCTTCTCCAGGGCCTTGAATTACCTTAGTGAATGAGGCGGTTGTTTTGCACAGGCTCCTTAACAGATCCCTGCACTCTTAAACCTGCAAGATGAGATTATTCAGTGACTACATCATCAGAACAAATGAGGGACCACCTGGGAATGAGAAAAATAACTGTGATTATTTGAATTGAAGTCAGGTGCAGATAGCTTTTGAAGGGTGGGGTGAACTGTTCTGAGAAACAATCAGCTGTAAAGTATAGAGCAAAAGTGATCTGATTTTCAGGCATAAAAACCCTGTGTTTTGCATGTTCAGGGTCATGTCCTGTCTTTGGAGGTGTGACCCTATCTCGACAGCAATAAAACCTTTTGCTATTGCATCAAGTTGTGGTCTGTGAGTGTTCCTGTGAAGGGTGTAATCCTGAGCTCCTGAGCAGTGAGACTCCAGGTCTTACATTTTGGTGCATTGCCCAGAAAACAGACCTCAGCAGACTGGGCTCAGAGGTCGAGCTTGGAACAGGATATTCTGATTTCTGGTATACCACTGTTTCTCTTTAGTCACCTATCTGGACCTTTTTGGTCTTCTTCTCAGTCACTGCGATAGACAGACTTGTCAGAATATTGGTTGACTGGGAACTGGAGGATGCTCCAGATTCCATTTGGGAGGCTAGGTCTGGGATGGTCTTCCTCCCATCTGTTTCTCTTCAGAGACAGCCGCCGGCAGTGAGGCAGCCTCTCAATCAGAATATTGTCTTAGCTTTTGCAATCCATTCTTAATGATGAAGCAGCTTATAAAATGGGAAACATCTTTACCAGATATAACAGACAGGTTTATATGTAGACCATTCAAAGAAGTCAAACAAACATGAAGAAACAAACAAACAATCTAGAAAAGATCATCCAGAGTGAGGTATCCCAGAATCAGAAAGACATACATGGTATACACTCACTTTTAAGTGGATGCTAGACCTATAAGATAGGATAAACATACTAAAATCTGTACACCTAAAGATGATAAACAAGAAAGAGGACATGGATTAAGATGATCAATACTCACTTAGAAAGACAAATGGGATGGACATAGGAGAAAACAAGAAACAGGACCTTAGCCTACCACAGAGGACCTGGGAAAGACTCTACCTAGTAGTATATCAAAGCAGATGCTGAGACTCATAAGCAAACCTTGGGCAGAGCACAGGGAATCATATGAAAAAAAAGGGGGAATTAGTGTGACCTGGAGAGGGCAGGAACTCCACAAGGACCAAAAATATCAGGGCACAGGGGTCTTTTATGAGACTGTATCTCCAACCAAGGACCATGTATACATAGAACCTAGCACCCCTGCTCAAATATAGTCCATGTTAGCTCTGTATCCAAGTGGGTACCATACTAAGTGGAACAGAGACTATTTCAGACATGAACTCAATGGCTGGCTCTTTGACCTCTCCCCCCTCCCAAGAGAGGATCAGACTTGCTAGGCCACAGAGGAGGACTTTGCAGCCAGTCCTGATGATACCTGATAAGCTAGGGTCAGTTGGAACAGAAGGGCACCTCCTCTATCAGTGGACTTAGAAAGGGATAGGGAGGAGATGAGGAAGGAAGGTGGGTGAGGTGAGATAGGGATACAGCTGGGATACAAAGTTAATAAACTGTATCTAATACTAAAAAATTAAAAACAGTGGGACATAAAACAAAGTTCCTAAGATGAAAACAAAATGCTGACAGTTTTTTGTTTGATTGAAGACATTTTTTTCTGAATAATTTTGGCTGTCCTGGACTCTGTATGTATAACAGCCTGTGCTTGAACTCACAGAGATCCACCTACCTTTAACTTCCTGAGTGCTAGGACTGCAGGTGCTCACCAACAGCCCCTAGCTGCTGATAGTTTATTTTGTTTTAGCATTTTATTTTTGTTCTTGTGTCATGCACTACATCCCAACTGCAGTTTCCTCTTCCTCCACTCCTCCCAGCGAAAATCTATCCACCTCTACTCTGCCCAGCTCTCATCTCTCCTTCATCCACTGCTTCTTTATCTTCAATGAAAAAAAAATCTGATGGCATAACAAGTTACAATAAGACTAGGAATAATCCCTCACATCAGAGTTGTTCAAAGCAATACATGAGGAGAGAAAGTGTAGCTAGAGCAGGAAAAATAGTCAGAGACCCCCCCCCACACACACACACATTCTCACTGTTGGAAGTCCTTCAGCAACATCAGGCTTATAATCATAAGATGTATGCAGACCACCTAGCTCACAAGACTCATAGAACGTTTGTTTGTTTATTTGTTTTTTGTTTGTTTTCTTTCAGTCTCTGTGATCTCCTATGAGCCCAGTTGACTCAGTGGGCCATGTTCCTGTTGTGTCCTTAATATCTCTGGTTCCAACAATACATATTCCCTCATTTGTGGGGTTCCCCTAGATACATCATTGTGTTTGGCTGTGTGTCTCTGAATCTGTTCCCATGAGATGCCGGGTGATGTCTCTCTGGTGACAACTGGGCTAGGCATTCATTTATGGTTATAGCAGAGTATCTTTCATTGACATTTTTTTGCCTCTCATGTTTACATGTATTGTGTGTCTCTAGGCTGTCATGACTCTGGTTCATGGTCATCCAGGCAGTGTCAGTCATGGACCTACGCTCATGGTGTTGGCCTCAAGGTGTTTTCTTGAGTGTATTTAATATTGTTGGGTTGGAGTTTTCCCTCTAGTATCTTCTGTAGGGCTGGATGGCTGCATATATACTGGGTATAGTAATCTGGGTTGGCATAGGTGGTCTCTTAGTGTCTGCTTGATATCCACCCAGGCCCTTCTGGCTTTATATATGCACTGCTGAGAATCCTAGTGTGATTCTGATAGGTCTACTTATTACTTTAATGATGTTTTGGTATTGGCAGTGTCATGCATAGAACAGTTAATTTTCATGGTGTCATCCCCATATAAAATAGAATCTCCATAACCTAAGAAATGAAAAATGAACACAAACTTTAATGTGTGTTGAGGAAATTGAGACAAAGAAGAGACTAATTTGAGGTAAAAATAAACTATATATAAATGCTGCAAAAATTAAAATACTTGTAATCCAAATATGATATTTTAGAATGTAACTGCATCAAAAAAGTTAACTCCTAGTCCATCAATATACCCAAAAAGTTATGTAGCAATTTGACTTTGCATGATGATGAATATATTTTTCTATAACTCCCCATATGTCAATTGCTGTTGTTTAAGTGATTTCTGAATGAATTACATAACATTATTAAAAGCAGAAAATTTGGTAGTTCTAGGTGAAAGATAATTATATGCATAGTTTATTTTCCCTCTAACTCTCTCTTTATAGGAATGGATTTATGAGAATGATTTACAATCTGTGAGTCAATTAATTCAACAGTGGATGGCTAAAAATGGAAAATCAAGGAATCTATTAGTGGCATAGTCCATTTGGCTAGTTGGCCCCAACTCATCTTCAAATACACGGAAATCCTCAAGAAGAAGGTTCTATAGTCAATGAAGAAATAGACTTGCTACCCAAGCAAAAGGGAACAGGAAAAGAGTAAAATATTCCTTCTTCCATGTTCTTGTATAGGTTTCCAGTAGAAGATGAGGCAAAGGTGAGTGGTTGGTTTTGCAGTATGAAGATACGGATTAAAGGTGTGTTTTTCAGCCTTACAGATTCAAAAGAGAAGTAGAGAAGACTACTTCAAATAAGGAAGAGTACTTCACAATTGTGTCCTTAATTTGGGTGTTTTGCTTAATTCCATATGCAGTCAAGTTAAAAACCAAGACTCATGATCATACCTCTTTTCAGCTTGAAAGATAATCATATCTCCTCTTTACATTAATTTCCAAATGAAAAGAATAACCTGGTCATAGTAATGCCTAAAAATAATTTAATGACGCAGAGTACAATAGCAGACAAATTACATATTTATCCTGATCATAATTGAAGCTAACATTATATAACTGTCCTTCAAATACCGTCCAGGTTAGAAACAACAAACTCCAGGTTAGAAACAACTCTCCACCGCCGCTGGGCCACTCCACAACACCTCCCTTGTAGGGTAACCCACATTAAGCACAAGGATTCACCTCCCACCTGCTACGTGTGTGCAGGGTCCCTAGGCCCAGACCAAGCATGCTCCTTATGTGATGGCTCAGTCTCTGCACGCCCCCTGGGGGCTGAGTCAGCTGTTTCTGTTGGTCTTCTTGTGAGGTTCCTCGCACCTCGATGGCCTTCATCTTTTCCCCAAAACTTACTCAGGATCCCTAGAGCTCTGCACCTTTCTTAGGTGCAAGTCTGAGCATCTGTCCAAGATCATTTCTGGCTGGAGTCTCTGAGACAATGGTCAGGTTAGGGTCCAGGCAATGGGGTTTTACAGTCCCAATTCTGGGCGTTCTCAATGCGGTCAAATATCGTCCAAAAGAGCCTGATATTCTTCTTCCGTGAGAGGAGCCTCGAGTGTTGGTTTGATCAGCTCCCATGGTACATCTGGGTCCAGAGCGGCTGGTCCCTGTTCCTCTTCCACTGTACTCAGCTCCAGGAAGAGCTGGACAGGGCAGGAGTCGCTGGATTCTGGGTAGGCCTCTGTGAAGAAGGTGAGTTCCGATCTTGACATCAACGCTTCTGCACACTCACCACCTGCAGAACCCGGTGTCAACAAGCTGTCCTGGGAAGCCTCCTGCTCAATGCAACACGATGCTCCAGGAGCCCTTTCCTGGCCAGGAGAGGCAGGCAGGTCCTCACCTTTAGCTGTGCTGCATCCAGCACGGCCTTTTTGCCTGGCCTTTCTGTTCTGGAACCATATGTGGACCGGTGTCCTCAGGCAAACCTGTGCTCAGGGCCAGTTGCACCCTCGTGGCATAGTCTGGGGATGGAGAGATCTCAAAAGCTTGCACTAGCATGCTGATCTGCGCTGGACTAAGCCGCGTTCGAGGCCTTCTCCGTTCTGAGGGCAGGCCTCTTGCTTGTTGTACCCTGGCGACAAGCTTTTCAGGAGGCTGTTGGGAGGCTTCATGGCTGGAGCCTGCGGTGGTCTGCTTTGAGGTCTTCCTCGACATGCCAGTTCTATTTCTGCGGTTTTGAAACCACACGCGGATGGAGGACTCTGGAACTCCGAATTCCCTGGCCAGTTCCTGCCTGGTCCTGAAGCTCGGGTAAGGTGTCTTGGCGAAAACTGAGAGCAAGACCTCCTTCTGCTTGGCCTGCCAAACAGTCTTTTGACGCCGGGATGTCTTTGTCTTACTGCAGCCACCCACATCTGCCTGATCTTCCATCCTGCCGAGGACACTTTGACAGGAGTTCTTCCTCTCCAGTGTGTACTGAGAACAACACCCAGGAAAGTGCAGACTATGGCAAATGCGTAAAGGGGTCCACTGCTCACCCTTAAATACCGACCTGAGGCCCCACCCACTCCCTCGAGGCCTCCAATTACAGGCCAAATCGTGGAACGCTCTTCTGCTTCCAAACTGTGAAACCCTTCCTTCCTCCTACGAATTTTCCCATATCCCACCCTAAAGCAGCCTTTCCAGAAACAGTTGGCCTTGTGTTCTACCCCAATTCCACTGCTTAGCTCACAGTATGCACCTGTGTTGGCCCACAAGGAGTTTGATGGGGAGAGTCTAAGGCACGTCTTCTGATGATCAGGCAAGGAGAAGAGGCATAAGCCAGGAGCAGTCTTTGCCTACTTTAACAAGGTCATTTATTCAGCTCTGGCTGATGCTCTAGGAGGAACGTGGCTAGAACAGATCTTGCACTCTGTGTGTGCCCTCTGCCTTAAGTTCCTTTGAGCTCCAGTCTCCCGGTGTATGATTTCAACAATCTAAATATGGTTAGGACCCTGCAAGTCTAAGCATTTGGGCAAAGAGTAGACTTATCCTGCAGAAAGACTCCTGGAATGATTTCTGAATTTCTCCTTCAGTGGCAGGCCACAGAAGGTGTCAAGTTCCCTCTTGGTTCCTCTGGTTCCACCTATTTAATCCGCCATACACTTTGTCCTACTGGAGAAATTTTACAGATTCCTAGAAACTGTATGAACCTTCAGAAGCACACATTGTGGATCCCAAGACTTTTGGGAGAGGATACTGAAGTCATTTCCTTCATTTCAAGGAACATTTGCTGCTGCCATTAATTTGGATCTCTGATCATTAGGCAGTGTTTTCCAGAACACACAACTTCCGGTACTGCCAAATGTGCCTGTTGTTCTTCAGGGTGTGGTTTGCCCTAGATGGAGGAGAACAGTAACAGCTGAGCAGTTCTAACCCTGCCTTATTTTTGCATCTCATGTTTTACATGTGCCATAATTTTAACTTTTTTCCTTGCAGTCCCCATCAACAATACCTGGGTGTACAATAGATACTGTAGAAGTTATTCTGCTTCTTCCAGAGATCTGCTTTACCATCCCTGAATACACAGGTCCATAAACATCTGTATTTCCTTTGTGACATAGAACTCTTGCCGATAGGATCAGAGGTTTATCTGCAGCCAGATGCAAAGCTGCGCTGCTGCATGCAGTGGTGTGTATCAAGTCTAAAATCCTCAGTTGATATTTTTCTACCTGCCTAGTACCTCATGGCTGCCTGATGGGAGACAGCTCGTATTGTTGCATGAGGGGTCTAAGCCTGACAGGCCCCTCTGTTGGTTTCCTGATGGCAAGAGGTTAGCCTGTAGGTCCCTCTCGGAGCAGTCATCCCTAGACCTGTGCTTTCCCTTGCCACAGCTGCCATGAAACCACGGGAACCTTTGCATTCCCTTGGAGCCAGAATCTGCTTGTTCCCTTCTGTGAGTAAAGGGACCACTTGCCTCTGTGTTAACACACCTCCTATTTTGGGTTCTAGAGATTTTAACTTCACAGTTTTTTTTTTTTTTTTGGTAAATGCCCGGATTCACCCAAAATAGCACACCGCGTGTTTTGAGAACTGGGAACTCTAGCTGTAGCTTGTCCTGTGTGGTCAGCATGATGCTCCTGAGAGCCAATAGCAGTTGTCTCTCTTAATCATTCATCTCTTGGGGCCGCTCCTCCTTTTCATGCTATAAATGCTCTCCTACATGTGGTATTTGCAGTATCATGTGCCAATAATTGCATCAGTGCTTATCTGGTGTCAGTCTGGTACTGCCCTCTTTAGAGCTGAACCCAATCTCTGTATGAAGTTGGTGAACAGTCTTCTCCAGGGCCTTGAATTACCTTACTGAATGAGGCGGTTGTTTTGCACAGGCTCCTAAACAGATCCCTGCACCCTTAACACTGCAACATGACATTATTCAGTGACTTCATCATCAGAACAAATGAGGGACCACCTGGGAATGAGAAAAACAACTGTGATTATTTGAATTGAAGCCAGGTGCTGATAGCTCTTGAAGGGCAGGGTGAACTGTTCTGAGAAACAACCAGCTGTAAAGTATAGAGCAAAAGTGATCTGATTTTCAGGCATAAAAACCCTGTGCTTTGCATGTTCAGGGTCATGTCCTGTCTTTGGAGGTGCGACCTATCTCGACAGCAATAAAACCTTTTGCTATTGCATTGAGTTGTGGTCTGTGAGTGTTCCTGTGAAGGGCACAATCCTGAGCTCCTGAGCAGTGAGACTCCAGGTCTTACATTTTGGTGCGTTGCCCGGAAAACAGCGTGCCCTTCCTTAACCCTCAACAGACTGGGCTCAGAGGTCGAGCTCGGAACAGGTTAGTCTGATTTCTGGTATACCACTGTTTCTCTTTAGTCACCTATCTGGACCTTTTTGGTCGTTTGCTCAGTCACTGCGATAGACAGACTTGTCAGAATATCGGTTGACTGGGAACTGGAGGATGCTCCAGATTCCATTTGGGGAGGCTAGGTCTGGGATGGTCTTCCTCCCATCTGTTTCTCTTCAGAGACAGCCGCCATGAGGCAGCCTCTCAATCAGAATTCTGTGGTACCACCCTTAAGGGTGTCCTTGTCAAATTGCCTGTCTTGTTCTCTTTGTCTCTATCATTGTTGCTTCTTTGAGTTTCTTGATGGACGACTTTATTATAGGACAGGCTGTGACTATCATTTCTTGGAGGTGAGATACAAGGCACATATTTGTTTGAGTATGTCCTATTCTCACACCAGCCCACTTGGGATGATTGCCAGCAACTCTTGCAGGCCCTTTAGACTACTGAGGAACGAGACAGGTCCTCCTTCAGGCAAGAAAGACTGTGCCAGGAATGGACAGGAGGCCTTCCATCCTCCCTAATGAGATTGATGATGGCTTTCCCCTCACCCACCCCAACTGGGATTACAACACATCTGGAGGTAGGGAATGCCTGAAGGTCTACCGCCAGACTCTAATATCATGTGTCCATGGACCTCTCGAAAGCCCACCAATTTGACGAAGGTAAGAGAGATGGTTCAGGGGCCGGATGAATCTCCCACAGCCTTTCTTGAAAGGCTGATGGAGGCATACAGCTGGTTTATGACCCTACCTCAGATGAGCATAAGGCAATGGTGACTATAATCTTTATAGACCAGTCAGCCAGAGATATTTGTAGAAAACTCCAGAAAATAGAGGGTTTACAGGACAAGTCTTTGAAGGATTTATTGCAGCTGGCAGAAAAGGTTTTCTACAGCCGGGAGATGGAAGAAGAGAATGAGGAAAGAAAGCAGAAAGAGCAGGGAGTGAGAGAAAGAGAAAGAATAAGAGGCAAGACAGAAAGTTGACTAAGATCCTGGCCACTGTAGTGCAGTCATAATGATAGGGAGAGAGTTCCTGGCAATCGGAGGGGCACTCTGTCTAAGGAATAGTATGCTTATTGCAAGGAGAAAGGACACTGGATCAAAAATTGTCCCAAAAGGAAGATGAAGCCCTACACCGGGACCTGGCGCACCTCCAGGCCACCAATCCCCAGGTAACTCTTCTCCGATATGTGGATGATATACTATTAGCTGCAGATTGTAAAGAAACCTGACTTGAAGCCACAGACCAACTGTTACAAGAGCTGGGTGACCTCGGCTATAGACTGTCGGTGAAAAATGCTCAGCTCTGCAGGAAACAGGTCAGTTAAGAGATGGCTATCGGAGGCTAGAAAAGAGACTGCATTTCATATTCCCCCTTCATGGACTACTGAACAACTGAGGGAAATTTTAGGTACAGAAGGATTTGCCGAGATGGCAGCCCCTCTGTATCCCCTTACAAAGGGCATTGACTCTTACATCTGGGGAAAGGATGAACAAGCTACATTTGATAATATCAAATAAGCCTTAATGTCTGCCCCAGCTTTGGTACTCAGATTGTGACCAAAAGCTTCCATATCTATGTGGCCGAGAATCGAGGAATGGCCAACGGGGTGCTAACACACTAAATTAGACCCTGGAAGAGACTAGTAGCCTATCTATCCAAAAAGCTTGATGCAGCAGCGGCAGGATGGCCAACCTGCCTGTGAATAATAGCAGCTGTGGTGGCACTAGTAAACACTGCAGACAAACTGACTGTGGGACAGGACCTCACCATCTATGCTCCTCATGCCCCTGAGAGTGTCATAAGGCAGCCACCTGATCGCTGGCTCACGAACACCTGCATGACACATTACCAGGCTTTGCTATTGAATAAAGGTAGAGTCACCCTTGCCCTCGCTATGGAGCTAAACCCTGCCACCTTATTGCAGGATCCAGAAATCCAGCCCCTGGAGCATGATTGCTTGCAGGTTCTAGCAGAGAAACAGGGATGGCGAAAGGACTTGAAAGATCAACCACTTCCTGATGCTGAGGTGACATACTATATGGATGGGAGCAGTTTTTTGTAGAACGGGAAGAGAAAGGCAGAGGCAGTGGTGGTAAATGGACATAAGGTATTCTGGGCCCAGGCATTGCCGGAGGGTACATCTGTTCATCAAGCTGAATTGATTGTTTTAATCCAGGCATTAACTCTGGAAAAGGGTAAAAAGATAAACAACTACACTGATAGTTGGCTCGCCTTACCAACAGCCCATGTACATGGGGCCATCTATCAGCAGAGAGGCCTGCTAACATCAGCTGGTAAAGAGGTAAAAAATAAAAACGAGATTCTGGCTTTGGTCAATGCCTTGTTGCTGCTGGACAAGGTAAGCATTATTCATTTCCTGGGACAGCAGAAGGGGACTTCCAGGGCAGCAAAGGGGAATAACATAGCCAATCAGGAGGCTAAAGTAGCTGCTAGAGGAAACTCTGTCCCAGTGGTATTAACAGCTGAACTCCCCAGAGAAGAACGACTAAACTACTCAGAAACTGACTTAAAGTTAATATGGCAAAAATGGGATATTTGACACCAATGTGGGGGCATGGATTGACTCCAAAGGTAAGATCATTCTACCCCAGGAAGACGCTGAGATAGTGATAACTCAGATGCATAAGTGGACTCACTTGGGGGCAAAGAAATTGGCTGAAGTTGCCCGCCAATACCCATACCGAATACTAAGCCTCACCATCCTGACTGAGAGAGTGACTAGGGCATGTGAACCTTGCCAGAGGGTAAACATAGTAAGAATTTCCAGAGCCCAGGGAAGCGGCTGAGAGGAACTATACCCAGAATGCATTGGGAAGTGGATTTCATTGAAATTAAACCAGCCAGGTACAGCAATAAATATCTCCTGGTTTTTGTGGACACTTTCTCAAGATTGGAGGAAGCTTTTTCCACAAAGAAAGAAACCACCCTGGTCATGGCCAAAAAGATTCTGGAAGACTTTTTTTTTTCCTCAGTAAGGTATTCCAAAAGTAATTGGGTCAGACAGTGGGCCAGCCTTTGTTGCTCAGGGAAGCCAGTAGGTGACCAGGTTTCTGGGGCTTAATGGAAGTTGCATTGTGCTTATAGACCTCAAAGTTCAGGACAGGTAGAGAGAATGAATAGAATGCTAAAAGAGAATCTCACCAAATTAACCATGGTTTCTGGCGGTGACTGGGTGGTGCTCCTTCCCTTGGCACTCTTTAGAGTCAGAAATACTCTCTCCATACTAGGCTTAACTCCCTTCGAACTACTATATGGGGTTCCTGCTACCCTGACTCATCTTGGGGACCCCCTTGACATAACTAGTGGTAACTCTGACTTGTTGTCCAGGCTGAAAGGACTGCAACTTATTCAGAAAGAGATTTGGAGCAAGGTTGGTAGCGCATATGCGCCCGGGTCCTTGGAGGTGCCCCATCATTTCCAGTTTGGAGATCTGGTGGACTTGTTATGACACTGCAGCCAGAATCTGGAACCTCGTTGGAAGGTTCCTTATTATGTCCTGCTCAACACTCCAACAGACGTCAAAGTAGAGGGCATTGCAGCTTGGATCCACAGTTCACATGTCAAGCCTGCTCTTCATCAACCTGGAAAGTCCAAGCTTCCAGCAACCTGTTAAAACTGAAACTCATCAGGGACAATGACAGACCATGGTACCTCTGGGTGGTGCTGTTTGTACTCAATTGGGTAACTACTGATGGGAGCTTTGGCAATCCCCACCAGGCTCGAAAGGCCCTGGAAGCAATATATGGTAAACCCTGTGATTGCAAGGGTGGGGTGATGAATGGCAGAGTCTAACTAAATGGTGAGATTTGGGGGCCCAACAATGCCTATGCTCAAGTTGAGTGTGGTGATACATGGGCATATAGAGCCCTACAACCTTCAGAGAGCACTCCAAGTTTAGAATGGCATTTTGTAACCAAGCCTAAAATGATTCCTTCTGTAAATTTGTGCCCCAGGCCTTACCCTTGTGATACCTACCAACAGGCTGTGCATAGCAGTTGCTATAGGGTTGTGCAACAATGTACTGGAAAAGATAACATCACCTATTTCACTTCCATATTACACCAAGTCAGGGAGGAGATGAGGATAGATGATTGGTTCCACAGTGTGCCAACAGGATACCATGGATCTAAATTACTCCAAGCCCCTTGTTCAGGGACGGCAGGGAAGCCTTAATGCTGAAGAAAGGTACCTCCCATTCACCTTTCAGATGGAGGAGGGCTGCAGGATCAGGTCAGACGAGAACAGGTTAAACAATGCATTGAAGAGTTAATAGAAAAAATACTCATTCCTCAATTACCACCCTCTGGTTCTTCCTGATAGTAGAGGAAAAGTTATTTTAGACCCCCAGACTGTAGATGCCACTCATAGCCTCCTAAATGACACCAATCCTTCGCTTGCAAGTGTCTGCTGGCTCTGCCTCTGACAAGGGCAGCCTGTTCCTCTGGTGCTCCCCCCTCTAACGCCACTTATTCCACTGCTGAGGGGTCCTGCCACTCAGCACCCCCTATGAGAGTGCAGCCTCTCTTCAACCAAAATGTTACCTGTTTGACAAAACCCTACAAAAATGATAGCTCAGATCTACCTGTAGGGGATGCTACCTTTGCCATTTGTGATTCAACAATTGACATCTCTATACAGCTCTCTGCCCTGACAATAACACTGTTTTCTTATGCAGGAATAATAAAGCCTATACGTTCTTGCCCACAGATTGGACTGGGACCTGTGTACAGGCAACTCCCTGATCTTATCATCATTCCAGGGGATGAGCCAGTCCCAGTCCCCACCTTTGACTTAATGGCTGGAAGAATGAAGAGAGCCATTCAGTTCATTCCTCTGTTAGTGGGAATTGGGCTGACTGCTTCCATAAGTGCTGGGTCAGCTGGTTTGTGTGTTTTATTATATAAATACAACAAACTGTCCCAACAGTTAATTAATGATGTACAATTGCTTTCAAGCACCATCAATGACCTCCAAGACCAGCTCTATTCATTAGCAGAAGTAGTTCTCCAGACCTGGAGGGGATTAGACCTCCTTATGACCGAAAAAGGAGGAATCTGCTTAGCCCTACAGGAGAAATGCTGTTTTTACACGAATAAATCAGGCATTGTTAAAGGAAAGAGTAAAAAAAAAAATACAAAAAGATCTTGAAAAAAGGAGATGAGAATTAATAGAATCTCTTCTTTGGAATGGGTTTAATGGTCTGCTCCCCTATGTGCTTCTCTTACTCGGACCTTTTGCTACCCTTTTGCTCCTTTTCACAATAGTACCCTGTATTGTTAACTGATTACTTGCCTTTGTTAGGAATGTGTAAGTGTGGTTCAGGTCCTGATGCTCCAGAGGAAGTATCAATCTCTCTCTGAGGTTGATTCACAATTTTAGGGTTAAAATTGGAGCACAAAGGGGGGATGAGAGCCCACCGGAGAATGAAAACAACTCTAAAAGAAAAACAGCTATGACTATTCCTGTCCTTGAATTAAAGCCAGAGGCACATAGCTCTCAAATGGCAGGATGAACTGCTCCAAGATAGCCTTGAATTGAAGCCAGATGCAGGCAGCTCTTGAAGGGCAGGGTGAATTGTTTTGAGAAAAGTGACAAAAAGTAAAAACTGCAAACAACTAGCTGTAAACTATCTTCATGCTATTCTTGCTGACCAACCAATGTATAGAGCAAAAGTGGCCAGATTTTTAAGTATAAAAACCATGTGCTTTGCATGCTCGGGGTCATTTCCTGCCTTTGGAGGGGTGACCCTATCCCAATTGAAATAATTAAAAAAAATCTTGCTTTTGCATCGAGTTGTGGTCTCTGGGAATTCCTGAGAAGGGCGCGATCTTGAACTCCTGAGCTATGAAACCCTAGTATTACAGGATAAATATAAAAGAAGTAAGTCGGTGAAATAACAGTAAATTTTTGAAAGAGTTTTAAGCAATCATACTGTGAAATATCTACACAAAATCCCTATAATACATGTAAGTACATGCATGAATATAAACATGTTGCAACCTAAATACTTTTACTAATGCACATAGATATGTATAGTTCAACACTGATCAAGGAAGCTTTTCCTTGAACCACAATCATGACTGAAAACCACAACCAATCACAAGGCAGAATTCTGGAGAACAGTCACATCTGATACATCTACAAAACAATTCCCAGATCTAAGACTAAGTGATCATGCATAACAGGAGGTAATATGGTAATATATATATATATGGCAGAGGATCAGAGTATGTTCTGGTAATGTGTCTCCTAATAATATCAGAAGGTACACCCATAAGATAGACCAATATAAAAAATAAAGAAAAAAAGGCTTAGCAATATACCTGTATAAAAATGAGCTGAAAAATGGAAATACTAATAGATATGCAAAAGTGGTCTAGGAAGAAACCATTGTCCTTAATCCTATGAAAAAATAAAAAGGGAACTAATAAATGCTGAGAGTGTGAGAAAAAAAAAATTTCCAGGAAAGTTCATAAAATCAGTTAGTTATCCAATACCAAGCAATCAACCCTGAAAACATGCATGGAAGTAACATTATTAAACTGAGCAACTTATATTAAGAGCATGATACCAATTTGAAAAAAGAAGATGAATTTGAAAGAGAAATAAGAGAGGTCTGTGGGAAGGTTTGGAGGGAAGAAAAGAGAAGGCACAAAATGATGTAATTATTAAATAACCTTAAAAATGAATTAAATATTAGCTCTTTAGGTCATGATTTTAAAATGAATCACTACTGAGTAGTATAAAAACAAAAAACTTGCAGGTAGATAGATGGAACTAGAAAAAAAATCATGTTATATGAGGTAATCCAAACACAGAAAGACAAACTTCACATATTCTCTCTTCTAAGTTTCCCAGCTCTAAACTGAATATGTGTGTACTCATATGTGAGTCTATATCCGGCAGTAATTAAAAAAACAAGAATGAAATAGTGACCATTTCCAAGGTGAGAATGGAAGTGTGGGAGGTGCAGTAGGAAGTAGAAGGGTATAGAGATTTGAAAGAGGAAGTGGGAAAAAACTTGAAGGGGGTATAATAATTTGGAGGTAAGACAGAAAGAAATACAAAAGGGAAGATGGTAAAATAACAGTAAGGATGTCTGAAAAAGTATTATGGAATCATACTAGTAACTATCTAAGATATGTATAATCCATGTAAGCTGTTGTATAAAACTAAAATTTAGTTTAAATGTAATTTTGCCATCTGTGATGACATTTGTCCCTCCATCTAACAAAAACTCCAACACCAGGTATGAGAAGTCAACTTTTGAGTTATTGGGAAGGGTTTTCTAAGAGAATCCTCAAAAATTATATGCTACTACCTATCTGAACTGAAAACTACAGTCCATTTCCAGCCCGAAAAGATGCTGTTTGTTATGTCTGAAATACCTGAAAATAACAGGATGCGAATGAGGAACTAGGAAAATGAAGAGGTGTCTCGCTAACTCTTGAACTTTGAATTTCAACTGCCAGCTTCTTGGAATATAACCTATAGTTTTCCTCAAGTGCCTGCTTTTTCAACAGTACATAACACATTGAAGACATGGCATGTATGCTTGTGGGTGCTCGCGTTCCACTTAACATTCAGCACAGTCCTCTCCAAAAGCTCCAATACCCCCCATCCACCCTCTTAGGAGCTGTCCAGGCTTTAAATCTATCTACCGCATTTCAGCTCCACTTCTAGCCACTCACGTTTTATTATAGGTGTCTCATAGACTAAATAAATAAATAATAAATGAATAAATAAATAAATAAATAATCTGTTTTACCTTGTACGACTGTGAACATCCTTATGACAGTGCACTGAACTCATGATGAAATGTACCAGACACGGAAATTCCTAAAGCCAAGCACTCCATAGCCAGGGAACTACAAATAATCCCAGAGTGCATTGTGCCGGCTGGGAGCCTCTGTGAGAACTGCCTCAGAGCAAGGACTTCTGGGATTGTTTGTAGTAATGTAGCCAGGTCTCACTGTATTGTCCGCTTTGACTAGTCGCAGACGCAGAAATACAATTCCCAGAATGCTGTACGCACTGCTTATGCCCTCACAAGCCATCCTCCTCCTCCTTACTTAGCCTGGAGCTTTGTCAGGACCCAGAAGTATTCCCTGGAAGCGCTTTCCTCGTGCCACAACACACAGAGCGTTTTTCCAGGTCCCTGGTGTTCTGTCAATGTCCCCGCCCTGTGCCCCTCGCAGTCTTCAGGATCAGGAGCCTTTCAGAGCCAATTTGTGATGCCATCGCCCTGCCCCCTGGTACAGGAAGTAAACACACAGGGCTGCGGGAAGCAACTTGTGTGCAGGACAAATGTGCTCTTTGAATTCTCCTGATTAGACGCAGTCCAGCTGGTCCCTGGTCCCTGGAGAAGGGATCCTGGGGTCGCTCTGCCTTTTAAAAATTAATTTCCAGTCTCCCAGTCAAAGCAGGACTAGTCTTGGGAAGGCAGAAACGCGCTCACGTGGAAAATAAACCTTTTTTAAAGATTAAAATAATGTAGGCAGTAGAGATTGCTCAGAGGTTAACAACGCTGGCTGCTCTTCTAGAGGTTCTGAGTTCAATTCCCAGCAACCACATGGTGGCTCACAGACATCTGTAATGGGATATTCTGGTGCACAGGCAGAATGCTGTACAATGAATGAATGGATGAATGAATAGATGGATGGATGAATCTTAAAAAAAAAAGCCAACTTTTGTCATCGCAACAGCCAGGGCCCTGTGACACAGAGAATCCCTCTCTTACCAAGGTGCCAGGTTCCATCCCAGGGATCACAAGGTGGCGCGCAAACCATCTGTCAAGGAATCTGGTGCCCTCTGGTGGCGCACACGTCACTTAATAACTAGCTATATGTATATAGTTTATATATATATATATATATATATATTATATATATATATATATTATATATATTATATATATATATATATATATATATATATAGTTATATATATATAGTTATATATATAGTTATATATATATATATATATTATATATATAGTTATATTATAGTTATAGTTATATTATAGTTATATTATATATATATATATATAACTATATATTATATATATATATATATATATGATGTTTTCATTTAATGCTATGTATTTATTTCCATTTAATAAGAACAGACGAAGGCGTGTCTTGAGAGCAGGCTTCCCAGAGTCCTGTGGAGTCAGGATTCAGGAGGTTTCTGTGATAGATCAAAGCAGGGCCTGGGGCCACCCAACCTGTGTCCATCTTCCAGTGCTCTCCCCAACCTGATGATAAGATTGTGTTACTGAGGACAACACCTTCACAAGTTAATGGACACAGGGAATCCCACCTGGCACCTACCAAGAACCTTCACCCTTATAGACTGCTGTTTGCGATACTGGAACATATGCTGCATGCCACCAGAAGAGAAAAGTACACACCAAACCAGCCATACATCCTTCACTCTCCAAAAGTGACTGGCCTACAAGATTTGCTGGTATGCTTGTGGCATAAAGGTCACAGAAGTGACCGACTAATATCTAGTTGTGTTTCAGGAGGCCCACTCCATGAGAAGGAACCTTGATCCAATACTGCTTGAGTGGTCCGGAATCTGAGTCTACAGAGGCCAAGGACATAAGAGAAATCTAAATGCTACAGTTTTGCTAAAGGATCACAGCCATACTCACAGATTGGTGCCTTGCTAGGCCATTATTGGAAACTTCCTCCTGCAGCAGATGGGAATAAATAGAGAGACCCACATACAGTCGATATGCAAACAGTGAGAGGCCTTTAACCATTCCACCCTAAATGAGATGTCTCCAAGAAACCCTAAGCCCCTAAGGGCTCAATAAACTCTGTGTGCAAATTGTAAGCGCCTGAGTGGATGAAGGACACAAGTGCAACAAGGCCTTATAAACACAGCAGGACCAACACACATATGAATACACCCTGACCCACAAACTAGCTCTTCTTTCACTTTCCCTTGTTGGTGTTGCCTCGCCAGGCAAAGAGTATGTGTTCAGTCCTGATGCCACTTGATATGCTGGGGTGGGTGGGTGTGCACAATAGAGGCAGGGTAATCCCCTTCTCTGAAGAGCCAGGTGAGGGATGATAGGGGAAACAGGGAGGGTAGGACTGGGAGGAGAAAAGGGAGGGGTCTAAGACAGGGATGTAAAATGAATAAATAATAATTTAAAAAATAAAAATAAGAAATGAGGGGGCAGGAGAGATGGCACAGAGTTTAAAATCACAGGCTGTTCTTCCGGAGGTGCTGAGCTCAATTCCCAGCACCCACATGGTGGCTCATAACAATCTATCCTGAGACCTGGCACCCTCCTCTGGCGTGCAGACAGAATAGTGTACAAATAATAAACAAATCTTCCATAATAAAGAGAACTACACCATGAATCATAAATAAAGTTTCCCTCTCCAAAAAGAACACTCATTCCCTTTTTAATAGGGCTGGTCTCAGGAAGGCAGACAGAGATTACAAATCATTTTTAAAGACTATAACAAGAAGCCAGAAGACTATAACAAGAAGCATGCCTGTGACTGTCAGTGGGGCAAGCAGAGACTGGTGTGAGTTCCAGGCCATCTGGGTTTGCAAAATGAGTTCAGGACATGCAAGGCCACAAGAGAACCCTCTCTCTCCAAAAGCAAGGGTTTGCACCCCTGCCAGTTCTTCACACTCACTTGTCTAGACATGTCCTAAGTCATAAAGTATGACTTCAATCAGGCTATAAGAAAGTCCTGCCAAGCACAGTGCACACACCTTTAATCCCAGCACTTGGGAGGCAGATGCAGATAGATGTCTGTGAGTATGTCTGTGAGTTCAAGGCCAGCCTGGTATACAAAGAGGCCTGGACAGCCAGGGCTACACAGAGAAACCCTGTCTCAAAAACCCAAATTAATAATAATAATAATAATAATAAGATTGAAATAAAAAAATCAGAGCCTGGCCTGCTGGCACATTGCGAGACCCAGGTTCCTTTCACAAGGAAGGCACACAGTAGAGTTTATGGGAAAAATAGCAGATGGAAGAAAGATTTGAAACTTCATTTTATTTCATTTTTAAAATCTCAATTACATTAATTCTTAGTGGATTTGAGAGACCAAAGACTTAAAAATCAGTGGGTATTGTTTTAAAGTTTAAAGCAGAAGCATGAATAAAGGCTAGTTAGTTGGAAACATGTCCAGCCTCCTTCGAGGAAGAACTAGCCTTAATGCCCTGAGGGGACAAATTAGCCTTACTACATTCTTTCCTGCCCACTAATTATACAGTTGCTAGGAAACTGGCCCATAGGGCCAGGCCAGAACTGTTTGTACTCTTGCTGCCCAAAGTGGACCAACCATTTCAAAAGTCAGTTTCCATTTCACAATCACGTAACACCAAAGCATGTAAGTCCCTGCTTGTGGTTTTGCCCCATAAAAACCTTGCTTCCCTAGATCTCAGGGCTACATTCCTCTCCTGTGTCCACAGGAAGTTTGTGTCCCATGTCTGTACATGTATACAATTTTAAAAACCTCATGTATTTACAGCAGAGTGTATCCCTGGTCTTTTGGGGTTCCCAAACTGGGCATAACAGTTTCACTCTGAATAAGACCATTAGTAATTTATAAACATCTCCCAATGACAATAAACACTTGTAGCCACAGGAAAACAACCCAAAAACTACCCAATCCCCTTAAGGAAAATAGGACATCATTCTCATTGATTTCTTCTAGCTGACATTTTGGACATGCAGAAATACTTTTGGGGACCCAAAGAAAATTGGAAAAATGTTTAATTAAATAAGCAATATTTGTGGTCCAGTCTTTGAATGTTGAGAAAATAATAAGAGTTAATAATAGTCCTGTTCAGAAGAGTCTAAAATGCTGGACCAATTAAGATTTGTAGCTTTCTTCAAAGCTCTCTTGGGAACAGGTTGTGATGAAAACAGCAATTGAAGCAGTTGAGGCAGGAACAAGCAGAATTCTGGAACATGCAAGATACTGAAACAGATGTGTCAATGTCTCAGCATGCTGGAAGGAGGATTCTGTCAGGTTTGGTCCAGCATCTCCAGTATTCACTCCTTTTGTTCTGCAAACATATAATTTCTCACAAGCAATATACAGTTCTAAAATTATAAATGTAAGAGATGTTCAGAATGAAATTAAACTATAAACCAATTTTATCAATGCCAATTAAAAGAATGGCATAATAAATATTGAGGATATTATAGCCAAGGATTTATTGGCCATGTATTGCTGAAGTTCTGGCTAGAGACATTTTTTATGTCTCAGTCAGTTTTAGAGTTGTTCCCATGTGAAGGATTATCAATTTATATTGCCTGTTTTGTTTGGTCTTCTTGATTTCTTTCTTCTTGTGTGTGACTAAGGTTTTCAGGTGGTCTTCCTCTGTGATATCTGATTTTTATTAGTTTTGAAGGAACCCATAATTTCTCTTCTCCTGTATGAACATATGAAAAACCTCTTCCCCAGTGTGTAACACATTTCCCTACTGTCCATTGTGAAGTTAGGGTATCTTTGAAATATATAGGCTGAAATAATTCAGCAATAATTTTTTTTCTATAACCCAGTGTCTTTGTGCAGCTGTTGTTTGTTGTTCATTAACATTTAAGAAATTTAAGGTCAATAAAGCATTATGTAATCTATCTCTGGGTGGTATTTTAATAACCCCTCTCTGTTTGTTAAGCATGTCCCTTAAAGTATGATTCGATTTTTCAATGACTGCTTGACTGGCAGGATTGTAGGTTATACCTGTTACATGTTTTATCTTATAATATGTAAAAAAATCTTTCCATTTTATTAGAGACATATGTTGTAGCATTATCAGTCTTAATTTGTGTAGGAATAACCATAACTTCCATCATTTCTAATAAATTGTAATAACTGAATCAGCCTTTTCAGAACTTATGGCTTTTGTTCATTGGAACCCTGAATGTGTGTCTATAGTATGGTGCACATATTTCAGTTTACCAAACTCTATAAAATAAAACAAAACACGTGATTTGCCAAATTTCATTTCTTTGTTTACCATTTTGGTTACTTCCTGCAGGTAGTGGAGTTTAGTTATATAAAGAACAAGTGGGACATTTTCACACAATTTCTTTGGCTTGTTGCCAAGTGATAGAAAACTCTCTTTTTAAACCTTTGCTGTTAACATGGTGTTTTTAAAATGAAATTCTGAGGCCTCTAACAAACTTCCTGTCAATAGTTGATCAATTTCATCATTGCCTTGTGCTAGAGGGCCTGGTGGACCCATATCAGATCTGATCTATGTTATATACAATGGATTATTTCTATTTCTGATTACTAATTGTAATTGAAGAAACAGTGAAGTTAAGTCCAAATTATCCTGAATTAGATCAGAAGTTTCTATATGTAGAACAACTCTTTCTGCATATTGAGAGTCAGTGACTATATTAAGAGATTCTTGAAAATTTGATAACACCAACAGAATTGCATATAATTCTGATTTTTGAACTGAATCATAAGGACTCTCCACCACTTTACTCAGATTTTCTGACTTACAACCTGCCATTTTTGATTTATTGGCATCCTGTATAAAATGTGGGAAGCTCCAAAATTGAGAGTTCTTTTTATTATATGAGGGAGAATCCAATTGTTTCTTTTTATAAACTGAAGTGACTTGATTTTTTGGTATCTGTTGCTGATTTCTCCCAAAAACTCACAACAAGCTCTTTGCCAATATCCGTTCTCTGCCCATAATGATACAATCTCAGCATTGGGAAAGGTCACCACAATTTCAGCTGGATCTATTCCAGCCAACTGATGAAGTCTCATTTTTTCCTTTTAGGACCAATTCAGGAACTTTTCTATATAGATTTTTTATTTTTTTTATTTTGTTTGTGTGCCAAAAATATCCATTCTAAGACACAGTCCACCTTCTGCATTAGAATTCCTGTGGGAGAATGAGTGGAAAGCAAGATAACCAAAATACAGGCCCTCTTTGGATCAATATGGTCTATATATGCATCTTGTAATTTCCTTTCTGCCAGAGCCAATTCATTTTCATCTTCAGTTGATAATGTTCTTGGACTTTTAAAGTCCTTATCATCCTGTAAGGTTTTGAAATAAGTTATTTAGCTCTTGAGTAGCTAAACCAAATGTAGGCTATAGCCAGTTAATATCTCACAGCAATTTTTGAAAATCATTGAGAGTTTTTAATTGGGTTCTTCTAATTTATACTTTTTGTGGTCTGGAGTTTTCTGTAGACCTATTTTGTATCCTAGGTAATTAATAGAATCTCCTCTTTGTACTTTTTCAGGCACAATCTCTAAACCCCAACAAGGCAAAGTTCTATTTATTTCATCAAAAATATTTTCTAATGTTTTTCTATCTGAATCAGCCAATAAGATATCATCCATATAGTGGTAAATTATGGATTGAGGAAACTGCTTATGAATTATCTCAACAGTTGTTGTACAAAATATTGGCACAAAGTAGGACTGTTCAACATCCCTGTTCCCATTTTTTCTAGTGATATCTCTTTATTGGACAGCTTCTATTCAAAGTGGGTCCTGAGAAAGCAAACCTTTCCCTATCATGTTCATGTAAAGAAATTGTGAAAAAAGCAATCCTTTAAATCAATCACTATAACAGGCCATTCTTTAGGTAACAAGGAAGGCAATGGGATTCTGGATTGTAGGTGGCCCCATTGGCTGAATAATTTTGTTAATGGCTCTGAGATCTGTTAACATCCTCCATTGGCCAGATTTCTTTTTGATGACAAATACAGGAGAATTCCAAGGGCTGTTGGACTCCTCTATATGTTGAGCCTCCAGCTCTTCCAGGACTAACTGTTCTAGTGCCAGTAATTTTTCTTTACTCATAGACCATTGTTCAATCCAAATAGGTTGGTCAGCCAACCACCTTAGTAAGGTTGTGGGGGTTTTATTATCAGTGGCTTCCCAACATGAAGTTAAAAGACAGCCACTGTATTTTGTTTATGGACAGCCTGGACAGCCTATAACTGTTTTTGATGGCATTAAAAAAAAATAATTTTAACTTGTTTATCAGAGTATTACCTGTTTTTTTGTCTGAAATTGTGGGGTTGTTAATCTGGGTCTCCCATTGTTGTAACAGATCTCTTCTCCATAAGTTTATGGCTATCTCAGCCACATATGGTCTTAGTTTTCTTATTTGACCTTCTGTTCCTGTACATTTAAGCCATCTAACACTTTGTTTCACTTTAGATAAAGTTCCAACTCTTTGGAATTGAATATCCACCTCAGGTCTAGCACTTCCACAGGGTGCCATTCAGCCTCATGGTAATCCTGTGGGTGATCATCTTCTGCTTGTCTCTGTTGTACACTGACTAAATAAGCTAACATTTGTTTTCTAACCACCTTTGTTTGGCTTTTTTATTATTATCTTTTGCCTCTGCCTGAGTATTTTCTTTACTTAGTATTCTAAACTCTTCTTTTAAGTTGGTACCCATATTTCACACCTATCTCTCTGTTGTTTGTTTTGTTCAATAATCTCTTGAATGTCTTGTTTTATGCCTTGCTCCTAACTTTTAATTTTTTTTTTATATTGTTCTAGTTGTTCTTTGTGTTTTCCAGTATCTTTTCTAAAACCTCTGCCCTCTTTTCTTGTTGTTTATCATGTTCTGTATGTAAGTTTTTGTATCTCTTGTTTTATGTCCTATTTCCAACCTTCATTTTTTCTTTCATATTGTTCTACTATTGTTCCAGTATCTTTTCTAAAGCCTTTGCTTTTGAAAATACATAAAAGGCTAAATCAATTATTAAAGTTAAATTGAGGAATATGAATGTAACCATAGTCATAATTTCTAAACTTTCCTTTATTTCTGTCTTAAAACCATAGAAGAGATTATCAGCCAAGCTCAAAGAAGTCTGTTTTAATGTTTCTCTCATCCTGTTAGACTGTAGTGGCAACCAGTTTTGTTCAGTCTCAGGTCTGCCCACAGTAGGCTGTCTTTTGCTCTGAGGCATGTTTAAGAGTCTCTTTTAAAGTGCCAGTAATTTATCTGGGAGGTTTTAGGTTTAAAGTTTGGTTTTATCACTGAGAGCTTATTCCTCTCACCCACCAAATTAAATTAAAGTAGGATTTAAAGGGTGTGGATACTTAGATTAGTTAGGTGCCATTTGTTGTTAGATTATTAATATTTACTATTGATAAATCTTTTAGTTAAGCAGTGGTTATTCCTAAACAGCTGTATAACCAAATCACCACAGAAAGACTAGGATTTAATTAATTAACCTAGAGCACAATGCTGGCCAACAGTTACTCCATCCTAAACCTCCTAAGCCCACAGAGTTTCCTACCATTCAGATTCACCCATCATATGGCTTTTAGTGATATCTTAGTTCCAGTTCATTTCTACATGTGGTGCCAAGACCTCTCTTGCAGATTCTCCTCCTCTTCTCTCCTGTCTCCTTCCTCTTCCTCCCACTCTGGACCAGGATGTCTCACCTTATCCTCTCCATTACTCAGTATTGGGGCTGGTTGTTTTAATTGACAATATAGAGAACAAATGGTGGCATGTTTATGCAAACTTGAGACAGGTGATGCTTAGAAAAAGCATCACAATGCAATATCTGGATTGAAACCAGACAGTGGAGGAGAGAAATCACCATTTGAATGAACAAGGGTAAATTGTATACATTCCAAAAAAGAACATTATACCAATATAATCCCTTGTATCATATTAGAACAACATGGTCTAAAAGCTAGACCTCAATAGTAACAAAAAATAGTAAACAGCCTGCATATGCATGGAAACTGAACTCTACTCAATGACAGCTGGATTATGGAAGAAATAAACTAATTAGACTTTCTAGAATTTAACAAAAATGAAGGCACAACTTACCCAAACTAATGAGACATAATGAAAGTAATTCTAAGAGGAAAGTTCATAGAAGTAAATGCCTTCATAAAGAAATCTGAGGCATCTCAAATCAACATAACAACACATGTGAAAGACCTATTCAAAAAGGAAGCAGACATACACAAGAGAGTAGATGGATAGAAATAATCAAACTTAGGGCAGAAATCAATAAATTAGAAACAAAAAAACAATTCAAAGAATAAACAAAAGCAAGAGCTGTTTCTTGGAGAAAATGACAAAGATAGACAAACCTATCTTTGACTAACTAACTAAAACACAGGGAGACACTATACAAATCAGCAAAATCAGAAAATAAAAAGGGGGTATAATTACAGACACTGAGGAAATTCAAAAAATCATTAGGTTTTACCTTAAAAGTCTATATGCCACAAAATTTGAAAATCTAAATCAAATGGAATATTTTCTTGCTAGATTCCACTAATCAAAGTTGAATCTGGATCAGTTAATTAAATTAATAGACCTACATGCCCTAATGAAATAAAAGCAGTCATCAAAAGTCTCCCTGCCAAACAAAGCCCAGAGCCTGATGGTTTCAGCTCAGAATTCTACCAGACCTTCAAAGAAGAGGTAATGCCAATACTCTTCAAATAATTTCACAAAACAGAAAAAGAAGGAACATTACCAAACTCATTCTATGAGGCCACATTCACCTTGATACCTAAACCTCACAAAAGCTAACTAAAAGGCAGGGATACACTAAGAAAGATAATTTCAGACCATTCTCTCTTATGAATATTGAAACAAAAATACTCAATAAAATACTCACAAAATGAATCCAAGAAAACATCAAAGATCTCATCTCAAATGACCAAGTAGGCTTCATTCTAGGCATGCAGGGGAGGTACAATATACAGAAATCCATCAGTGTAATCCACCACATAAACAAACTGAAAAAGAAAAACCACATGATCATCTCAATAGATGCTGAAAAGCATTTAATAAAATTCAAGCTCAATTAATGTTTAAAGTCTTGGAGATATCAGAGATAAAAGGCACATGCCTAAACACAGTAAAGATAATATACAACAAGCCTATAGCAAACATCAAACTAAATGGAAAGCAATTTAAATCAATCCCACTGAAATCAGAAACAAGTCAAGTTTTCACTTTCTCCTTTCTCTTCAACATAGTACTGGAAGTTCTAGCTAGAGCAGTAAAACAACTAAAGGAAATCAAGGGGATACAAAGAAGAAAGGAAGAAGTCAAAGTATCACTATTCACAGATGATATGATAGTATACATGAGTGACCCTAAAAATTCTACCAGAGAACTACTACAGCTGATAAACACCTTCAGCAAAGTGGCTGGAAACAAAGTTGCTAAAAAATATCTGAAGCCCTCTTGTATAGAAAAGACAAGAGGACTGAGAAAAAAATTAGGAAAAAAAAACAACCTTGCAATAGCCACAAATAACATAAAGTGCAATGGTGTGACTCTAATCAAGCAAGTGAAAAATCTGTATAAAAAATTTCAAGTGTTTGAAGAAAGAAATTGAAGAAGATATCATAAGATGGAATAATCTCCCATACTCATGGATCAGTAGGAATAACAGCAAAATGGCCATCCTACCAAAAGAAATGTAGAGATTCAATGCAATTCCCATCAAAATACCAACACAATTCTTTACAGACCTTGAAAGAACAATTCTCAACATCACATAAAAACACAAAAAGCCAGAATATTTAAAAGAAACCAAAAAAAAAAAAAAAACAAAAAATGGAGGTATATCTCCATCCTGGATCTCAAGCTGTACTACAAAGAAACAGTAAAATGGTGTGGTACTGGAATAGAAACATACTGGTGGATCAGTGGAATTGAATCAAAGACCCAGAAATAAACCCACACACCTACAACGCCTGATTTTTTACAAAGAAGCCAAAACCATTCAATGGAAAAAGAACATCTTCAACCAATGGTGCTTGTCTAACTGGATGTCCACATATAGAAAGATATACAAATAGATCCATACTTATCACCCTGCACAAAAGTAAAGTCCTTGTGGATCAAATACCTCAACATAAAACTAACATTCTTAATCTGTTATTAAAAAAAGTGATTGAAGAGAGGCTTGAACACATTGGCACAGGAGACAACTTCCTGAACAGAACACCAGCAGCACAGGCTCTAAGATCAACAATCAATAAATGGGATCTCATGAAACTTAAAATCTTCTCTAAAGCAAAGGACACTGTCAGCAGAACAAAATGATGGCTTCAGACAGACTGGGAAAGGATCTTCACCAACTCTACATCTGACAGAAGGCTAATATCCAGAATATATAAATAACCCAACAAATCAAATAATCCAATTTAAAATAGGGTTCAGAGCTAAACAGAAATTCTCAACAGAGGAATATTGAATGGTGTAGAAACACTTAAAAATGCTCAACATCCTTAAAAATCTGAGAAATGAAAATCAAAATGACTCTGAGACTCCACCTCTCACCCATCAGAATGACTAAGATAAAAAACTCAAGGGACAACTCATGCTGGAGAAGATGTGCAGAAAGGAGAGCCCTCCTCCATTGCTGGTAGAATGTAAACTTCTATAACCACTTTGGAAATCAGTCTGGCACTTTCTCAGAAAATTTGGAATACTGCTACCCCAAGACCCAGCTAAACACCTCCTAGACATATATCAGAAAGATGCTCAAACATACAACAAGGGCATTTGCTCAACTATGACTACAACAGCTTTATTCATAATAGCCAGTAGCTGGAATCAAACTAGATGTCCCTCAATGGGGAAATGGATACAGAAATTGTGGTACATTTGCACAAGGAAATACTACTCAGGTATTAAAAACAAGAAAATCATGAAATTTGCAGGCAAATGGAGGGAACTAAAAAAGATCACCCTGAGTGATGTATCCCAGAAGCAGAAATCCATGTATGGTATATATTCACTTATAAGTGGACATTACCCATATAATATAGATTGGACATACTAAAATCTACATAAGTTAAAAGCTAAAGTACAAGGAGAAACATAGGGAAGATGCTTAATTCACATTCAGAAAAGAAAACAGGATAGATGCAAGAACCCATAGAACAGAGAGAGAACAGGATAGGAGCCTTCCATGGATGAACACTAAGTGACTCCACTCAAGAGGTGATTGAAGCAGATGCAGAGACCCACAGCAAAATTTTGTATAGAGCACAAAAAGTCTTATTGAAGAAGTGGGAGATAGAAGGACCTAAAGGGGACAGGAGTTACTCAAGGAGACCAACAAAGACAAAAAAATCTTGGTCCTGGGGCCCTGCAGAGACTGATGCATCAACCAAAGAGCATGAGAGGACTTAGACCCCTGCTCAGATGTAGCCCATAGACAGCTCAGTCTCCATATGGGATTCCTAGTAAGGGAGAAGAGACAGTCTCTGAACTCAGTTGCCTGCTTCTTAATCACTTCTCACTGGTGGGGACACCTAGACAGCCCACAGATGAATAGGATACAGGGAGTCTTAATAGAACCTGATAGGATAGGGTCTGATAGGACCTTCCCCTATCAGAGGACTACAGGAGAAGGATAGGGAGGAGGATGGAGGGATAGTGGGACATAGAGTAGATGAGGGGGGGCTACAATTGGGATACAAAGTGAATAAATTGTAAAAATTAATGATAAACAACGGTGGCAGAATGAAGCATAAATAAGACACAATTTACTGAGAAACACACAAAAAATACTACCATCTTTAATCATTGATCTAGCAAGAAAAAAAAACTTAGACAACCAATGCCTCAAATGACAAATAATGTATGTTTAGTGTCCTTCTTGGCACTATAGTAAAAGAGAATGTGATAGGATGCACACAATATCATTGGAAATCTTTTTCTTGAACATGGAGTGACTTGTAGGAGTTGAGATGTTGATTTATTTTCTCCCCACAGATCAGCAGGAATGTATCCCTTGCTGAATTCAAGTAAGTACCCAAACCTTGAGAGAAACAACTGCCTCCCCATGGCAGTGACCTTCCTGTCATTTGAGGATCCTCTGGGCTTGGTCCTGGTCTGCATGGCTCTGTGCTTATCTGTCAGCACAGCTATTGTTTTGGGGATCTTTCTTGAGCACCATGACTCACCCATCATTAAGTTCAATAACTGGACTATAATAAAATACATTGTGTCTTCAAATGAAATAATTTACTTCTACTTTTAGTAAGTTTATATAAAATGTATATCTAACCATAACTAAAGAGCCCTTTATTTAAGCAATGTTATATAGATACACTCTATTTTAGAATAGAAACTACTTCTGAAATCATATTTTAGTAAGTTGTCTATGTTACTTTTTAATTTTGGACAATATAAGTATTCAAATTTTAATTACAAAATAGTAATTTAGATAAATAATACAGGTACTATATATTTTCCCTTAGTATTTTATTTTTCTGAAGGAAACAGGAATTAGGTTGACAGTTGACATCTTCTGTTGGACAGGCAAAAACCTGGATCTCTGGCAAAGGGAGCTTGCAAAATTGTACATCCACAGTTGAAATCAGTGTTCAGAATTCTCAAAATGATGAAAATAAATCTACCATATGAACAACTTATAACTTTCCTTGACATATGCACAATGGACTCAACATACTCCTTCAAAAATATTTTCTCAACCATACTCATTGCTATTCTGTTCACAATAGGTACAAAATGAGAACACCTAAATATCCTTCAACTGATATAGATAATTGAAATGGTATGCACATAAGCAGATAGAAATATAAATGGCTATATTGATTTAGGTAACTCAGATCCAGAAAACAGATATCACATGTCCTATCTACTCTGAAGCATGTAGCTCTAGATCTTCAGTTGTGAGTATTCACCCTACTGTGAAAGAAAAAATTGTCATGACAGATTGGGACCAGCTCCAGCAGTTGATAGTTTCAGAGAAGAGGGAAGGATAAGGTGGGGCAGAAATGACTGAGACATGGTTGTCCAAAGAAACTTAAAGTCTTGACTGACTTGGCAGAGTACTTCTTTATTTATACAGAGTTTAATAATAAAAGATAGATTCATATTGTTTTAAAACATAGATGATATCCTTCTTGTCCCCAGACAGGAGTTTTAACTGTCTCTTGGTCATAAATTTAGTCATCACTGATAAACCTTATTGTTTACTATCATTTTTCTTCATCAGTCCCATAACCTGACATTTTTGAGAATCTGGAGGCATATTTGCCACAGCCTGAAAGCCCATTCTCAGGTTGGAAGAATTCTCAGATTCAATGGCAATAGAGAGAAAATATTCAAGCCAGCTTGGGCATATTGCTTTGTCCCAAGAAGTATATTATCATATTTTAATGGACAGCCTCAAGAAAAACAATTTAGGCCAAAGCAGCAACAGTTATTATTAACTTCCTGGCATAATGCATTGTCTATACCTCATATCTTTGTAGAATTTACTTATGTGCTAAATCTAAGTATTCTTTCATTATTTTGATCATACAACACCACAGTGATATTCTGAAAGCTGATATTTCTAGGAAAAGGAGGTCATAATTGTTCACTTTTAAAATCATTTTTACAAAACATTCTTTGTCCATCATTATAGACCCTTGTGTAAGGTGAAGATGTCTCCAGCCATTCATTTACAGCTCTGTCTAGTCATTGAGGGGCATACCATATGTAGCTCCTAATCTTATATGCCAATTAATCGCCTGAGAATACAGCAATACAAGGTATTTAATCTCAAATGCTATCAACTCTCCTAGCACTACAAACTTTGGTTGCCTTTTTAAGAGTATGTTGTTCTGATTATTTTCTTCTTGAGGAAGCACAGGGGTCGATTTTGCAAGACTATCTTGGAGCTGAAGTCTCATAAGGAATTCTCTGCCATTTTTATGTGAATTACAACTTCCACAAGGAAGACATTCATGTAGGACAAGAAAATTAATATTTCTGAGAGAGGCAGTATGCTCAGAATTTTTCTGGGGAAGCTTAGAAGCAGTACCCCAGAGTGAAGGCATAAATGATTCATTGAAGTATTTCCCATTGCTCCAATGTCCCCAGGTCTTACATGTACTGAAAGCCCTCTAAGCATGTAGCAAGTAGAGATCAAGACCAAGCCTGAAAGATAGCATGAAGGCTACTATAACATGAAACTCAGCTATGCTGGATCTTTGTCAAATAGCTGTGCTGACTTCAAGACTTTAACTGTATATAAACTTTGGTGAGGTTTTAATCCATTTGGAGGTGACTTCATGTGAAAATAAGAACCTATTTCTATGTTTCTACATATAGACATCTAGTTTGGTCAGCATCATTGTTGAAGATTTTATCTGTTTTTACAGTGTGTATTTCTAGCTTTCCAGTGTGTATCTCTATTTTTTTCTTATAGTAGTAGTACATTTACATAATCAAATATTACTCAGACATTTAAAAATCAAATCATGAAACATGAAGGTAAATGCACATTTGCAGGTAACTGAGAGTGAGAGAACCTAGACCCCAAAAGAGAAATAGGGTATGTATTTGCTTTACATATATATTAGTTGCAAGATGTATGATATGGAAGCAACTGAACATAATACCACAGGGGATACATACAGATTAAGAACTGGAGCTTAGGGGAGGCAGAGATTTCTCCATAGGAAAGGGAAATACTTGGTACAAGTGGAAGGTGGGCTAAAAAGATAGAATTGAAGGGGATTGGGAAAGGAAGAGGGCGATGAAAAGGTAACATGAAAAAAGACAGGTAAAATTAAGGGTCATTTGTTTGGTACATTGGAAACCTAATGCAATAGAAACTTTCTAAAATATATGCATATAAGAAGCCAATATAAATGAAATTACCACACAAGAAGAAAGTCCCAACTGGAAATCTCTTGTCACTAAAGAAAACATCCAGTAATGGTAATAGTTTATATTTAACTGAGGTATTGACCAAAGTAGTGTGATCGTAATGCCAAAACAATACAGGCTTTTGCCAAGACTATAGGCTGCTCTCCATAAATTGACTGCAATGCCCTCTTGCTGGAGACAACACTTACACTTACATGGAGCATAGATAAATAGAGCTTGTGCCTACATAGAACCTTCACACTTACATTCTAGCAACTTTGATATGGGAATACTCAGCAACTACAAGAGGAGAAATATAAACACTAACCTAGCTACCAAACTTTTGAACTATAACAATGTTCTACCTGTAAGACATATTAGTGCAAGAGTTGTAGGAGTAAATACCAATCTATAGTTGACTTAAGGCCCATTTCACATGATGCAATCCACACCTGACACTGGATTATTGATCAAGAAAAAGAAATTACACAGACCATGGTTCTGGGGAAAAGCAAATACTACATTCTACTAAAAATAATAAATGACCATTGACACCATTCTGCTATACTCATAGACCAGTATCTTGTTCATCCATCATCAAAAAAATGTCATCCTGCATCTGATGGAGACAAATGCAGAGACCCATAGAGAAAATAGACAGTCAGTGAGAGACCTCAGAATATGCCCTTCAGGCTCTTAAGTAATTCAGCCAGAAGAGTGTAAGAGCCAGAAAAGAAAGAGGATATCAAAGAGCAAATCACCATAAATTAAGAGGACTGAAGAATAGATAAACTGTGAGAGACTGAGGCAGCATACACAAGGCCTTTAGTGTTCTGTCCCTAGCCCTATCTCTAATTGATAAGTGCTTGCAAATGAAAATGTAGTTTTCCCCAAGGGACACTCATTTTATCCAAGGCACTACTCTTAATTGTATTTTTAAGAGTACATTCCAAAAGGTAGATGGCCAAAAATTTCCCTCACTGGCAAGTTTGGATTCTCATGTCCTAGAATTCTGGCATGCATTTAAAAGGTTTTTTTATCATAGATTTTTTTTATTTTAATTTCAAGTCTGAATATTTTTTTCTATTTTTTAAAGCTACAGGTTCTCTGTGTGTATACTATTGTTTCAAGTTTAATATTTTAGTTGAAATTCCTACATGTATGAACAAGTCTTCATCATTTCCCAACCTGGCTCTCTTTTTTTTTTTTTCCTACTCAGATGTGTTTGCTTTTGTCTTTTTGCTATTTTATTTTCTTATTATACATTATAGCCCTCCTTTTTTTAATATGAGGGTGAATTTAGACAGGATAGATGGGGAGATGGGAAAGAGTTGCCAAGATTAAAGGAAGGAAAACTTTAATCCGGATGAATATATAAGTAAAGTGACTATTTTTAAAAAAAAAAAAGGAGAAGGAGGAGGATGAAGAGAAAGAAAAAGAAGGAGGAGTTGGAGAGAAAGAAAAGAGAAGGAGGAGGAGGAGAAGGATGAAAAAGAAGAAGATGAAGATGATGATGAAGAAAAAGAAGAAGAAGACTAACAACAACAATTGTGTCAAAAGAAACATTAAATAGCTATGCACAAAAGATCCAGAAAATCTAAAAAGTTCAAAAAAAGTAATTTATGAATAATAGAAATAGAAAAAGAAGAAAAAAAAACTCACATCAAAATCCTAGAAAATATTTTCAGCAAAAAAAAAAAAATAGAAGAATGTATCCTTAACCTAATGAAGAAGGGGTAGCCTGTAAAAGTACAAAAAGTATATAGAACAACAATTAAAGTGTACCGAAAATAAATTGTGCTCAGCACACAAAATCAAAACATTAAATGTAAAGAAAAGTATATTAAACAAAGAAGGGATATTAAAAGTTATAAGTTGAAAATACTAAGTTGCATATAATTTTAGGCTCTTTAGAATAACTCCTGATCTCTCAAGAGAGATTCTAAACCTAGAATGGCTGAGACAGATTACATATAATCTTTAAGGGACCCTTATTCGTATATTCAGTAAACTTTCAATAATAAATGATGAATAAAGATATATTGCATAATAAAACCAAATATGAGCAGTATCTCTGTAAAACTTCACTACAGAAGCCAATCAATTGAACACTCCAATCTAAAGTGTTAACCACACCCAAGACAACACAAAGAATGAATAATCTCAAGCATCAAATCAGGAGGCAAAACCCCACACCATTACTACAAAATAAAGGGACATAATAAACATTGCTCATTGAAATCTTTCAACTTGGATGTTCAATTCTCCAATAGAAAAACAGGAACTAACAGAATGGACTAGACAAGAAGTCTTCTGCTGCATCTACTGAACACTCTTTATCATCCAGGTTGGACAGCATCTCTGTGTAAAAGGATGAAAGGAGACTGTAGAAGAAAGTGGACCAAAAATAAGTTTAGAGGAACTTTATTTTATAAAGTTCACACAAACAAATACTAAAATTCTTGAGTCAATTTAAAAGAGAGTATGTACTGTATACACTGAATGAGAGGACCATTATCCATAGAAGAGATTGGGCTGGTCCAGCACACATCTACACTCATGTTTACTGAAGCAAAGCTTACCGTGTGCTAAGATAGAATGGACTTGATTGTCTGGAATCACATGAGTGCAAAATATAATCTTATTCATTTTTTTATTCATGGAACACATGTACTTTTGTTTTTTGAAATTTTTAAGATAATCACATTATTTCTCGTTTCTCTGTCCTACCTACAAAATCTCTCATATATCCCTCTTTTGGCTCTTTCAATTTCAAGTCTTAGGTTGCCAATAACTGCTATTACATGTATCATGCGTGTGCATGTGTGTGTGTGTGTGTGTGTGTGTGTGTGTGTGTATGTAAGAGAGGGAGAGAGAACATTTAACATTTCAAGAAAGGCAATCATTTTACTTTGAAATTGTGGATGAACTCAACATGTATCATCAAAAGATATGACCTTAGCTAGACACAGAAATCAAACATTGTCTGACTTCAGTCCTAATTGGGCTAAAAGAAGTCAGTACTCTGAAATAAGAACTGAATAGTCAGTATTAGAGCCTGAACATCAGGCGGTAGTGGCATGACTTGTCAAAGAACACATTTCAGTGACAAGAGGAATAATATAAAGTAATACTTCAGCGTGCATGCATAAAAGCTATTAATAGCTTTTTTATTAATAATAGCATTGTTTACTTGAGAAATATTCTGTGTATATTTTTTAAATCTCAATAACCAAAATGTTATACTTACTGTGTAAGAGATATTAATTTATTTATATATTATTTATTCTTCCATTGATTTTCTTTTCATTTTCACCCTCCAGAGTTTTGAGTAAACATTCTTTACTCTTTTGAAAATTCAAGCCACTTTTACATGAACTATTTTTACACACTTAACATATCAAAATTTGATTTGTAAAATATTTTATAATATTATAATAGTAGGAATATATAACAAAGCACTGAATTTTATCAAGGGTATTTATTATATAGAGAAAAAAGGGAAATGTGAAGAGATGAAATACTATTCTTTCTAGTTGTTTTTAAGAGACAGTTGCCTGAGTTCAGCCATTTCAGGAAAAAAGAACTCATTTTTTCTTTTTTATTGATTATTACAATTTATTCACTTTGTTTTCTGGCTGTAAGCTCCTCCCTCATCTTCCACCAGTTACAACCTACCTCCCTCTTTTACCCCTATGCCCCTCTCCTAGTCCACTGATAGGGGAAGTCCTACTTCTCTACTATCTTATCTTAGTCTATCTTATCAAGTCTTACCAAGAATGACTGCACCTTCTTCCTCTGTGGCCTGGCAAGGCTTCACCCTCCAGGAGTAGGTTATCAAGGAGCCTGCCACTGAGTTCATGTCAGAGACAGCTGCTGTTACCCTTAATAGGGAACTCACATGGAAACTGAGATACTTATGAGCTACATCTGAGCAGGGGTTCTAGATGTTCTTCATGCATGGTCCTTGGTTAGAACAGGACTCGCAGGGCCCATATTTTTGGCTCAATTGGCCTCCTTGTGGAGGGCCTCTCCCATCCATGTCTTTCTATCTCCTGAATCTTCCATATTATTCCATGCTTTCTGCCCAAAGTTTGGCTATGAGTCTAACCATCTGCTTCAATACCCTGCTATGTAGATTCTTTCAGAGGTCCTCAGTGGTAGGTTCCTGCCCTGTTCCCTGTCTCCTCCCATTACTGATGTCTATCCCGTTTTCCCTTCTAAATGAGGATTAGGCATTTTCCCTAGGGTTCTTCCTGTTGTTTATATCCTTTACGACTATAGATTTTAGTATTTTAATCCTATATTATATGACTAATATGAACATATAAGTGAGTATATACATAAGTGTCTTTCTGCTTCTGGATACCTCACTCAGAGAGAGTGGTCTTTTCTAGTTGCACCCATTTGCTTGCTGATTGCCTTGTTTTTAATTGCTGAATACTATTGCATTGTATAAATGTACCAAAATTTCTGTGTCTATTCCTCGGTTTGGGGACATCTAAGTTCTTTCCATATTCTGGCTATTGTCAATAAAGCTGTTATGAGTATAGCTGAGCAAATGTCCTTGTTGTATGGTTGATAATCTTCTTAATATAAGCCCAGAGTTGGTATAACTAAATATTCTAGTAGCACTATTCATAATTTTTTGCTAAAGCACCAGATTGATTACCAAAGTGGTTGTACAAGTTTATATTACCACCAGCAATGGAGAAGGGTTCCCTTTTCTCCACATCCAGTCCAGCTTGTGTTGCAGATGATGTGATAGTAAACATGAATAACACTAAAAAATCCAACCAGGGAACTCCTACAGCTGATAAACAACTTCAGCAAAATGACTGAATACAAAATTAAATTTAAAAAAAAAAGTGAAGCCCTCCTGCATACAGAAGACAAATGGGCTCAAAAGGAAGTTAGGGAAACAAAACCCCTTCGCAAAAGCCACAAATAACATAAAGTATCTTGGTGTGATTCTAATCAAGCAAGTGAATGACTTGTATGAAAAAAAAAAAAAAAAAAGAACTTCAAGAAAGACATCAGAAGATCTCCCATTCTCCAGGATTGGAATGATTAACATAGTAAAAATGGCCACTCTACCAAAAGAAATCTAAAGAGTCAATGCAATTCCAATCAAAATACCAGCACAACTCATTACAGAACTTGAAAGAACAATTCTCAGATTCATATGGAAAAACAAAAAACCCAGAATTGATTTTTAAAAATGCCTGTACAATAAAAGATTTTATGGAGGTATCTTCATCCGAGATCTCAATTAGTACTATAGCGCAACAGTAATAAAAACTGGTATGGTACTGGCACCTGTACTTTAAATCTTAAAGGGGTGTGCATCTACTCATTAATCATTTTTATTAAATTATATTAATAAGCTGATGGGAAAAAAACAAGTATAGGTGAATCACATGGTATCTCAGTTTCAGGCCCAGCTTTAGGGTGCTCAGACAGCCAATGCTGCCTTGGGCTATTGTTTCGGCTCATCAACCTTAAAACATCCCTGGCTTTTCTATTAACAGTGTACTTTTCTTAACTTTAAATTGTTCTCTAAGATTTTTTACATCAGAGCCATTAGCAAAAACATCTTCCCTGACCTTGTTATACGATCTATTTTTCCAAATTGTTTCTAAGTATAATGGTCATTGCTAACAATCTACATCTATGGCTCCTTTCAAGGGCAGTGGTTAATTCATTACTCTGCTCAGGTAAACATGTGAAAAGAGATCAAGCATTGTTAATTTTAAATGTCAGTGATATTGCCCAGTGACTAACTAGAAGCTTTCTTTGAGTTTTCATACAACTCATGTTGTAAGGATTATGGACATCATAAGGGCAACAAGCAGAGACATGCTACATAAGAACACAAAGTCCTCTGGAAAATCAGTTCTTGGGATTATGCTTCTCCAAGACAAACTCACTGTGACTATCTTAACAGGGGAGCCACATTCCATGAGTTCTACAGCTGTTTTGCTGTTGTTCCTGCATGTCTCTTGACAGAACCAGGTATCCAAAATAGTTTGCCTATATGTGGGTGAAAGGGGGGTAAGGTTATCTCAGGCCCTGGGAAGGAGAATTCAGGGTATTGCATGGGCTGTACTAGCCTGGACAGCCAGATAACATGGAAGGACTGAAGGATTTCTGAGAGAAAATGGCAGGTAGGTTTGATTTGATATGTTAACTAGGAACCTCTGCCATTAGTTTCAGGTTTGAATCCTACTTCTATGGTAACATAAACTCCAGAGAGAGAATCATGGTCTCCATTGCATAATGATCTTCAACTGAGCTCACAGGGAAAAAAAAAGGTGACAAAGACAAAGATTCTGTTTTTCTTTTTCTTTCTATATATCTTTTTCTTTTCTTTGAGGAGAGGCAGTTACCTAAACTAGACTCAAATTTTTGCTCTTTTGCTTTGTTTTTCTTACTATATTTTATTAATTGTTTTTATTTTTATTTATTCACAATTTATTCATTATATATGCTGATTGAAATCACTCCCTCAACTCCTACTGGTCCCTCCCTCCACCTTCCCCATCCCTTCCGTAGACCACTCAAAGGGAGAGTTCCTCTCCCTGCCATTCACCCATACATTATCAGAAGAGTACTCAGCTATTAAAAACAGAAAAATAAAATTTCTGCTCTTATTTATTTTCCATGGGCCACTGTACTCACCTTAGAAGATTTCATACCATGAAGCTTGCCTGCAACCTTACCTTGAACTAAACATTAAGTATAACTCATTTTAATGAGTCCCATCCCAAGATACTGTTTGATTGACCATCTCAAATCCAGAAACATGTGAACTTTGAAATGCTATGCAGTCTGAAATATTTTATCACAGGCATTTCAGAGAATGTGATTCTCTTGCTACCTGGAGGGCTGTTTCCCACCAGCCCAGGAAGGCATGAGGGGCAGAAGATGAGTAGTATAAAGCTTGGAAAGCTCGCGAGCATAACAGTGGTTAGCCACTCTGGGAACCACCTCAGAAAGTAAGTTCAACTTTAATTCCAGAAAACAGAAAACAGTGGCTTATATCCCTTGGGGAGTACATGGGATGCTCCAAGCATAGGTGTAGATAATTGTTTAATACTAGGAAATTCAAGAATGCTAGATTTACATTAAACAGCACATTCCTACTATATGAATAAGAAGAACAAAAACACAGAACCAAATTATCCTATATTTGAAGGGAGGGGAGAGTTATCAGGGATCTGTGTCAAAGGCCATCTATCAAATTTGATTGTTGGTGTCCATGTCTAAAGATACTCTCCAGATGAAGTCAGGCAGAGAAAACAAACCCTTGACATGGTTACCCATCTAGGCCAGAAGCAGAGTCATACATGGAAAAGAAAGCCTCTTACCTCATATCTCACAATTCAGTGTGGGTTGTGATGTTTTTCAATAGTACCCATGGAACAATAGGTATGTGAACACAAAGAAACTTCTACAGGCTACCACTGTTGTGATACTCTCAGAGAACTTCCTGGCTGGTGTTAGTTAATTTCCTACATATTCATCCACTGAACTAAAAGTTTCTTGTGTAAAGTGAGGCAATTGAAAACACTAAATGTTGAGAATCAGGATTATCAATAAGTCTTCCATAAACACCTTATTATATAATACTGTTGCATATAATTGATATTCACCATTCATTGTATTCTTTTTAAAAATAAGTTTATTTACTTTAAATTCCAATCGTAGTCCCCCTTCCTTCTCTCCCCCAGAACTACCCTCCTTTCCTATTGCCCCTATTCCCTTTCCCCTCCAGAAAAGGGAGGTCATTTCCATTGAGCTAGTTTTTCAGTTCTGTTGGATATCAGTGGACCAAAGTACACAAAGGCCTTTCCACATTGCTTATACTCACAGAATTCCTCTCCAGTGAGGATACTTTTATGATGATGATGACTCTAGATTTGTGCAAGTCCTCACCATTTTAAAACATTCATAAGTTTTCTCTCTAGTATGAATCCTTTCATGATGATGAAGATTATACAAATGTGGAATGGTTTCACCATGTTAAAAGCACTCACAGGCTTTCTGTCCATTAGGATTTCTTTCATGAGTGTGGAGATTATTCTGAAGTCCAAAAGTTTGTCCACATTGGTTACAGTCAGACATTTTTTCCAGTATGTGTTATTTTATGTATTAGGAGATGTTATGTGCAAAGGCTTTGCCACATAGTTATATTCATATGGTTTCCCTCACAATATTGTTGTCTTAGGAGATGATTGTTACATGCAAAGGCTTTATCACTAATTACCCTAATTACCCTCACCAGGCTTCTCTCCACTGTTTGTCTTTTCCTGTATTCATAAGAGACTTTCCAGTATGTGTTCTTTTATGTCTTATGAGGCTTTTTTTGTTGGATATATTCATTCAAGGTTTCTCTCAGTGTGTGTTCTTTATGGTTTAAGAGTACTGTTTTCTGCAAAAGCTTTACCACATTGATTACATTCATAGGTTTCTCTCCAGTGTGTGTGTTCTTTTATGTCTTATGAGATGACTGTTTCGTGCAAAGGCTTTACCACACTGGTTACATTCATAAGGTTTCTCTCCAGTGTGTGTTCTTTTTTTTATGCTGTATGAGATTATTCTTTTCTGCAAAGATGGCTTTACCACACTGGACATTTACATTCCATTGTGTTGTTTTTCTCTCAGTGTGTGTTCATAAGGTTTTTTTTATGGCTGAAGAGATGACTGTTTTCTGCAAAGGCTTTACCACACTGGTTACATTCATAAGGTTTCTCTCAGTGTGTGTTCTTTTATGGCTTAAGAGATGACTGCTTTTTTCTGCAAAGGCTTTACCACATTGATAACATTTGTAAGGTTTTCTCTCAGTGTGTGTTCTTTATGTCTTATGAGATGACTGTTTTGTGCAAAGGCTTTGCCACACGCTGGTTACATTCATAATGTTTCTCTCAGTGTGTGTTCTTTTATGGTTTATGAGATTATTCTTTTCTGCAAAGGTTTTACCACACTCATTACATTCATAAGGTTTCTCTCCAGTGTGTGTGTTCTTTTATGGCTTGAGAGTACTGTTTTCTGCAAAGGCTTTACCACATTGATTACATTTGTAAGGCTTCTCTCCAGTGTGTGTTCTTTTATGCCATATGAGAACAGTGATATAGGGGAAGGCTTTACCACATAGAGTGCATTTAAAGGGTTTCTCTCCAGTATGACTGCTTTCATGCCTGCAAAGAAAATTGGCACATGTGAAAGATTTACCACAGTCATTTCATTACACTAATAAATATGTTTATCTAAATGAATTAATTTTATAATTCAGTCTAATGGTAAGAAGAATAAAATTTTAAAGTTTTTTCACTTTATTTACATTCATGTTATTCCCTTCATTATGGGTATATTTGAAGAATCCTGTGATGGTAAGATAATTTGTTATGTGATTCCATCATTTTTTTCTATAAGAGATTTTCTCAAATATATATGAAGAGTATTGTAAAAATTCAGAGTTTTACCACAGCAATCCCATTCACAAATTTTTGTACTGTATGAATGATACTTCATTTACAAAGTGATCCAAG
>JAEOAE010004196.1:0-51275 GCA_036365155.1 Meriones psammophilus
GGAAAAGTGTTATCTGCACTGTATTGCACAGAAACAAGTTTCCATCGAAAGAACAGAAGCATAAAGCACAACTTTTAAACTAATTCACATATGTGTTGCCCATTCAATTATTATAACATGAAAACTGAATAGTGATATATCAAACTGTACAGCACAGGAACAAGTTTCCATTGAAGAACAGAAATGCAAAGCACTACTTTGTAAACTAAATCACATGTGTGTCACTGGCTCAATTAGGAATACAGGAAAACTGAAAAGCGATGTGTCCATTTCCATCAGAAAAACAAGAAAGGCAAGCAAAACCAAACAAGTTTTCATCAAAAGAATAGTAATATCCAAAGCACAACATTTCCATTAAACTAATTCACACTTCTTTGTTGCCTGTTAATTATTATAACAGGAAAACTGAAAAGTGGTATGCGACAGCCAAACCATAACCCTAACCGAGCCCCCTAACCCTCAAACCTAACCCTAACCCTAACCCTAACCTAACACTAACGTTCCTATCGGTAACAAGTATCCAACGAAAAAGAACATAAATGCAAAGCACTACTTTGTAAAATAAATCACATGTGCCACTCACTCCAAATAGAAATACAGGAAAACTGAAAAGTGATGATATAATGCACTGTACAACAAAGGAACAAGTTTGAGAACGAAGAACAGAAAAACAAAGCAGTACTTTTAAAGCGGAATCACATGTGTGTCACTCGCTCAATTAGGAATACAGGAAAAGCGGAAAAGTGTTACCTCACTGTATGGCACAGAAACAAGTTTCCATTGAAAGAAAAGAAACACAAAGCACAACATTGTAAACTAATTCATGCGTGTTGCCCGTTCAATTATTATAACAGGAAAACTGAAAAGTGATACATCACATTATACAGCACAGACACAAGTTTCCAACAGAAGAAAAGAAACGCAAAGAACTACTTTGTAAACTAAATCACATGTGTTATCGTTAAGCTCAATTAGGGAATTACTTAAACTGAATATATATATCGAAATGTACGGCAAAAACAAGTTTTCATCTAAAGAACAGAAATGAAAGCACAACTTTGTAAACTAATTCACATTCGTGTTGCCTGTTCAATTATTATAACAGGAAAAGTGAAAAGAGATATAACCATAACTGTAACCTAACCCCTAAACATAACCCTAACCCAAACCCTAACCCTAACCCTAACCCCTAACCCTAACGGGTAACCCTAACACTAACCCTACCTAACCCTAACCTAACCCTAACCCTAACCCTAAACTAAACCTAACCCTAACTTGTTCCTAACAGGAACAAGTTTCCAACGAAGAAGAAGAAACGTAAGCACTACTTTGTAAACTAAATCACATGTGTGTCACTGCTCAATTAGGAATACAGGGAAAACTGAAAAGTGTTATCTCTGACTGTACGGCACAGAAACAAGTTTCCATGGAAGAACAGAAGCGCAAACCACTACTTTGTAAACTAATTCACAAACGTGTCGCCCGTTCAATTATTATAACAGGAAACTGAAAAGTGATATATCGTGACTGTACAGCACAGGAACAAGTTTCAAACGAAAAGAACAGAAGGGCAAAGCACTATTTTTAAACGGAATCACATGTGTGTCGCTCACTCAATTAGGAATACAGGAAAACTGAAAAGTGTTATCTCAAGACTGTATGGAGAAAGAAACAAGTTTCCATCGACAGAACAGATATGCAAAGCAGGACTTTGTAAACTAATTCACATACGTGTCCCCTGTTAAATTATTATAACAGGAAAAGTGAAAAGTGATATAACCCTAACCCTACCCTAACTCTATCCTAACAACTAACCCTAACCCTAACCTCACACTAACCTAACCCTAACCCTACAATAACCATAACCCTAACCCTAACCCTAAACCTAACCCGAACTTGTTCCTAATAGGAACAAGTTTCCAATGAAAGAACATAAGCGCAAAGCACCAATTTGTAAACTAAATCGCATGTGTGCCATTCGCTCAGTTAGGAATACAGGAAAAGGCAAAGTGTTATCTCGAACTGTACAGCACAGAAACAAGTTTCCAACAAAAGAACAGAAACGCAAAGGACTACTTTGTAAACTAAATCACATGTGTGTGGCTCGTGCAGTTAGGAATACATGAAAACTGGAAAGCGATATATTGAAATGTATGGCAAAAGAAACAATTTTCATCGAAAGAACAGAAACATAAAGCACAACTTTGTAAACTAATTCACATTCCTGTAGCCTGTTCAATTATTATAACAGGAAAACTGAAAAGTGGTATAACCCTAACCCTAACCCATAGCCCCTAACCCTAAACCTAACCCTAAACCTAACCCCTAACCCTAACCCTAACCCTTACCTAACCCTAACTTGTTCCTAACAGGAACAAGTTTCCAACGAAAGAACAGAAAGCATAAAACACTACTTTGAAAACTAAATCACATGTGTGCCACTCGCTTAATTAGTAATACAGGAAAACTGAAAAGTGATATAACACGCTGTATAGCACAGGAATAAGTTTCGAACCAAAGAACAGAACAGTAAAGCACTACTTTTAAAGGGAATCACATGTGTGTCATTTCGCTCAATTAGGAATCCAGGAAAACGGAAATGTGTTATCTCGCACTTTACGGCACAGAAAAAGTTTCCATCGAAAGAACCTAAACTCAAAGCACAACTCTGTAAACTAATTCACATACGTGTCGCCCGTTCAATTATTATGACAGAAAAACTAAAAAGTGATATATCACACTGTACAGCATAGAAACAAGTTTCCAACAAAAGAACAGAAATGCAAAGCACTACTTTGTAAACTATTTCACATGTGTGTTGTTCACTCGATTAGGAATACAGGAAAACTGAAAAGCGATATATCAAAATGAATGGCAAAGAAACATGTTTTCATTGAAAGAACAGAAACAGAAAGCACAACTTTGTAAAATAATTCACATTTGTATCGCCTTTTCAATTATTATAACAGGAAAACTGAAAAGTGGTATAACCCTAACCTAACCTAAGCCCTAACCCTAACCCTAACCTAACACTAACCTAAGCCCCTAACCTAACCCTAACCCTAATCGTAATCCTAACCCTAACCTAACTGAAAACCCTAAATCTAAAAACCGAACCCTAAAGAAAAGCACTACTTTGTAAACTAAATCACATGTGTGCCACTCGCTCAATTAGGAATACAGGAAAACTGAAAAGTGTTATCTCGAACTGTACAGCACAGAAACAAGTTTCCATTGAAGAACAGAAACACAAAGCACAACTTTGTAAACTTATTCACAAACGTGTCGCCCGTTCAATTATTATAACAGGTAAACTGAAAAGTGATATAACAATAACCCTAAGCTCCTAACCTAAACCTAAACCTAACACTAACCTAACCTAACCCTAACCCTAACTGTAACCTAACCTAACCTAACCCTAACCTAACCCTAACAATAACCTAACCTAATCCTAACTTGTTCCTAACAGGAACAAGTTTCCAACAAAGAACATAAACACAAAGCACTACTTTGTATACTAAATCAAATGTGTGCCACTTTCGCTCAATTAGGAAAACAGGAAAACTGAAAAGTATTATCTTGCACTGTACGGCACTGAAACAAGTTTCCATAGAAAGAACAGAAATAAAAACACAACTTTGTAAACTAATTCACATAGGTGTCGCCCGTTCAATTATTAAAACAGGAAAACTGAAAAGTGATATATCACACTGTACAGCACAGAAACAACTTTCCAACAGAAGAAAAGAAATGCAAAGCACTACTTTGTAAACTAAATCACATGTGTGTGTGGCTCACTCAATTAGGAACACAGGAAAACTGGCGATATATATCGAAATGTATGGCAAAAGAAAAAGTTTTCATCTAAAGAACAGAAAGCATAAAGCACAACATTGTAAACTAATTCACATTCGTGTAGCCTCTTCAATTATTATAACAGGAAAACTGAAAAGTGATATAACCCCAACTCTAACCTAGGCCCTAAACCTAACCTAAATGCAACCCTAACCCTAACCCTAGCACTAACCTAACCCTAACCTATCTATAACCCTAACCCTGACCCTAACCTAACCCTAACTTGTTCCTAAGAGGAAAAATTTTCCAACGAAGAACATAAACGCAAGGCACTACTTTGTAAAATAAATCACATGTGTTTTGCTAGCTCAATTAGGAATACAGGAAAACTCAAAAAGTGATATATCGACCTGTATGGCAAAGAATCAAGTTTTCATCGAAAGAACAGAAAAGCAAAGCACAACTTTGTAAACTAATTCACATACGTGTCTCCTGTTCAATTATTAAAACAGAAAAACTGAAAATTGATATAAGCCTAACCCTAAACCTAACCTAACCCTAACCCTAACCTAACTTGTTCCTAACAGGAACAACTGGAACAAGTTTCCAACAGAAGAACATAAGCATAAAGCATTACTTTGTAAGCTAAATCACATGTGTGCCACTCGCTCAATTAGGAATACAGGAAAATTGAAAAGTGTTATCTCGCACTGTACAGCACAGGAACTAGTTTCCATCGAAAGAACAGAAATGCAAAGCACAACGTTGTGAAATAATTCACATACATGTCACTTGTTCAATTATTAAAACAGAAAAACTGAAAATTGATATAACCCTAACCCTAAACCTAACCCTAATGCAACCCTAACCTAACTTGTTCCTAACAGGAACAAGTTTCCAAATAAAGAACATAAAGCATAAGCGCTACTGTGTAAAGTAAATCACATGTGTGTCACTCGCTCAATTAGTAATACAGGAAAACTGAAAAGTGATATATAGCACTGTACAGCACAGGAATAAGTTTCCATCGAAAGAACAGAAAAGCAAAGCACAACTTTGTAACCTAATTCACATACATGTCGCCCATTCAATTATTATAACAGGAAAACTGAAAGGTGATATATCACACTGTACAGCACAGAAACAAGTTTCCATCCAAGAACAGAAGCATAAAAGCACAACTTTGTAAACTAATTCACATTCGCGTCAGCATGTTCCATTATTATAACAGGAAAACTGAAAACTGGTATAACCTAACCCTAACCCTAAGCCCTAACCCTATCACTAACCTAACACTAACCGTAACCTAACCCTAAACCTAACCCCAACTTGTTCCTAACAGGCACAAGATTCCAACGGAAGAACATAAAGGCAAAGCACTACTTTGTAAACTAAATCACATGTGTGCCACTGGCTCAATTAGGAATACAGGAAAACTTAATAATGATATAACACATTGTACAGCACAGGAACAAGTTTCGATCCAAAGAAAAGAAAAGCAAAGCACTACTTTGAAAAGGAATCCCATGTGTGTCGCTCACTCAATTAGGGAATCCAGGAAAGCGGAAAAGTGTTATCTCGCACTCTATGGCATAGAAGCAAGTTTCCATCGAAAGAACAGAAAGGAAAAGCACAACTTTGTAAACTAGTTCACATACGTGTCGCCCGTTCAATTAGTATAACAGGAAAACTGAAAAGTGTTATATCTAACTGTACAGCACAGAAACAAGTTTCCATCGAAGAACATAATCGCAAAGCACAACTTTGTAAACTAATTCACATTCGCATCGCCTGTTCAATTATTATAACAGGAAAACTGAAAAGTGGTTTAACCCTAACCCTGAGAACCTAACCCTAACCTAACCTAACACTAACCGTAACCTAATTCTAACCCTAAACCTAACCATAACCGTGAACGTAACCTAAAACTAACCCTAACTTGTTCCTAACAGGAACAAGTTTCCAAGGGAAGAACATAAACACAAACCACTACTTTGTAAACTATCTCACATGTGTGCCACTCGCTCAATTAGGAATACAGGAAAACTGAAAAGTGTTATCTCGCACTGTATGGCAAAAAACAAGTTTCCATCGAAAAAACAGAAAGGCAAAGCAAAACTTTGTAAACTAATTCACATACGTGTCACCCATTCAATTATTATAACAGGAAAACTGAAAAGTGATATATCGAACTGTACAGCACAGGAACAAGTTTCCATCAAAGAACAGAAACGCCAAGCACAACTTTGTAAACTAATTCACATATGTGTTGGCGTTCAGTTATTATAACAGGAAAACTGAAAAGTGTTATATCACACTGTACAGCACAGAAACAAGTTTCCAACAGAAGAAAAGAAATATAAAGCACTACTTTGTAAACTAAATCACACATGTGTCGCTCGCTCAATTAGGAACAGAGGAAAACTGAAAAGCGATATATATCGAACTGTACTGCAAAGAAACAAGTTTTCATCGAAAAGAACAGTAATGCAATGCACAACTTTGTAAACTAATTCACATACGTGTCGCTTGTTCAATTATTATAACAGGAAAACTGAAAATTGATATAACCCTAACCTAACCCTAACCTAACCCTAACCTAACCCTAAGTTGTTTCCTAACAGGAACAAGTTTAGTATGAAAGAACAGAAACTCAAAGCACTACTGTGTAAAACTAAATCACATGTGTGTCACTCGCTCAATTAGTAATACAGGAAATCTTAAAAAGTGATATATAGCACTGTACAGCACAGGAACAAGTTTTGAATGAAAGAACAGAAAAGCAAAGCACTACATTTAAGCGGAATCACATGTGTGTTGCTCGCTCAATTAGGAATACAGGAAAACTTAAAAATAGTATCTTGCACTGTAAGGCACAGAAACAAGTTTCCATCGAAAGAACAGAAACACAAAGCACAACTTTGTAAACTAATTCACATACGTGTCAACCATTCAATTATTATAACGGGAAAACTGAAAAGTGATATATCGAACTCTACAGCACAGGAACAAGTTTCCATCGAATGAACAGAAACGCAAAGCACAAGTTTGTAAAGTAATTCACATACGTGTTCACAGTTCAATTATTATAACAGGGAAACTGAAAAGTGATATATCAAACTATACAGAACAGAAACAAGTTTCCAACAGAAGAACTGAAACGCAAAGCACTACTTTGTAAACTAAATCACATGTGTGTCGCTCACTCAATTAGGAATACAGGAAAACTGAAAAGTGTTATCTCGCACTGTAAGGCACAGAAACAAGTTTCCATTGAAGGAACAGAAATGCACAACTTTGTAACCTAATTCACATACGTGTCCCCTGTTCAATTATTATAACAGGAAAATTGGAAAGTGATATAACCCTAACCTTAACCTAACCCTTACCCGTAACCTAACCTAACCTAACACTAACCCTATCCCCTAAACCGTAACCCTAACCATAACTCTAACACTAAACTAACCTAACCCTAACTATAAACCAAACCTTAACTTGTTCCTAACTGGAACAAGTTTCCAACGAAAGAAAATAAATGTAAAGCACTACTTTGTAAACTAAATCAAATGTGTGCCACTTGCTCAATTAGGAATACAGGAAAACTGAAAAGTGTTATCTCGCATTGTATGGCACAAAAACAAGTTTCCAACAGAAGAACAGAAATGCAAAGCACTACTTTGTAAACTAAATCACATGTGTGTCGCTAGCTCAATTAGGAATACAGGAAAACAGAAAAGTGATATATTGAACAGTACAACAAAGAAACAAGTTTTCATCGAAAGAACAGAAACACAAAGCACAACTTTTGTAAACTAATTCACAAGCGTGTCGCCTGTTCAATTATTATAACAGGGAAAACTGAAAAGTGATATAACCTAACCTAATCCTAACCCGTAACCTAACCTAACCCTAACCCTAACCTAACCTAACCTAACCTAACCTAAACCTACCCTAACCCTAACTCGCTCAATTAGGAATACAGGAAAACTGAAAAGTGTTATCTCTCACTTTATGGCACAGAAACAAGTTTCAATTGAAAGAACAGAAGCGGAAAGCACAAATTTGTAAACTACTTCACATACGTGTAGCCCGTTCAATTATTATAACAGGAAAATTGAAAAGTGATATATCACACTGTACAGCACAGAAACAAGTTTCCAACAGAAGAACAAAAAGAGCAAAGCACTACTTTGTAAACTAAATCACATGTGTGTTGCTGCGCTCAATTAGTAATACAGGGAGAATTGAAAAGTGATTTATCGCACCATACAGCACAGAAACAATTTTCCAAAGAAACAACAGAAAAGCGAAGCACTACTTGTAAATGGAATCTCATGTGTGTCTCTCGCTCAATTAGGAATACAGGAAAACTGAAAAGTGTTATCTCGCACTGTAAGGCACAGAAACAAGTTTCCACCTAAAGAACAGAAACGCCAAGCACAACTTTGTAAACTAATTCACATACATGTTGCCCTTTCAATTATTATAACAGGAAAACTAAAAGTGATATATCACACTGTACAGCACAGAAACAAGTTTCCAACAGAAGAACAGAAGGCAAAGCACTACTTTGTAAACTAAATCACATGTGTGTCGCTCACTCAATTAGGAATATAGGAAAACTGAGAAGTGATATATCGCAGTGTACAGCGCGGGAACACGTTTCCAACAAAAAAACAGAAAAGCAAAGCAGTACTTTTAAAAGGAATCACATGTGTGCCCTCGCTCAATTAGGAGTAAAGGAAAACTGAAAAGTGTTATCTTGCACTGTAGGGCACGGAAACAAGTTTTCATCAAATGAAAAAGAAAAGCTTAGTTTCTTTAGATGCACAGGTTTTAGTGGGTTTGTCCTATGTTGTATGTCTATATGAGTGAGTATATACCATGTGTGTCTTTTTGTTTCTGGGACAACTCACTCAGGATGATCCTTTCCAGATCCAACCATTTACCTGCAAATTTCATGATTTCCTTATTTTCATTGCTGAGTAATATTCCATTGTGTAGATGTACCACATTTTCTGCATTCATTCTTCAGTTGAGGGCATCTGGGTTGTTTCCAGCTTCTGGCTATTACAAATAAAGCTGCTACAAACATGGTTGTGCAAATTTCCTTTCGTGTGCTTGAGCCTCTTTTGAATATATGCCTAGGAGTGGTATGGCTGGATCTTGGGGAAGCACTATTCCTAGTTGTCTGAAAAATGCCAGATTGATTTCAGAGTGGTTGTACCAGTTTACATTCCCACCAGCAGTGGAGAAGGGTTCCTCTTTCTCCACAACCTCTCCAGCATGTGTTGTTACTTGAGTTTTTGATCTTGGCCATTCTCATGGGTGTAAGGTGAAATCTCAGGGTTGTTTTGATTTGCATTTCCTAATGGCAGTGGACTTGGGGAGTGGCATGCATGCAGAGGGAGAAGGGAGGGTGGGATTGCGAGGGGAGGGAGGGGCTTATGGGGATGCAGAGTGAATAAAGTGTAATTGATGAAAAAATTTTAAGAAAAGGGAAAAAATAATAATTTAAGAAACTTAAATGACTTTCAAAAGTGGAGGACAACATGGAGTTATTCAGTTTACATGGAGCACGTCTCACCCCTAGGGGCAATGGTCTCCTGAACCTACTCAGACCTCGGACACCACCACTGCTAGTTCTAGAACCAATGCAGGTTGTTCCAACGAGGGGGTTAAGGCTTCTCATAATATTTCCTATAAGCCCACACCTGTTTGTTTACATCCCCCATTTTTATTCATTATTAGCCAGATAGATCCAAGTAATTGTAGTAATGATACTTGCTTTTTTGCCCAATGCTGTAATGCTAGTAAATTTACTAGCTGGTTACTCACATGCCTCGATGGGTGCCTGTGCCCGTTGATGCCCTCCCGCTATGACTCTCTTCAGACAGAAAAGGGATCTTGGAATTACAGCTGCCATTGTTACTGCCATCTCATTGGCGGCTGTTGGAGCTACCACCACGGCATTAGCCATGAGTCATACTGGGCAGACTGCTCAGACCCTGAATAACCTTTTAGCCAAGGTAGCTCATGCCTTAGATGTACAAAAGGAATTAATGCTCAACTAAAAGGAGGTTTGATGGTGTTCAATCAGAGGTTTGACCTCGTGCAGGAACAAATTGATACCCTATGGCAAATCGCTCTACTTGGCTGTCAATGAAAGTATGCTGGACTTTGTGTCACTAGCATACAACATGAGAATTTTCCCTGTGCTGCAAATCTGTCTAAACAATTGTCAAGCTATATTTTAGGTAATTGGACTGGAGAATTCGATACTACGATGAACCAGCTGAGAGTGGCCATTGTCATGGTAAATTCTACCAGAGTGGACACAGGACTAGCCACAGGATTATTATCATGGATTGCTGCAGCCATGAATCATCTGAAGGAATGGGCGGGGCATGGGAGCATTAGCAAGCCTTCTGGTGTTGTTCACCTTGGTTTGCCTGTGGTATATATGCAAGATTAGAGTCTCACAACAGGGTAATGCAGCCATGACCATTCAGGCCTTTACAGTCATTGAAGCAGGACATTCTCCCCAAGCATGGTTAGCTACCATAAAAAGCCAAAATGTCACGCTCAGGATGCAAGGCTAAGCACTGCACTCAGGGTCATCAGCCGTGGACCCAGAGAAGAGCATGTCTGATTGCATGCGGTTGATGCGCCAGGTCCCGCCTCTGAGTAAAAGGTATCGGACGGGTCTGATGCTCTTTGGGTGGATGACACCTAAATGAACATCAGTACAAAGTCCCAATTTCTTTCTAATATCAGAGATCAGACCTCTACTCTTGCCTGATGCATCCAAAACAAAAAAAAGGGAACTGTAAAGAGCTGTTTACAGTTTAAACGCGGCACCTGAAAGATGGAGCTGGTTTCCGCCTTCCACCTTCCCTATGGTTAGTGCTCTCTGTCACAAACAACTCCACATTTGGCTAAGGCTGAGGATCTGGCTTGCTTCCATGTATGTGGACCTATCTGCATTGCTCACGTGGCATGCTGAGGTTGGTTACCCAGAGGCTATTTAAAGTGGGCTGGCTTTCCCCAGGGTCAGATGATTGTTCAAGGTTCCTGAATAAACTGCATTTAAAAAATAAATAAATAAAACAAAACATCAAGTTAAAAAAAAAAAAAAAAAAAAGTAGTGCTTTGTTTTTGTGTTCTTTCATTCGAATCTTGTTCCTGTGCTGTACAGTACATTATCACTTTTCAGTTTTCCTGTATTCGAATTGAGCAAGTGGCACACATGTGATTTAGTGTACAAAAGTACTGCTTTGCCTTTATGTTCTTTTTCGCTTGAAACTTGTTCCTGTTAGGAACAAGTTAGGGTTAGGTTTAGGATTAGGTTAGGCTTAGAGTTAGGGTAGGTTTAGGGTTAGGGTTAGGGTTAGGGGTTAGGATTAGGGTTAGGGTTAGGGTTAGGGTTAGGTGCTTAGTGTAGGGTTAGGGTTATATCACTTTTCAGTTTTCCTGTTATAATAATTGAAGTGGCGAAACGAATGTGAATTAGTTTAAAAGAAGTTGTGCTTATGCGTTTCTCTTCTTTTGATGAAAACTTGTTTCTTTGCCATACATTTTGATATATCGCTTTTCAGTTTTCCTGTATTCCTAATTGAGCGAGCGACACACATGTGATTTAGTTTACAAAGTAGTGCTGAAAGACCCCAGCCTCACCAAAATTTAGAAGCAGCTAATAGTTAATGTCATTTTGTACAGCACTGTTTTGAGAAACTCTGAAGGATACTACTGTTTTGAGAAACTCTGTGGGCTAGGGGGGAACTAGCTGAAGAGACACAGCTGCTGGGGATATCTGCGGTCATGCTGCCCCAGTTGATCAAAAATCAATTTGTGCTGACCACGCATATAAGAAGTTTGTGAGACTGTTCCAGCTGAGATAGGGGCCCTAAGACAAATAGTGAGACTGTTCCAGCTGAGATAGGAGCCCTAAGACAAACAACACGTGGAGGTCCCAAGATTGAGTGCTATCATGACCTTTCTGACCACCCAGTTCCTGATATCATGGTGTCCCTGCCTAACTCTGACTCAAGTTGTGGTCTCATTTAAATGTACCAATCAGCTCCCTGTAACTATGCTTCTCGCTTCTGTACCTGCGCTTTTGCTCTGAGACCCTATAAAAGCCCAGCTTTCCACTCAGGGGCGCGCAAGTCTTCGAGAGACTTTGTCGCCCGGATACCCGTGTATCAAAATAAAGCCTCTTGCTGTTTGCAGCGAACATCTGGTCTCGTTGATCCTTGGAAGGGGGTCTCCCTGACAGGAAGACACCCATCGGGAGTCTTTCAGTGCTTTGCATTTCTGTTCTTCTGTTGGAAACTTGTTTCTGTGCTGTACAGTGTGATATATCACTTTTCAGTTTTCCTGTTATATTAAATGAGCAGGCGACACGTTTGTGAATTAGTTTACAAAGTTCTGCTTTTCTTTTCTTTTCTTTCGATGGAAACTTGTTCCTGTGCTGTACAGTTCAATATATCACTTTTTCAGTTTTCCTGTTATAATAATTGAACAGGTGACACGTATGTTTATTAGTTTATAAAGTTGTGCTTTGCGTTTCTGTTCTTTCTATGAAAATTTGTTTATTTGCCCTACATTTGATATATCGCTTTTCAGTATTCCTGTATTCCTAATTGAGCGAGCTAAACACATGTGATTCCATTTGAAAGAAGTGCTTTGCTTTTTGTTCTTTCCTTGAAACTTGTTCCTGTGCAGTACAGTCCGTTATATCACTTTTCAGTTTTCCTGTATTCCTAATTGATCGAGTGGCACACATGTGATTTAGTTTACAAAGTAGTGCTTTGCATTTAAGTTCTTTCCTTGAAACTTGTTAATGTTAGGAACACGTTAGGGTTAGGGTTAGGGTTAGGGTTAGGGTTGGGGTAGGGTTAGGGTTAGGGATAGGGTTAGGGTTAGGGTTAGGGATTAGGGTTAGGGTTAGGGTTAGGGTTAGGGTTAGGGTTATATCACTTTTCAGTTTTCCTGTTATAATAATTGAACAGGCTACACAAATGTGAATTAGTTTACAAAGTTGTGCTTTTCATTTCTGTTCTTTAAATCTGAAAACTGTGCCTTACAGTCTTGAGGTAACACTTTTCAGTTTTCCTGTATTCCTAATTGGTCAGCGACACACATGTGATTCCGTTTAAAGGTAGTACTTTGTTTTTCTGTACTTTCATTCAAAACATGTTCCTGTGCTGTACAGTGCGTTATATCACTTTTCAGTTTTCCTGATATTCCTAATTGAGCGAGTTGCACACATGTGATTTAGTTTAAAAAGTAGTGCTTTGCATTTCTGTTCTTCGTTGGAAACTGGTTCCTGTTAGGAACAAGTTAGGGTTAGGGTTAGGGTTTAGGTTAGGGTTAGGGGTTAGGTTAGGTTAGGGTTAGGGTTGGGTTAGTGTTAGGGGTTAAGGTTAGGGTGAGTGTTAGGGTTAGGGGCTTAGGATAGGGTTAGGGTTAGGGGTTAAGGTTAGGGTGAGTGTTATGGTTAGGGTTAGGTTTTTCACTTTTCAGTTTTCCTGTTATAATAATTGAACAGGCGACATGAATGTGAATTAGTTTACAAAGTTGTGCTTTGAGTTTCTGTTCTTTTGATGAAAACTTGTTTCTTTACTGTACATTTCGATATATCGCTTTTCAGTTTTCCTGTATTCCTAATTGAGCGAGTGACATACAAGTGATTTAGTTTACAAAGTAGTGCTTTCCGTTTCTGTTCTTCTGATGGAAACTTCTTCTTCTTCCTGTGCTGTACACTGTGATATATCACTTTTCAGTTTTCCTGTTATAATAATTGAGCGGGTAATACGTATGTGAATTAGTTTACAAAGTTGTGCCCTGCGTTTCTGTTATTCGAAGGAAACTTGTTCCTGTGCTGTACAGTTGGATATATCATTTTCAGTTTTCCTGTTATAATAATTGAACGGGCGACACGTATGTGAATTAGTTTACAAAGTTGTGCTTTGCGTTTCTGTTCTTTCGTTCGAAAGTTGTTTCTGTTCAGTACAGTGCGATATATCACTTTTCAGTTTTCCTGTTACAATAATTGAACGGGCGACACATTATGTGAATTAGTTTACAAAAAGTTGTGCTTTGTTTCTGTTCTTTTCGATGGAAACTTCTTTCTGTGCTACAGCGAGGTAACACTTTTCAGTTTTCCTGTATTCCTAATTGAGCGGCGACACACATGTGATTCGTTTAAAGGTAGTACTTTGTTTTTCTGTTTTCATTCAAAACATGTTCCTGTGCTTACAGTGCGTTATATCACTTTTCAGTTTCCTGTATTCTAATTGAGCGAAGTTGCACACACATTTCTGTTCTTTGTTGAAATTCTGTTAGGAACAAGTTAGGGTTAGGTTAGGGTTGGGGTTAGGGTTAGGGTTAGGGTTAGGGTTAGGTTAGGTTAGGTTAGTGTTAGTGTTAGGGGTTAAGGTTGAGTGTTAGGGTTACTTAGGATAGGGTTAGGTTAGGTTTTGGGTTAAGGTTAGGTGAGTGTTTTTAGGTTTGGTTTTTCACTTTTCAGTTTTCTGTTAACTCATAATGATATCTTTATAGTGAGATTATAGCAAGCAAAGTCCTCTCAGGAAAGAAGGGTAATTGGGAACTGTTTTAAACCTATGCCTGGTTAGTTTTCTCTAGAACACTTTTCCAGAAACCAAGTCAGCTGGCAGTGACCTTAACCATCATTTAAAGGGACAGCAGTTTGCCTCCCTGCAAGTACAGTTGCTGCCCATAAAATTCCCTCCGTACAGTAAATACCCATTCCCCATTATGCATTCTTAAGGCATTTCCAAAAGAAGTCTTAATTTTAATTTTGAAAGTCTGTTGCTGAGTGTGAAAGTCTTTCCTCTAGTCCTGAGTTAGAAGAGGAAAGTGAGCCTGGCATGGTGGCTTACACCTTTAGTCCCAGCGCTGGAGAGACAGAGGCACGTGGATCTCTGTGAGCTCAAGGCCAGCCTGCTCTACAAAGAGAGTGACAGGACAGCCACAGCTGTTACACATAGAAACCCTGTCTCCAAGAGGAAAGTGAAGCTGTACATGGTGACTCAGGACAGGTCTATGCTCACCATGATCTCCTGTTTCCCACCTTGATTTTGCTTAGTTTAAACCTTGATTAAACTGGATAACATACAGCTGTTTCCATGCAAGGGATTAATGAACTTCAGTGTCTTGAAGAACACATGATCATGACAAATTGCAAACAAAACAAGCAGAACCAGCATTTCTGGGTTAAATAGCCCTCCCAAAATCCAGACTCCATTTGTTAGATTTAGGAAATCAGTCCATGAACTAGTCACTTGTTGCCCTGTGCCCAAGGTTCCTATTTAGGCTAGGATACCTGCATCCAGTTCTTTACAAGCTGTGTTTGATGTTCACGCAGGGGTCAAAGCAGGTGAAGACAGGGAATCCAGCTCTTACTCTCTTACGATGTTCTCTTCGTCCCGACAATTCTCTTAGGTCCCCACAGGGTCAGTGTAGCAGTCCATTCTTAGCATGGCCATGGCTCAGTCTCTGTCTCTCTCCCTCTGTCTTTCTTCCTCTCCCTCTCTTTTCGTCTCCTGCCCCCATAAATGTGTCTGCAGTCACTCCAATGCTACAGTCACTCCAGCATGCATTTGTCTGGCCCGGAACATGGCAAACACCACTGCTGAAGGCCTCTCACTCCCTCACCCCGTGTTTTATTCTGGCTTCGCAGTCCCAGACAGTCCTCGGTCTCTACATGTTTCTAAAAGCGAGGGTTAGGGTTAGGGTTAGGGTTAGGGTTAGGGTTAGGGTTAGGGGTTAGGGGTTAGGGGTTAGGGGTTAGGGTTAGGGTTAGGGTTGTGCTAGGTTCAGTATTAGGGTTTGGATTGTGCTACTGTTAGTGTTATGGATATGGTTGTGTTAGAGTTAGAGTTAAGCTTAGTGTTAGGAATATGTTTGTGCTAGGGTTAGAGTTAGGGTTCATCTTTGGGTTGTGGTAAGTTTGGGTTTAGGTTGGGTTACAGATAGGATTAGTTTTAATGTTGTGATAGCTTTAGAGTTATGGTTGCTATGTTTAAGGGTTGCGTTTGTTCTAGGATTATGGTTTGGGTAAGTGTTGTGCTAGGTTTAGGGTTAGGGTTAGGGTTGTGCTATGTTCAAGGTTAGGGTTTGGGTAGCTTTGTGCTAAGGTAAGTTTTAGGGTTAGGTTTAGGGTTAGGGTTAGGGCTTAGGGCCAGGGTGAGGGTCAGGGTCAGGTTTAGGGGTTAGTCAGTGTCAGGGTTAGTTTACCGTTAAGGTCAGGGTCAGTGGTAGGTTTAGGGTTAGGATCAGGGTCAGTGTCAGGGTTAATTGTTAGGGTCATGTTCAGTGTTGGGTCAGGCTCAGGGTCAGGGTCAGGTTCAGGTGTAGGGATAGAGGTAAGTGTAGGTTACATATAGGGTTATGGGTAGGGTTAGCTTTAGGGTTAGGGTTAGTGTTCTGCTACGGTTCACGGTTTTGCTGGTTTTAGGGCTATGGTTATGGTTATGGTTAGGGTTGTGCTATGGTTAGGGTTAAGGTTAGCTTTAGGGTTATTTTAGGGTTAGAGTTAAGGTGTAAGGTTATGGTTGGGTTAGTGTTGTGATAGGGTTAGTGTTACCTTTAAAGTTAGATTTAGGTATAAGGTAAAGGGTTAGGTTGGGGGTTAGGGTTGTGCTAGGGTAAGGGTTAGGGTTATGGTTGTGCTGGGTTTAGGATATACGATAAAGAATAAATATAGAATAAATAAAACTAACTAAATACATAGTCTTTCCGTCATAGGCATTGTTCCTGCACAATCTGTGAGTCACATTTCATTTCATTTATTTTTTTTTTTTTTTTTTTTTTTTTTTTCTGGTTTGGTTTTTAGTTTGCATGTAGTGGCTGTCCTGCCACTTGCTCTGAGATCAGTTTGGCCTTGAAACAAGAAAAAGCCTGCTTCTGCTTTTTTTTTGTTTTGTTTTTTTTTTGTTTTTTGTTTTTATTTCCTGACCCCATTCCCAAAACCTGGTTCTTTGCAATGGTACTGAACCAGTTTGCTGTGAGCCTTCTTGTCTCTCCCTCTAGCTTGTTGCTGAATTGTTCTTCCTTGGTTGTTGTTGTTTGTTTTTTTTTTAATATTATATTTTATTTTTTTAATATTAATCACAGGTTATTTAATTTGTATCCCAGCCATAGCCTCCTCCCTCATTTCTTGGTAGAGTTTGACTGTATTATTCATTATTGTGTGTGTGTTTGTTTTGCCCTCATCTGCCTGGCTTCTTGCCAGTATCCTTACAGCCCCAGTGTGTAAGTTTCCCATTTAGAGTTAGAATTTGTTCAGAGAGATAGGTAATGTGCAGGCCTGTACTGCCACCACCAGCACAGACTCTAATTCATTGTGTTTTTTTGTGTGTGTGTGTGTGTGTTTGTGTGTTTGCCTGCTTTATTTATTTATCCATTCACCCATTTATTTATTTGTTGTTTTGGTTTGTTTCTGTTTTTGTTTTGTTTGTTTGTTTCCAGCCTTGGTAGCCATGGTTTTGTAGACCAGGCTGGCCTGGAACTCAGAGAGATCCACTTGCCTCTCTCTGACTCCCTGAGACCTGGGAAGACAGTCATGCTTCACCATTCCCGGCCTATGTTTTAATTTTATTTCTTGTTTTGTTGACACAAGTTTTTTGAGACAATGTCTCTCTGTATTGGCTGTCTTTCATACCGAGTAGATACCTCTGCACAGTTTTTCTCACCCCTTGGAAACTTCTCTAGTTCTTTCTGAGTTTGTTTACTTATTGGTTTTTATTTCACTTGTGTTGGTATGAGGGTGTCAGAAGACCTGGAACTGAAGGTCCTGAGCTGCCATGTGTGTGTTGGGAGTTGAGTGTGGGATCTTGAGAAGACCAGACCATTTGCTCTTAACCACTGAGGCACTTCTACAGCAGCCAAATTTATTTATTTATCTATCTATTTATCCATTTATTATTTGTTCAGTTATTTATTATCTAGTTATTTATTTATTTGAGACAAACTCTCCACATCATCTCTCTCTCTCTCTGTGTATGTCTCTGAGAAACAGAGAGCTAGCTATATTTTAAAATTAAATAAGTGAATGAGAAATCAAAAACAAACAAGCTTTGGTTTTCTGTCTGTTTGTTTGATTTGTTTTGTTTTGTTTTAGTTTATTTTTTCTCTCCAGATAGGGGTGGCTGCCCTGTCACTCACTCTGGAGAACAGTCTGGCCTTGAAACAAAGAGAAGGCCTGCTTCTGATTTTGTTGTTGTTGTTGCTGTTGCTGCTGCTCCTGTTTTGTTTTCATGCATTTTCTTTGCTTGTTTGTTTTATTCTATGCAGTCAAGTAAGGGTTGAGGGGGAGAAGAAAAAGAAAGAGACACATCACAAACAGAGATTCTCTCTCTCTCTCTCTCTCTCTCTCTCTCTCTGAAACACATACCACAGAGGTGAGAGAGAGATATTTTTGTAAATTGCACTAAATATATGATAAAGAATAAATATAGAACAAAGAATATAAACCAGAAGAAGAAAAACAAAATGCCTTCCTGGAATTAAGAAATACAAGGAAGCAAAGCTGGGTGTGGTGGTGCATTCCTTTAGGCCCAGCACCCTGAAGAAGCCAGAGGCAGGCAGATCCCTGGGTTTTAATCCTGCCTTGCCCATGGTATTCTTTCTCGGGAAACCTTGTTTCAACTAACAAAAAAACAAAAACAAAAAACAAAAACAAAAATAAAAAACCATCAACAAAAAACCTAGATACTAACCTGTCCTTAGTTCACAACAGTATATTTTCTTACTTTGGAGACACCTTTATGTGCTCCTCTCAACTATGGTAGATATAGCATTGTTCTGTTTTCTTCTCATTTTAGTTCAGAAACACTGTTTCAGTTTTTCCTGTACTTCTCAATGCTGTGTTTTTTGTTTCGGTTCTTATCATGTAAATATGTATATATGCTTTTCTCTACTACCCTAGATATATCACTGTTCTGTTTTCTTCTCAACTTAGGTCAATAACATTGTTGCCTGTTTTCATGTACTTCGTTCACAATGCTGTGCTTTGCCTTTCTGTTGTTAACTTGGAGATACTTTTATGTGTTGTTCTGGACTATGCCAGATATATCACTTTTTCTTTTCTTCTCAACATAGGTTAGAAAAACTTTTTAATGTTTTTATGAACTTAGTTTACAACGCTGTGCTGTCCTTTCTGTTCTTACCTTGGAGTCATGTTCATGTGCTCTTCTCTACTACGCTAGATATAGCACTTTTCTATTTTCTTTTTGTACTTAGTTCACAATGCTTAGCTTTGCCTGTCTGTTCTTACCTGGGAAACCCGTTCATGTGTTCTTCTCTAGTAAGCTAGTTATATCACTTTTCTTTTTTCTTCTCCACTTAGTTCAGTAACATTGTTACATGTTTTCTTGTACTTACTTCACAACACTGTGCTTTGCCTTTCTGTTCTTTTTTTTTTTGATACGTTTATGTGTTCTTCTGTACTATGCCAGATATATCACTTTTCTGTTTTCTTCTCAACTTAGTTCAGAAACACTGTTACATATTTTCCTCTACTTAGTTCAGAACGCTGTGCTTTAACTTTTTTTCTTACTTTGGAGATACGTTTATGTATTGTTCTGTATTATGCCAGATATATCACTTTTCTGTTCTCTTCTCAACATATGTCAGAGACACTTTTTATTTTTTACATGTACTTAGTTGTTGTTCCAGCACAATCAATTGTATTTTTCATTTTATGTTTTAATGACAAATAATAAAAATTAAAATTAACATGAATGATTCTTCAGTTCATTACAGACTTAGGTTTGCCCTGTCGTGACGATATGTTTTTCAGTTTGTTTGTTTGTTTGCTTGCTTGTGCTACCATGCATGTCCGGCCTATGTTTTATTTTTATTTCTTGTTTGGTTGACACAAGATTTTGAGACGATGTCTCTCTGTATGGGCTGTCTTTCATACCCAGTAGATGCCTTAGCACAGTTTTTCTCATGCCTTGAAGATATCTCTAGTTCTTTTTTATTTTAGGTGTGTGTACTCTCAACCACTGAGCCCCCTAATTTATTTATTTATTTATTACTTGTTCAGTTATTTATTATCTAGTTATTTACTTATTTGAGATAAGCTCTCTCTTCATAATCTCTCTCTCTCTCTCTGAATGTCTGTGAGAGACAGAGAGACAGACAGACAGACAGAGAGAGAGAAACAGAGACAGAGAGCTATATTTTAAAATTAAAGAAGGTAACTAATTAAAAACGAACAAGCTTGTTTTGTTTTTGGTTTTCAGGTTTCCTTTTTCTCTTCAGATATTGTTGTCTGGAACTCACTCTGGAGAATAGGATGGGCTCTGACTGGCATCTGAGGCCCCAAGTGCTGGAAGTCTGTTTTGTTTGGTTTTCTTTTCCTTTGCAGTAAATGGTGTCCCTGTGTAGTGCTGGAACTCACTCTGGAGACTGGACTGGACTCTTCCTCTTCTTTTTCCTTTCCTTTTCTTTCTGGATTGGGATTTTGTTTTGCATGCAGTGGCTATCCTGCCACTAGCTCTGGAGACCAGTTTGGCCTTGAAACAGAGAGAAAGACTGCTTCTGCTTTTTTTTTCTGTTTTTTGTTTTTTCTTCTGACCCCGATCCCAAGTCCTGGGTCTGTGAAATGGTGCCGAATCAGTTGGCTGTCAGCCTTCTTGTCTATCCCTCTAGCTTGTTGATGAATTGTTCTTGCTTGGTTGGTTTTTTTTAAAAAATATTATTATTATGTTTTTAAAATATTAATCACAGGTTATTTACTTTGTATCCCAGCCGTAGCCCCCCGCCCTCATTTCTTGGTTGATTTTTGACTGTATTATTTATATTCTGTGTGTTTTTGTTTTGCCTGCCAACCTGCCTGTCTTCCTGCCAGTATCCTTACAGCCCCAGTGTGTAAGTTTCAAATTTAGAGTTAGAATTTGTTCGGAGAGATAGGTAATGTGCAGGCCTGTACTGCCACCACCAGCACAGACTCTGATTCATTTGTGTGTGTGTGTGTGTGTGTGTTTGTTTGTTTGTTTTGCTTATTTATCCATTCATCCATTCTTTTGTTTACTGGTTGTTTTGTTTTTTTTCTGCTTTTGTTTTCTTTGTTTGTTTGTTTTTTTCCAGCCTTGGTAGCCTTGGTTTTGTAGACCAGGCTGACCTGGAACTCAGAGAGATCCACTTGCCTCTCTCTGACCCCTGAGACCTGGGATGACAGTCATGCGCTACCATGCCCGGCCTATGTTTTAATTTCATTTCTTGTTTTGTTGACACAAGTTTGTTGAGACAATGTCTCTGTGTATTGGCTGTCTTTCATACCGAGTAGATGCCTCGGCACAGTTTTTCTCACTTCTTGGAGACTTCTCTAGTTCTTTTCTGAGTTTTCTTTTACTTATTGGTCTTTATTTCATGTGTGTTGATGTGAGGGTGTCAGAAGACCTGGAACTGAAGGTCCTGAGCTGCCATGTGTGTGTTGGGAGTTGAGTGTGGGACCTTGAGAAGAGCAGACCGTGTGCTCTCAACCACTGAGCCACTTCTCCAGCCCCTGAATTTGTTTGTTTGTTTGTTTATTATTTGTTCGGTTATTTATTATCTAGTTATTTATTTATTTGAGACAAACTCTCTCTCTACATCACCTCTCTCTCTCTCTGTGTATGTCTGTGAGAGACAGAGAGCTAGCTATATTTTAAAATTAAATAAGGTAACGAGAAATTAAAAACGAACAAGCTTTGGTTTTTTTTTGTTTGTTTTGTTTTGTTTTGTTTTAGTTCCTATATTTTTTTTTTTTTCTCTCCAGATATGGGTGGCTGCCCTGCCACCCACTCTGGAGACCAGTCTAGCCTTGAAACAAAGAGAAGGCCTGCTTCTGCTGTTTTGTTTTCATGCTTTTTTTTTTTTTGCTTGTTTGTTTCTTTCTAGGCAGTGAAGCAAGGGTTGGGGGGTAGAAGAGATAGAAAGACACACATCACACACAGAGATCCTCTCTCTCTCTCTCTCTCTTCTCTCTCTCAAACACACACCAGAGAGAGAGAGAGAGAGAGAGAGAGAGATTTTTGTAAATTGAACTAAATATACGATAAAGAATATAAACCAGAAGAAGAAAAACAAAATGCCTGATTCCTGGAATTAGAGAAATACAAGGAAGACAAGCTGGGTGTGGTGGTACATTCCTTTAGGCCCAGCACCCTGAAGGCAGAGGCAGGCAGATCCCTGGGTTTAAGCCTGCTTTGCAGATGGTATCCTTTCTCGGGAAACCTTGTTTCAAATAACAAAAAAAAAAAAAAAAAAAAAAAAAAAAAAAAAAAAAAAAACAAAACCTAAGTAACTAAGTAAGTATATAAATAAAGTAAACAAATCATGAGGCGTGAATGTCATGGCCTCTCTTTGTTATTCTCTTTCATGTTATCATTCTGAGGAATGAAACTAATGTATCCGGACACCATAAATAAGTGTTTTTTTTTTTTTTTTTTTTTTGTGTGTGTGTGTGTGTGTGTGTGTGTGTGTGTGTGTGTGTGTGTGTGTGTGTGCGTGCATACTGAGCTTTGCTTTCTGCCGACATTAGACATGATTTCATTGCTAGAAAACCACCCAGCGTGGCCAAAAGTAACATTACCACCGTATCCCATGTGCTTTTGTTTCTAGAAGTGATAAAGCAAATGTTTGGAAAGTGTGTTCAGGAGTAGCTGTACATTAGTGTCCTGACATGTTCAAAGATGTGTGTGTGAAAACACCTTAAAGAAAAGTTAGGTGTCTTCTTGGAGTTGATTGTTTCTCCCAGAGACAACATTCAGTCAACTGCTTTAACAAGCTTAGGCAGACAGAAGTACATGTTCTGTACCATTCACGGTGTTTTTAACAAGAGATATTCTTACGACTCTTTTCTCCGGAAGCTAACGAGGTTATTGATGTATGACTATTTACTAAACGGATGTTTGGAAGGTGCAGTCACGTTGAGATATAAAAGTGTTCACTGTCTCTCTGCAAAGACTCCTTGTGGTCAACAGCTGAGCAAATTTAGAAATTTAGCAAATTTAGATTATACTTCTCTATCTCTCTTTCCCCAGCCCTGGAGTTCATGTCCTCTCTCTCTCTCTCTCTCTCTCTCTCTCTCTCTCTCTCTCTCTTTCTCTCTCTCCGTCTCTCTGTGTACATGTGTCTGTGAGAGACAGACACACACACACACACACACACACACACACACACGAAACAGAGAGAGGGGGAGAGAGAGACACACACACAGAGAGAGACAGAGAGTCAGAGAACTATATTTTAAAATTAATTTGAATGGACAATAAGATAACAAGAAGCTTCGTTTTTGTTTTGTTTGTATTTTTTTTTGGGGGGGTGTTTCTTTTTCTCTTCCACAGGGTTTCTTTGATATATGCATGGCTGTGTGGTTTTTAAATTTTATTTAATTTGTATTTATTTAAAATGTGTATTTATTTGTATGTATTTGTATTCATAAATTTATTTAATTTATTTAATTTCGGAAGAGGTCAATTCTAGTATAGACTAGACTACACTGTCTACTCTACACTAGACTACACTGTCTGTGTACACACAGAGAGATAGAGAGTGTGACAGAGAGACAGAGAGTGTGTCAGAGAACTGTATTTTAAAATTAAGTTGAAGGGAAAACTATGTCACCAGAAAGTAAAAACAAAGAAGCTTTTTTTTTTCTTTTCTCTGTTTCTCTGAAACAAGCATGGCTGTGTGTGTGTGTGTGTGTGTGTGTGTGTGTGTGTGTATGTGTTTGTTTAATTTGTGTTTTCAAAGATGCCATGTGGTCAACAGCTGAGCAAATTTAGGAATTTAGCCAATTTAGACTATACTCCTCTTTCCCTCTCTCCCCAGCCCTGCAAGATTATAAACTTCTGTTTTCAACTCATCATGAGCATACGGATGAAACTATGGGCCAGGCTGGACACACACTAAGAGATTCGCCTGCCTCTGCCTCTCAAGTGCTGGAATTTTGTCTTTGCTTGGTTCGGGTTTGGGTCTTTCCCTAGGTGCTGTGCTGGAAATGGTTGGTCTCTGGCAATAGATTGTTTAGCTAGCGAGGCTGGGTAACTGTGCTTTTTGTCAGTGGCTCCGACGTAGAAAATCTTAGGGAATGATTTGGAGTTCGGAAAAGTTTACTTTTGCTCCCATCTCCTTCCCGCCCCGGCACTTGCTGCGCAGGCTGTGCACTCTGCTGTGGCCCGAAGCTGGCTGCTGCTGTGTGAGTCAGGTGACCTCTGGCGAGTTGTGCTGCCCGTGCTGGCCACTGGCTCAAAGCTCACTCACCCTGCCTGGCCTCTGTCCCCTGGCCATCCTCTGAGGCGCTAGCTGCCCCGCCCCCGGCAGGCAGGCAGGCAGGCAGGGAAGAAGCACCCGCTCCCCCGACCCCCCCTCAGGCCCCATCGTGGCCGCTACTGGGTCTTGGACCCCTAGCCAGTCTCGCGGTTCCCTGCTCAGGGCAGTTTGAACTGCTACCTAGGACTTGGGCTCCTTTGGAGACTCGAGCCGGGTCTGCTTGGCCTGTACAGGCTAGCTGCTGGATTGCTGATACTCGGATTGCAGTTCTAACAACGAGTACATCCACTGCTGGTAGATATTTACATTCGCATTCGCTGACCCTCTAACGCTTAACATGCTGCTTCTCGGTCCTCGAACTCCTGATCCACCCGCCATCCCCCCTTCCTGGGACCGGCATCGCTCTGTCACTGTGCCCGGCTGCATCCTTTCAGATTTTCCCAGAGATGGTGGATTGAATGTGCGGACAGTCTGCTTTACCTGGACTAGGAGTCTGCGTTAACAAGCTTAGGCAGAGAGACAAACATGCTTCTTAGTGAAAATCTTAGGGAACGATTTTTGAACCTCCAAATGCCGAGAACCAATGCAGAGCACAAATGCAGAGACACACATGCACACACACACACACACACACACACACACACACACACACAGAGAGAGAGAGAGAGAGAGAGAGAGAGAGAGAGAGAGAGACATCTGCCAGAAGAGGGAATCGGTTCACCTGATAGATGGTTGTGAGCCACCATGTGGTCCCAAGAGTTTTTTTTTTTTTTTTTCATCATGTCATCTTTCTGTGTAATGGACCGTGTGCGTGGACCCCTTTATCTTCTCCATCTCTAGCGATTGACATCGAGTTTAGTACTCTAGGCTGCTAGCACCTGTGGTATCTTTTTATTTTTTAATTTTTTTAAAGATTTTTTTACTTTAGGTATACGAGTGTTGTATCTGCATTTATATCTGCCAGAAGAGGGAATCGGTTCACATTCTAGACGTATCACTTTTCTGTTTTCTTCTCAACTGAGTTCAGAAACACTGTTACATATTTCCTGTACTTAGTTCGCAACGCTGTGCTATGCCTTTCAGTTCTTACCTTGGAGAGACGTTTTATGTGTTCTTCTGTACTATGCCAGATAGATCACTTTTCTGTTTCTTCTCAGCATAGCTCAGAAACACTGTTACATACTTTCCTGGACATTGTTCGAAACGCTGTGCTTTGACTTTCTGTTCTTACCTTGGAAACACATTCATGCGCTCTTCTCTACTAAGCTAGATATAGCAATATAGCACTTTTCTGCTTTCTCTGTTTGCTTTCTCTGTTTGCTGAGAGACCGAGAGTTAGTTATATTTTAAGATTAAACAAGGTAACAAGAAATTAAAAACAAATCAAGCTTTTCTTCTCTCTCTCTCTCTCTCTCTCTCTCTCTCTCTCTCTAGATAGGGTTTCTTTGTAACAGGCTTGGCTGTCCTGCCACTGGTTCTGGAGACCAGTCTGGCCCTGAAACAAAGATAAGGCCTGCTTCTGCTTTTGTTGTTGCTGTTGTTTGTTTTCAAGCTCTTTGTTTGCTTTTTTTATTCTATGCAGTGAAGCAAGGGTGGGGGGAGAGAAGGGAAAGAAAGACACACATCACACACAGAGATCCTCTCTATCTCTCTCTCAAACACACACCACAGAGGTGAGAGAGAGAGAGACTTTTGTAAATTGAACTAAATATACGATAAAGAATATAAACCAGAAGAAGAAGAAAAAGATGCCTTCCTGGAATTAGAGAAATACAAGGAAGACAAGCTGGGTGTGGTGGTACATTCCTTTAGGCCCAGCACCCTGAAGGCAGAGGCAGGCAGATCCCTGGGTTTTAAGCCTACTTTGTAGATGGTATCCTTTCTCGGGAAACCTTGTTTCAACTAACCAGAAAACAACAACAACAACAACAAAAACTAAATAACTAAGTAACTGAGTAAGTGCATGAATAAAAGAAACAAATCATGAGGAGTGAATGGTGTTGGGAGCCTCGTGATCATCTCGCCAGCAGAAACGCATGCAGACACAAGGATCCTCGCGCAACAAACTTTATTACAATCACGCAATGAAAAGTGGAGAGAAGAGGAGAGGGCCTCGATGTGGCGCTGTTTATATAAGGCCTGTTCGCACCTAAGTGACGTGTCAATACCCTGATTGGCTGCTCACTCTTTACCCCTCCTGATGACTCCGGCCCAGCGTGCTTAGCATGCTTACGCAATTTGTGCATGTGTACTGGAGGCTGTTTACAGCTTTGCGGGTGGAATGTCAACACCATCTAGTGGGGTCTGAGTCTCAGCTCTCCACATCCCCCTTTTGTTTTAATAAATGAAAACTGCCTTAAAGCCTATATAAGCACAGTACAAGGGGGCCCTAAGCTCGATCAAGCAAACTCCTTCTTTGGGGAGTAAGCGATCAAGAGCTTTAGATTACTTCCTTACCCCACCAGGTGCAATGGAGACAAGTCCTCTGGGTGCAGGGGCTAAGGGAGAAGATTAAAAAAGGAGGTGACACCCATTCCCGTGCAATGGAATAAAATTCCAGGGAGTGCAAGGGCTGTCATCCTCCTATCTAGGTACCATAGCCGCTTAGGCAAAGGCAACATTGACTTGGATCACTCATCGACTCAGGGCAATGGGTAAAACCCCTGAGGTGCATTGACTGAGTGTCACAGTCTGTTTTAATTTTTTAACATGGATAACCAAATTTTGGGAGATGATCCTTGTTTCAAGGCCACAAGTGTTTGCGCGATCGTGACCTAGTCACGTTTATGTTGGTTATTGAGTTTGCAGAACAACCAGAGTAAAAACACTAAGCCCCAACATAGTGCTGCACCAAACATTCCAACCCCCACCCAATCTTAAAGTAAGAAAAGGCAGAAGAAACCCAGGGTAATAAGCCATCTGTGGGCGATGAATCCACTCGAGTAAAATTAGTGCTCATCCTCGCCGCCCTTGACTCTTCAAGTGGTAGCAGGTGTATCTGTGGAAAGATCATCTTCAGCTGTCACCAGCTTTCGCGTGAGGCGCTCTGGTTCCCAGAATGGATTGTTTTCTTCCTGTGGGAAAACACAGACAGCTCCCCTGGATCTTATTAAGATAGGATCCGGGCCTTTCCATTGACCAGTTAAGACATCCTTCCATTTGATCATTTCCTTGGGCCTAATAGGCCCTAAGCAGTGGCGATCAGCCGCCGAATGGCCTTGACTGTCCAAATTCAAAAAATTGAGTGTGAAGAGTGCCAAGGAAACAGTCACTCGTGGCACTGAGGGCAGAGCCTCCTGGACTCTCCCTTTTGTTGTATTAAGTAGGATTTGAGGGTGCGGTGAGCATGTTTAATAATACCCTGACTTTGAGGGTTATATGGGAGACCCGTTAGATGGGTCACTTTTATTGGATGACAAAACTGTCCAAAATTTTGAGAAGTATAGGCCAGCCCATTGTCAGTTTTTAGCATTTTGGGCTTTCCCCAGGCACTCCATGCCTCTAGGCAATGTTGAATAACATGGGCTGCCTTTTCTCCAGTCAGGGGAGAAGCAAACACAACTCCAGAGCAAGTATCAACAGAAACATGCAAATACTGAAGTTTACCAAAAAATGAAATGTGAGTAACATCCATCTGCCACACTTGTAGTGGACGGATTCCTCTGGGATTAATCCCAACATGAGGCATGGGTAAGAACTGACAACAATTTTGACATTGGGTAACAATATCTCTAGCTTCTTTTCTAGTTATATCAAATCGATGACACAATGTCTCAGCTGTAACATGAAAACTTTTATGAAACTCCTTAGCCAATTCTAAATTTGAATTAAATGTTAGGGTTAGGGTTAGGGTTAGGGTTAGGGGTTAGGGTTAGGGTTAGGGGTTAGGGTTAGGGTTAGGGGGTTAGGGATTAGGGTTAGGGTTAGGGGGGTTACGGTTAGGGTTAGGGTTAGGGTTAGGGGGGTTAGTGTTAGTGTTAGGGTTAGGGTTAGGGTTTTAGGGTTTAGGGTTTAGGGTTAGGGTTAGGGTTAGGGTTAGGGTTAGGGGGGTCAGGGTCAGGGTCAGGGTCAGGTCAGGGTTAGGGTTAGGGTTAGGGTTAGGGGTTAGGGTTAGGGTTAGGTTAGGGGTTAGGGTTAGGGTTAGGGTTTTTTAGGGTTAGGGTTAGGGTTAGGGGTCAGGGTTAGGGTTAGGGTTAGGGTTAGGGTTAGGGGTAGGGTTAGGGTTAGGGCTAGGGTTGGGGTTAGGGTTAGGGTTAGGGCTGGGGCTAGGGTTAGGGTTAGGGGTCAGGGGTCAGGGGGGGCTAGGGGGGCTGGGGCTAGGGCTGGGGCTGGGGCTGGGGCTGGGGCTGGCTGGGGCTGGGGCTGGGGCTAGGGGGGGCTAGGGGCTGGGGCTAGGGCTAGGGCCTGGGGCTAGGGGGCTAGGGCTGGGGCTGGGGGCTAGGGGCTAGGGGGCTAGGGGGCTAGGGCTGGGGCTAGGGGGGCTGGGGCTGGGGCTGGGGCTAGGACTAGGACTGGGGGGGGGCTAGGGGCTAGGGGGCTAGGGGGGCTAGGGGCTGGGGCTAGGGGGCTGGGGGGCTAGGGGCTGGGGCTGGGGGGCTGGGGCTAGGGGGCTAGGGCTAGGGGCTGGGGGGGCTAGGGGGGGGCTGGGGCTGGGGCTGGGGGCTGGGGGGCTAGGGGCTGGGGCTGGGGCTAGGGCAGGGGCTAGGGGCTAGGGGGCCAGGGCTAGGGGCTGGGGCTGGGGCTGGGGGCTGGGGCTAGGGGGCTGGGGCTAGGGGCTAGGGCTAGGGGGGGGGCTAGGGGCTAGGGGCTAGGGCTAGGGCTAGGAGGCTAGGGGCAGGGGCTAGGGGCTAGGGCTAGGGGGCTGGGGCTAGGGTTAGGGTTAGGGGTTAGGGTTAGGGGGTTAGGGGTCAGGGTCAGGGTCAAGGGTCAGGTCCAGGGTCAGGGTCAGGGCCAGGATCAGGGCAGGGCCAGGGCAGGGGCCAGGGCTGCCAGGGCCAGGACCAGGGGTGCCAGGACCAGGGCCAGGGCTGTCAGGGCCAGGGCCAGGGCTGTCAGAGTCAGGGTCAGTGCTGTCAGGGACAGGGTCAGGGCTGTCAGGGTTCAGGGTTAGGGTAGGGGGGGGGTCAGGGGGTCAGGGCCAGGGTCAGGGCCAGGGCCAGGGGGGGGGCCAGGGCCAGGGGCAGGCTGGGGCCAGGCCAGGGGAGGGGAGGGCCTCAAGGGATGCCAGGGCCAGGGCCGCCAGGGCTATCAGGGCCACGGCCAGGGCTGCCAGGGCCAGGGTTGTCAGAGCCAAGGCCAGGGCTGTCAGGATCAGGGCCAGGGCTGTCACGGCCAGGGCCAGGGCTGTCAGGGCCAGGGCCAGGGCTGTCAGGGCCAGGGCCAGGGCTGTCAGGGTCAGGGCCAGGTCTGTGAGTGTGTTGGAAGCCGGGGGATTCGTCTCGCCGGCAGAAAAGCACGCGGGCACAAGGGTCCTTCCACAACAAGCCTTTATTACAGTCAATTGATGAAAGGAGGAGAGGAGAGCTGGCCCGGCCACCTAGTGGGCGCGGGCGGTGCTCGCATTGGCCAATGGACACAGTGGCTTCCCGCGGGCCGCGTCCAGGGCGGGCAAGCCCCAGGCAGGGAGAGGGGGAAGAGGAGAGGGAGGAGAGCGCCAGGGCCCAGAAGTGGCTCTGTTTATATAAGCCCTGGTCGCACCTAAGTGACATATCAATACCCTGATTGGCTGCTCACTCTTTAACCCGCTGCATGACTCGTGCCCAGTGTGCTTAGCATGCTTACACAATTTGCGCAACCGGGACATGCGTACTAGAGGTTTTTTTTACAGTTTTGAGGGCAAAATGTCAGCGCCACCTAGTGGCATCTGAGTCTCAGCTCTCCACATCCCCCTTTTGTTTTAATAAATGAAAACTGCCTTAAAGCCTATAAGCGTGGCACAAGTGAGCCCTAAGCTCGATCAAGCGAGCTCCTTCTTTGGGGAGTAAGCAATCAAGAGCTTTAGATTACTTCCTTACCCCACCAGGTGCAATGGAGACAAGTCCTCTGGGTGCAGGGGCTAAGGGAGAAGATTAAAAAAGGAGGTGACACCCATTCCCGTGCAATGGAATAAAATTCCAGGGAGTGCAAGGGCTGTCATCCTCCTATCTAGGTACCATAGCCGCTTAGGCAAAGGCAACATAGACTTGGATCACTCATCGACTCAGGGCAATGGGTAAAACCCCTGAGGTGCATTGACTGAGTGTCACAGTCTGTTTTAATTTTTTAACATGGATAACCAAATTTTGGGAGATGATCCTTGTTTCTAGGCCACAAGTGTTTGCGCTAGTCACGTTTGTTTATGTTGGGTAGAGTTTGCAGAACAACCAGAGTAAAAACACTAAGCCCCAACATAGTGCTGCACCAAACATTCAACCCCCACCCAATCTTAAAGTAAGAAAAGGCAGAAGAAACCCAGGGTAATAAGCCATCTGTGGGCGATGAATCCACTCGAGTAGAATTAGTGCTCATCCTCGCCGCCCTTGACTCTTCAAGTGGTAGCAGGTGTATCTGTGGAAAGATCATCTTCAGCTGTCACCAGCTTTCGCGTGAGGCGCTCTGGTTCCCAGAATGGATTGTTTTCTTCCTGTGGGAAAACACAGACAGCTCCCCTGGATCTTATTAAGATAGGATCCGGGCCTTTCCATTGACCAGTTAAGACATCCTTCCATTTGATCATTTCCTTGGACCTATTAGGCCCTAAGCAGTGGCGATCAGCCGCCGAATGGCCTTGACTGTCCAAATTCAAAAAATTGAGTGTGAAGAGTGCCAAGGAAACAGTCACTCGTGGCACTGAGGGCAGAGCCTCCTGGACTTTCCCTTTTGTTGTATTAAGTAGGATTTGAGGGTGTGGTGAGCATGTTTAATAATACCCTGACTTTGAGGGTTCTATGGGAGACCCGTTAGATGGGTCACTTTTATTGGATGACAAAACTGTCCAAATTTTTGAGAAGTATAGGCCAGCCCATTGTCAGTTTTTAGAATTTTGGGCTTTCCCCAGGCACTCCATGCCTCTAGGCAATGTTGAATAACATGGGCTGCCTTTTCTCCAGTCAGGGGAGAAGCAAACACAACTACAGAGCAAGTATCAACAGAAACATGCAAATATTGAAGTTTACCAAAAAATGAAATGTGAGTAACATCCATCTGCCACACTTGTAGTGGACGGATTCCTCTGGGATTAATCCCAACATGAGGCATAGGTAAGAACTGACAACAATTTTGACATTGGGTAACAATATCTCTAGCTTCTTTTCTAGTTATGTCAAATTGATGACGCAATGTCCCAGCTGTAACATGAAAACTTTTATGAAACTCCTTAGCCAATTCTAAATTTGAATTAATGTTAGGGTTAGGGTTAGGGGTTAGGGGTTAGGGTTAGGGTTAGGTTAGGGTTAGGGTTAGGGTTAGGGTTAGGGTTAGGGTTAGGGTTAGGGTTAGGGTTAGGGTTAGGGTTAGGGTTAGGGTTAGGGGTTAGGGTTAGGGGGTCAGGGTTGGGGTTTGGGGTTGGGGTTTGGGTTAGGGTTAGGTTTTAGGGTTAGGGTTAGGGTTAGGGGTTAGGGTTAGGGTTAGGGTTAGGGTTAGGGGGTTAGGGGTTAGGTTAGGGTTAGGGGTTAGGGTTAGGTTAGGGTTAGGGTTAGGGTTAGGGGTTTAGGGTTAGGGTTAGGGTTAGGGTTAGGGTTAGGGTTAGGGTTAGGGTTAGGGTCAGGGTCAGGGGTCAGGGGTTAGGGTAGGGGGGTTAGGGTTAGGGTTAGGGGGTTAGGGGGTTAGGGTTAGGGGTTAGGGTTAGGGTTAGGGGTTAGGGTTAGGGTTAGGGTTAGGGGTTAGGGTTAGGGGTTAGGGTTAGGGGTTAGGGTTAGGGCTAGGGTTAGGTTCAGGGTCAGGGTCAGATTCAGGGTCAGGGGTTAGGGTTAGGGCTAGGGGCTAGGGGGGCTGGGGGCTAGGGGGGCTGGGGCTGGGCTAGGGGGGCTGGGGCTGGGGGCTAGGGGCTGGGGCTAGGGGCTAGGGGGCTGGGGCTAGGGGGCTAGGGGGTGCTAGGGGCTAGGGCTGGGGCTAGGGGTGGGCTGGGGACTAGGGCTGGGGGCTGGGGCTAGGGGCTGGGGGGCTAGGGCAGGGGCTGGGACTAGGGGCTAGGGCTAGGGGGCTAGGGGCTAGGGGCTGGGGGCTAGGGGCTAGGGGCTGGGGGGGGCTGGGGGCAGGGGGCTGGGGGCTAGGGCTGGGGCTGGGGGGGCTGGGGGCTGGGGCTGGGGGCTAGGGGCTGGGGGGACAGGGGGGCTAGGGCTGGGGCTGGGGCTGGGGCTGGGGGCAGGGGGGCTAGGGGGCTAGGGCTGGGGCTGGGACTAGGGCTGGGGGCTAGGGCTGGGGGGCTGGGGGCTAGGGTGGCAGGGGGGCTGGGGGGCTAGGGGGGCTAGGGGGGGCTGGGGCTAGGGGCAGGGGGGGGGGGCTAGGGGGGCTAGGGGCTAGGGGGCTAGGGGGCTGGGGGCTAGGGGTTAGGGGGGCAGGGGTTAGGGGGTTAGGGTTAGGGGTTAGGGTTAGGGTCAGGGTCAGGGTCAGGGGTCAGGTCAGGGCCTGGACCAGGGCCAGGGCCAGGGCCAGGGCCAGGGCTGCCAGGGCCAGGGACCAGGGCTGCCAGGGCCAGGACCAGGGCTGTCAGGGGCCAGGGCCAGGGCTGTCAGGGTCAGGGCCAGGGCTGTCAGGGTCAGGGTCAGGCTGCTGTCAGGGTCAGGCTCAGGGCTGTCAGGGTTAGGGTTAGGGTTAGGGTTATGGTAGGGGGTTAGGGGTTAGGGGTTAGGTCAGGGTCAGGGTCAGGGTCAGGGTTAGGGTTAGGGCTAGGGCTAGGGGGCCAGGGCCAGGTTGGGGCTGGGGGCTAGGGCTGGGGGGGCAGGGGCTAGGCCAGGGCCAGGGCCAGGGCTAGGGGCAGGGCTGGGGCCAGGGCCAGGGGGCTGGGGGGCTGGGGCTGGGGCTCAGGGCCAGGGCCAGGGGCTCAGGGCCAGGGCTAGGGCTGGCTGGGGGCCAGGGCCAGGGGGGGCCAGGGGCTAGGGGGCTAGGTCAGGGCTGGGGCTGTCAGGGGCTAGGGCTGGGGCTAGGGCCAGGGGCTGGGTCAGGCTCAGGGCTAGGGGCTGGGGGCTAGGGGGCTAGGGGCTAGGGCCCAGGGCTAGGGGCTGGGGCTGGGGCTAGGGGAGGGCTGGGGGCTGGGGCTAGGGGCTAGGGGCTAGGGGCTAGGGGCCAGGGGGGCTAGGGGGCTGGGGGGCTGGGGGCCAGGGGCTGGGGCTAGGGGCTGGGGGGGGCTGGGGGCTGGGGCTAGGGGTTAGGGCTGGGCTAGGGCTAGGGGCTAGGGCTAGGGTTAGGGCTAGGGGCTGGGGGCTAGGGCTAGGGGGTCTAGGGTTAGGGGCAGGGTCAGGGCCAGGGCCAGGGGCCAGGGCCAGGGCTAGCCAGGGCCAGGGCCAGGGCTGCCAGGGCCAGGCCAGGGGCTAGGGCCAGGGCCAATGGGGCCAGGGCCAGGGCCAGGGGCTGCCAGGGGCCAGGCCAGGGCTGTCAGGGTCAGGGCCAGGGCTTTCAGGGGGCCAGGGGCAGGGCTGTCAGGGTCAGGGTCAGGGGGTCAGGGTTAGGGGTTAGGGTTAGGGTTAGGGGTTAGGGTCAGGGTTAGGGGTTAGGGTTAGGGTTAGGGTTAGGTTAGGTTAGGGTTAGGGGGTTAGGGGGTTAGGGTTAGGGCCAGGGCCAGGGGCCAGGGTTAGGACCAGGGAGGGCCAGGGCCAGGGTTAGGGCCAGGGCCAGGGCCAGGGCCAGGGCCAGGGCAGGGCCAGGGCCAGGGGGCCAGGGCTGTCAGGGTTAGGGCCAGGGCTTAGGGTCAGGGTCAGGGCCAGGGGCTGTCAGGGGTCAGGGTCAGGCTAGGGCTCAGGGGCTAGGGCTAGGGCTTCAGGGTTAGGGTTAGGGGCTAGGGGCTAGGGTTAGGGCTAGGGCTAGGGTTAGGGCTAGGGGGGCTGGGGCTAGGGCTAGGGGGCTAGGGGGCTAGGGCTAGGGCTAGGGCTAGGGGGGGTCTAGGGCTGGGGCTGGGGCTAGGGCTAGGGCTGGGGCTAGGGCTTAGGGCTAGGGGGGCTGGGGGCTAGGGCTAGGGGCTAGGGCTGGGGGCCAGGGGGGCTAGGGCTAGGGGCTAGGGGCTAGGGCTAGGGGGCAGGGGCTAGGGGTTAGGGTCAGGGGCTAGGGCTAGGGCTGGGGCTAGGGCTAGGGTTAGGGGCTAGCTGGGGGCTAGGGTTAGGGTTAGGGGGGCTAGGGTTAGGGTTAGGGTCAGGGCTAGGGCTAGCTAGGGTAGGGGGGGGTTAGGGCTGGGGCTAGGGCTAGTTAGGGTTAGGGCTAGGGGTAGGGGGGCTAGGGCCAGGGGCTTGGGGCTAGGCCAGGGGCCAGGGCCAGGGGCAGGGGGTTAGGGGGCCAGGCCAGGGGCTGTCAGGGCCAGGGTTAGGGCTTAGGGTCAGGCCAGGGCCAGGGTTGCCAGGGCCAGGGTCAGGGCAGGGTCAGGGCCAGGGCCAGGGGCTGTCAGGGTCAGGGCCAGGGTCAGGGTCAGGGGTCAGGGGTCAGGGTCAGGGCCAGGGCCAGGGCTAGGTCAGGGTTAGGGTTGGGGGGGGTTAGGGTTAGGGGGTTAGGGCCAGGCCAGGGGCTGGTCAGGGCTAGGGGCCAGGGCCAGGGGCCAGGGCCAGGGCAGGGCCAGGCTGTCAGGGGGGCCAGGGGGCCAGGGCTCTCAGGGCTAGGGGCTAGGGCCAGGGCCAGGGGGCAGGGGCCAGGGCTGTCAGGATCAGGGCCAGGGCTCTCAGGGCCAGGGCTGTCAGGGCCAGGGCCAGGGGCTGTCAGGGCAGGGGGGTCAGGGGCCAGGGCTAGGGCTAGGGCTGGGGCTGGGGCTAGGGGGGCTAGGGCTCAGGGGTCAGGGTCAGGGCTAGGGGCTAGGCTGGGGCTGGGGCTGGGGCTGGGGCTGGGGCTGGGGCTGGGGCTGGAGGCTAGGGCTGGGCTGGGGCTGGGGCTAGGGCTAGGGGTGGGCTAGGGAGGGGGGCTGGGGCTGGGGGGGTTAGGGGCTAGGGGCTATGGGGGCTGGGGCTGGGGCTAGGGGGGGCTAGGGCTGGGGCTAGGAGGGCTAGGGCTGGGGGGGGGGCTGGGGCTAGGGGCTGGGGCTAGGGGCTGGGGCTGGGGCTGGGGCTGGGGCTGGGGCTGGGGCAGGGGGGGCTGGGGCAGGGCCAGGGCTAGGGGGCCAGGACTAGGGGGGCTAGGGCCAGGGGCCAGGACCAGGGGCTGGGGCTAGCAGGGCTAGGGCCAGGGCTGGGGGGGGCTAGGAGGCTAGGGCTAGGGCTAGGGGCTAGGGCTAGGGCTGGGTTAGGGGTTAGGGTTAGGGGTTAGGTTTAGGGTTAGGGGTCAAGGGTTAGGGTCAGGGTCAGGGGCCAGGGCCAGGGCCAGGGGCCAGGACCAGGGCGCCAGGGCCAGGGTCAGGCCAGGCCAGGGCTGCCAGGGCCAGCCAGGGCTGTCAGGGCTGTCAGGGCCAGGGCCAGTCAGTGCCAGGGCCAGGGCTTCAGGGGTCAGGGCCAGGGCTGTCAGGGCCAGGGCCAGGGCTGTCAGGGCCAGGGCCAGGGCTGTCAGGGTCAGGGCCAGGTCTGTCAGTTTAGTGTTAGGGGGTCTGTGGGGTCTGTAGGCAGTCAGGTGAGGGCACATGGGGTTGTTACAAAGTAGGCAAGGGTTCTTGTTTTTAGGGGAAATTTGTTAGGAGGAGAGGAGGGGGGGGTTAGGGTTAGGGTTATTCACAGGTTAGGTTTGGGGTTAGGCTTAGGGGGTTAGGGTTAGGGTTAGGGTTAGGGGCCAGGGTGGGGTTAGGGGTTAGGGTTAGGGGGGTTAGGCTTAGGAGAGGAGGGGCGCCAGGGTTAGGGTGGGGCTGTTTATATAAGCCCTGGGTTACCTAGGGTGAGGGGTCAATACACCAATTGGTTAGGCTCACTCTTTTACCTGGCTGATGACTGGGGCCCAGGGTTAGGTGCTTAGGCAAGGGCTAGGGCAACCAGGGCTGCAGGGCTGGGGGTTTTTTACAGTTTTAGGGGCAACATGTCAGGCCACCTAGTGGTCTGAGTCTCAGCTCTCCACATCCCCCTTTTGTTTTAATAAATGGCTAGGCCTTAAAGCCTATGGGCGTGGCACAAGAGAGCCCTAGGGCTAGGATCAGGGGCTAGGGCTCCTTCTTTGGGAGGTTAGCTCAAGGGCTTCCTTACCCCAGGGGCCAGGTGCAATGGAGACAAGGCTGGGGCAGGGGCTAGGGGGAAGATTAAAAAGGTTAGGTGACACCCATTCCTAGTGCAATGGAATAGGGTTCCAGGGCTAGGCTAGGGCTGTCATCCTCCTATCTAGGCTAGGGGCTGGGGCTAGTTAGGCTAGGCAAAGGCAACATTGACTTGGATCACTCATCAACTCAGGGCAATGGGTTAAACACCTGGGGGCATCAACTGAGGGTCAGGGTCTAGGGTTAGGTTTAATTTTTAACATGGATAGGGGGCCAAATTTTGGGAGGGGATCCTTGTTTCAAGGCACAAGTGTTTGTGGGGCTGGACCTAGGGTTACCTTTAGGGTTGGGTAGGCTGAGTTTGCAGAACCTAGGGGCTAGGTAAAAACACTAAGCCACAACATAGTGCTGGCACTAAACATTCTAGGGGCTACCCAATCTTAGGGCTAAGAAAAGGCAGAAGGGGCCAGGGTAATGGGGGCTAGGGCTAGGGGATGGGGCTAGGGGTAGAATTAGGGTGGCTAGGGCTAGGGGCCCTTGACTCTTCAAGGGGGGGCAGGGTATCTGTTGAGGGATCATCTTCAGCTGTCTGGGGCTTTAGGGCAGGGAGGGGCTAGGGGTGGGGCCAGAATGGAGGGTTAGGTTTTCTTCTTGTAGGCTAGGGGCCAGGGCTCCCTGGATCTTATTAGGGGTAGGATCTGGGCCTTTAGGACCAGAGGGCTACATCCTTCCATTTGATCATTTCCAGGGCCTATTAGGCCCTAGGGCCAGGCTAGCCAGGGGCTAGGGGGGGCTGGGGCCAGGGCTGTCCAAATTCAGGGCTAGGAGTGTGAGGGAGTGCCAGGGGCTAGGGGGGCTGTGGCTAGGGGGCTAGCCTCCTGGACTCTCCCTTTTGTTTTATTAAGTAGGATTTGGGGTGCGGGGGCTGGGGTTAGGGCTACCCTGACTTTGAGGGTTATAGGGTTAGATTACATTTTCAGTTAGGGTGTATTCCTAATTAGGGCTAGGAGCAGGGCTGGGGGCCCAGGGCTAGGTTTAAAAGTAGGGTTGGGGTTTTCTGTTCAGGGCTAGGGGGTGCTTGGGCTAGGGGCTAGGAACAGGGCTAGGGGTTAGGTTAGGGTTAGGGTTTGGGGGTTAGGGTTAGGGTTAGGGGCTCAGGCCAGGGGGGGCTAGGGTTAGGGGTTAGGGTTAGGGTTAGGGTTAGGGTTAGGGTTGGGGGGTTAGGGCTAGGGCTGTGGGGTCAGGGCTGGGGCTAGGGGCTAGGGGCTGGGGCTGGGGCTAGGGGCTGGGGGCTGGGGCTAGGGTTAGGGATTAGGGTTAGGGTTAGGGTTAGGTTTAGGGCTAGGGTTAGGGGCAGGGGCTAGGGCAGGGGTTAGGGTTAGGGCTAGGGTTAGGGTTAGGGTTAGGGTTGGGGTTAGGGTTAGGGTTAGGGTTAGGGTTAGGGTTAGGGTTAGGGTTAGGGTTAGGGGTTAGGGTTAGGGTTAGGGTTAGGGTTAGGGGTTAGGGTTAGGGTTAGGGGTCAGGGTCAGGGGTCAGGGCTCAGGGTGTCAGGGTTAGGTTAGGGTTAGGGTTAGGGTTAGGGTTCAGGGTTAGGGTTAGGGTTAGGGTTAGGGTCAGGGGTTAGGGTTAGGGTGTTAGGGTTAGGGTTAGGGGTTAGGGTTAGGGTTAGGGTTAGGGTTAGGGTTTAGGGTTAGGGTTAGGGTTAGGGTTAGGGTTAGGGGCCAGGTTAGGGTTAGGGTTAGGGTTAGGGTTAGGGTTAGGTTAGGGTTAGGTTAGGGCCAGGGTTAGGGTCAGGGTTAGGGTTAGGTCAGGGCCAGGGTCAGGGTCAGGGTTAGGGTTAGGGGAGGGTTAGGGGTTAGGGTTAGGGGTTAGGGTCAGGGGTTAGGGGGTTAAAGGGTTAGGGGGTTAGGGTTAGGGGTTAGGTTTAGGTTTTGGGCCAGGGTTAGGGTCAGGGTCAGGTTCAGGGTCAGGGGTTAGGGGTTGGGGCTAGGGGCTAGGGCTAGGGCTGGGGCTAGGGCTGGGGCTGGGGCTAGGGCTGGGGCTAGGTGGCTAGGGGGCTAGGGGGCTGGGGCTAGGGGCTAGGGAGGGCTAGGGCTGGGGCAGGGGGGCTGGGGCTGGGGCTGGGGGCTAGGGCTAGGGGCTGGGGGCTAGGGGCTAGGGGGGCTAGGACTAGGCTAGGGCTAGGGGGCTAGGGTTAGGGGCTAGGTGGGCTAGGGCTAGGGGGGCTGGGGCTAGGGGCTAGGGGGCTCAGGGGTCAGGGGGGGCTGGGGGCTGGGCTAGGGGGCTAGGGGGCTAGGGGGGGGCTAGGGCTGGGGCTGGGGCTGGGGGCTAGGGGTGGGCTATGGCTGGGGCTAGGGGGCTGGGGCTGGGGCTAGGGGCTGGGGGCTAGTGCTGGGGGCTGGGGCTGGGGCTAGGGGGGCTAGGGCTAGGGGGCTAGGGCTAGGGGCTGGGGGCTAGGGGCTAGGGGGCTAGGGCTAGGGGGCTAGGGGGGGCTAGGTGGCTAGGGGCTAGGGGCTAGGGGCTAGGGCAAGGGGTTGGGCTAGTGGGGGCTAGGGCTAGGGGGCTAGGGCTAGGGTTAGGGTTAGGGGTTAGGGTTAGGGTTAGGGGTCAATGGTTGGGGTCAAGGGTCAGGGCCAGGGTCAGGGTAGGGTTAGGCCAGGCCAGGACCAGGGCCTAGGGGCCAGGGCCAGGGGGCTAGTGCAGGGCCAGGACCAGGGCTGACAGGGCCAGGGCCAGGGCTGTCAGGGCCAGGGTCAATGCTGTCAAGGTCAGGGTCCAGGCTGTCAGGGTTAGGGTTAGGGTTAGGGGCTAGGGTTAGGGTCCAGGGTTAGGGTCATGGGGTAAGGTTAGGGTCAGGGTCAGGGCATTGCCAGGGCCAGGGCTGCCAGGGCCAGGGGCTGTCGGGCCAGGCCAGGGGGCCAGGCCAGGGCTGCAGGGGCCAGGGCCAGGGGGCCAGGGCTATCAGGGCCAGGGACAGGGCTGCCAGGGCCAGGGCTGTCAGGGCCAGGGCCAGGGCTGTCAGGGCCAAAGCCAGGGCTGTCAGGGCCAGGGCCAAGGGCTGTCAAGGTCAGGGTTAGGGCTGTCAGGGGTACAGGGGCCAGGGTCAGGGCTATCAGGGCCACAGCCAGGGCCAGGGGTTAGGGTGTCAGGTCAGGGCCAGGGGGTCAGGTCAGGGCCAGGGGTCCAGGCCAGGGCCAGGGCTGGGCCAGGGCCAGGCTGTCAGGGCCAGGGCCAGGGCTGTCAGGGTCAGGGCCAGGTCTGTCAGGGTGTTGGAAGCCGCGTGATTCATCTCGCCGGCAGAAACGCACGTGGGCACAAGGGTCCTTTAGCAACAAGCCTTTATTACAGTCAATCGATGAAAGGAGGAGAGGAGAGCGGGCCCGGCCACCTCGCGGGCACAGGTGGCACTCGCATTGGCCAACGAACACAGCGTCGTCCTGCGGGCCGCATCCAGGGCGGGCAAGCCCCGGGCGGGGAGAAGGGGAGGAGGAGAGGGAGGAGAGCGCCAGGGCCCAGAAGTGGCGCTGTTTATATAAGCCCTGGTCGCACCTAAGTGACGTGTCAATACCATGATTGGCTGCTCACTCTTTACCCCGCCTGATGACTCAGGCTCAGCGTGCTTAGCATGCTTATGCAATTTGCACAACTGGCGCATGTGTACTGGAGGTTTTTTACAGTTTTGAGGGCAAAATGTCAGCGCCACCTAGTGGCGTCTGAGTCTCAGCTCTCCACATCCCCCTTTTGTTTTAATAAATGAAAACTGCCTTAAAGCCTATAAGCGTGGCACAAGAGAGCCCTAAGCTCGATCAAGGGAGCTCCTTCTTTGGGGAGTAAGCGACCAAGAGCTTTAGATTACTTCCTTACCCCACCAGGTGCAATGGAGACAAGTCCTCTGGGTGCAGGGGCTAAGGGAGAAGATTAAAAAAGGAGGTGACACCCATTCCCGTGCAATGGAATAAAATTCCAGGGAGTGTAAGGGCTGTCATCCCCCTATCTAGGTAACATAGCCGCTTAGGCAAAGGCAACATTGACTTGGATCACTCATTGATTCAGGGCAATGGGTAAAACCCCTGAGGTGCATCGACTGAGTGTCACAGTCTGTTTTAATTTTTTAACATGGATAAAAAATTTTGGGAGATGATCCTTGTTTCAAGGCCACAAGCGTTTGCGCGATCGCGACCTAGTCACGTTTATGTTGGGTATTGAGTTTGCAGAACAACCAGAGTAAAAACACTAAGCCACAACATAGTGCTGCACCAAACATTCCAACCCCCACCCAATCTTAAAGTAAGAAAAGGCAGAAGAAACCCAGGGTAATAAGCCATCTGTGGGTGATAAATCCATTCGAGTAGAATTAGTGGTCATCCTCGCCACCCTTGACTCTTCAAGTGGTAGCAGGTGTATCTGTTGAAAGATCATCTTCAGCTGTCACCAGCTTTCGAGTGAGGTGCTCCGGTACCCAGAATGGATTGTTTTCTTCCTGTGGGAAAACACAGACAGCTCCCCTGGATCTTATTAAGATAGGATCTGGGCCTTTCCATTGACCAGTTAAGACATCCTTCCATTTGATCATTTCCTTGGGCCTCTTAGGCCCCAAGCAGTGGCGATCAGCAGCCGAATGGCCTTGACTGTCCAAATTCAAAAAATTGAGTGTGAAGAGTGCTAAGGAAACGGGTCACTCGTGGCACTGAGGGCAGAGCCTCCTGGACGTTCCCTTTTGTTTTATTAAATAGGGTGCAGTGAGCATGTTTAATAATACCCTGTCTTTGAGGGTTATATGGGAGACCCGTTAGATGGGTCACTTTTATTGGATGACAAAACTGTCCAAATATTTGAGAAGTATAGGCCGGCCCATTGTCAGTTTTTAGAATTCTGGACTTTCCCCAGGCACTCCATGCCTCTAGGCAATGTTGAATAACATGGGCTGCCTTTTCTCCAGTCAGGGGAGAAGCAAACACAACTCCAGAGCAAGTATCAACAGGAACATGCAAATATTGAAGTTTACCAAAAAATGAAATGTGAGTAACATCCATCTGCCACACTTGTAGTGGACGGATTCCTCTGGGATTAATCCCAACATGAGGCATAGGTAAGAACTGACAACAATTTTGACATTGGGTAACAATATCTCTAGCGTCTTTTCTAGTATGTCAAATTGATGACACAATGTCTCAGCTGTAACATGAAAACTTTTATGAAACTCCTTGGCCAATTCTAAATTTGAATTAATTTTAGGGTTAGGGGCTAGGGTTAGGTGTTAGGGGTTAGGGTTGGGGTAGGGGTTAGGATTTCAGTTAGGGTTAGGGTTAGGGTTAGGGTTAGGGTTAGAGGGTGAGTTTTAGGGTTAGGGTTAGGGTTAGGGGGGTTAGGGTTAGGGTTAGGGTTATGGTTATGGTTAGGGTTAGAGGGTTAGTGTTAGGGTTAGGGTTAGGGTTAGGGTTAGAGGGTTAGGGTTAGTGTTAGGGTTAGGGTTGGGGTTGGGGTTAGGGTTGGGGTTGGGGTTAGGGTTGGGGTTAGGGTTTGTGTTAGGGTTAGGGTTAGGGGTTAGGGTTAGGGTTAGGGTTAGGATTAGGGTCAGGGGTTAGGGTTAGGGGTTAGGGTTAGGGTTAAGGTTAGGGTTAGGGTTAGGGGTTAGGGGTTAGGGTTAGGGTTAGGGTTAGGGGGTTAGGGTTATGGGGGTTTAAGTTTAGGGTTAGGGTTAGGGGGTCAGGGTCAGGGTCAGGGTCAGGGGGTTAGGGGTTAGGGAGAGGGGTTAGGTTTAGGGTTAGGGTTAGGGTCAGGGTCAGATTCAGGGTCAGGGTTAGGGGTTAGGGGTTAGGGCTAAGGCTAGGGCTGGGCCTGGGGCTGGGGGCTGGAGGCTAGGGCTGGAGCTAGGGGGCTGGGGGGCTAGTGCTAGGGCTAGGGTGTTAGGAGGCTAGGGCTGGGGCTACGGGACTAGGGGACTAGGGCTAGGGGTCTAGGGCTAGGGGCTAGGAGGCTAGGGCATGGGCTGGGTCTAGGACTAGGGCTGGGGGGCTAGGGCTATGGCTGGGGGCTAGGGCTTGGGGGCTGGGAATAGGGGGGCTAATTCTAGGGCAGGGGGGCTAGGGCTGGGGCTGGGGGATGGGACTGGGGGCTAGGGCTAGGGCTTTGCCTGGGGCTAGGGGCTAGGGCTGGGGGCTGGCTGGGGCTAGGGATAGGGGGGGTGGCTAGTGCTAGGGGCTTGGGGCTGGGGCTGGGGAATAGTGCAGGGGGGCTAAGACTAGGGCTAGGAATAGGGGGGCCTAGGGGGGCTAGGGGCTAGGTGGCTAGGAGGCTAGGGGCTGGGGGCTAGGGCTGGGGGCTAGGGGCTAGGGCAAGGGGTTGGGCTAGCGGGCTGGGGCTAGGGGCTAGTGCTAGGTTTAGGGTTAGGGGTTATGGTTATGGTTAGGGGGTCAAGGGTTAGGGTCAGGGTCAGGGCCAGGGTCAGGGTCAGGGCCAGGATCAGGGCCGCCAGGGCCAGGGTCCCAGGGCTGCCAGGGCCAGGACCAGGGCTGCCAGGGCCAGGACCAGGGCTGTCAGGGCCAGGGCCAGGGCTGTCAGGTTCAGGACCAGGGTTGACAGGGTCAGGGTCAGTGCTGTCAGGGTCAGGGTCAGGGCTGTCAGGGTTAAGGTTAGGGATAGGGTTAGGGGTTAGGGGTTAGGGTTAGGGTTAGAGTTAGGGTTAGGGTTAGGTTTAGGGTTAGGGTTAGGGTTAGGGGTCAGGGTCAGGGTCAGGGTCAGGGTCAGGGTTTGGGGGTTTAGTTTTAGGGTCAGGGTTAGGGTCAGGGTTAGGGGTTAAAGTCAGGGTCAGGGTTAGTGTTAGGGGGGTTTAGGGTTAGGGTTAGGGTTAGGGGTTAGAGTTAGGGTTTGGTTTAGGGTTAGGGTCAGGGTCAGGGTCCGGGTCAGGGTTAGGGGGTTAGGGCTCAGGCTAGGGCTGGGGCTGGGGTTGGAGGCTAGGGCTGGAGCTAGGGGCCTGGGGGGCTGGAGGCTAGGGCTGAGGTGGCTAGGAGGCTAGGGCTGGGGCTAGGGGATAGGGGACTAGGGGCTAGGGGGGCTAGGGCTAGGGGCAAAGGGGCTGGGGCTGGGGCTGGGGCTGGGACTAGGACTAGGGCTGGCGGCTATGGCTATGGCTAGGGGGGCTAGGGCTGGGGTCTGGGGACTAGGGGCTAGGGCTAGAGATGATGGGGGGCTAGGGATTGGGCTAATGGGATAGGGCTGGGAGCTAGGGCTGGGTTTGATTCTAGGGGGCCTGGGGGGCTGGGGCTGGGGCTGGGGGGCTGGGGCTAGGGCTGGGGGGGCTAGGGGCTGGGGCTGGGGCTAGGGGGGCTAGGGCTGGGGCTGGGGTCTAGTGCTGGGGACTAGGAAACTAGGGCTAGGACTAGGGGGGCTAGGGCTAGGGGTGCTAGGCGGCTAGGGGGCAGGAGGCTGACTAGGGGGCTAGGGATTGGGCAAGGGGGGCTAGGGCAAGGGGTTGGGCTAGCAGGCTAGGGCTAGGGGGGCTAAGGCTAGGGGTTAGGTTTAGGGGTTAGGGTTAGGGTTAGGGGTCAAGGTTTAGGGTCAACGGTCAGGGCCAGGGGTCAGGGTCAGGGCCAGGGCTGTCAGGGCCAGGACAGGGCTGTCAGGGTCAGGGCCAGGGCTGTCAGGGTTAGGGATAGGGTTAGGGGTTAGGGTTAGGTGTTAGGGTTAGTGGGTCAAGGGTTAGGGTCAAGGGGTCAAGGGCCAGGGCCAGGGATGCCAGGGCCAGTGCCAGGGCCAGGGAGGGCCGCAATTGCTGACAGGGCCAGGGCCGTCAGGGCTATCAGGGCCACGGCCAGGGCTGCCAGGGCCAGGGCTGTCAGAGTCAGGCCAGGGCTGTCATGATCAGGGCCATGGCTGTCACGGCCAGGGCCAGGGCTAAAGGGCCAGGGCCAGGGCTGTCAGGGCCAGGGCCAGGGCTGTCAGGGGTCAGGGCCAGGTCTGTCAGGGTGTTGGAATCCATGTGATTTTCGCCCGGCAGAAAGCGCACCGGGTACAAGGGTCCTTCACACAACAAGCCTTTATTACAGTCAATTGATGAAAGGAGGAGAGTAGAGCGGGCCGGCCACCTCGCGGGCACAGGTGGCCTTCGCATTAATAACGGACACCGCGGCGTCCGCGGGCCGTGGCCAGGCGGGCAAGCACCGGGCAGGGAGAGGGGGGAGGAGGAGAGGGAGGAGGCGCCAGGGCCCAGAAGTGGCGCTGTTTATATAAGCCCTGGTCGCACCTAAGTGACTTGTCAATACCCTGATTGGCTTTACCCGCCTGATGACTTGGGCCCAGCGTGCTTAGCATGCTTACGCAATTTGCAAAATCCGTGCATGTGTACTGGAGGGTTTTTTTACAGTTTTGAGGCAAAATGTCAGCGCCACCTAGTGGCATCAGAGTCTCAGCTCTCCACATCCCCTTTTGTTTTAATAAATGAAAACTGCCTTAAAGCCTATAAGCGTGGCACAAGAGAGCCCTAAGCTCGATCAAGCGAGTTCCTTCTTTGGGAGTAAGCGATCAAGAGCTTTAGATTACTTCCTTACCCCACCAGGTGCAATGGAGACAAGTCCTCTGGGTGCAGGGGCTAAGGAGAAGATTAAAAAAGGAGGTGACACCCATTCCGTGCAATGGAATAAAATTGCAGGGATTGCAAGGGCTGTCATCCTCCTTTCTAGGTACCATAGCCGCTAGGCAAAGGAAACATTGACTTGGATCACTCATCGACTCAGGGCAATGGGTAAAACCCCTGAGGTGCATCGACTGAGTGTCACAGTCTGTTTTAATTTTTAACATGGATAACCAAATTTTTGGGAGATGATCCTTGTTTCAAGGCCACAAGTGTTTTTGTGATCGCGACCTAGTCACGTTTATGTTGGGTATTGAGTTTGCAGAACAACCAGAGTAAAAACACTAAGCCCCAACCTAGTGCTGCACCAAACATTCCAACCCCCACCCAATCTTAAAGTGAGAAAAGGCAGAAAGTAACCCAGGGTAATAAGCCATCTGTGGGCGATGAATCCACTCGAGTAGAATTAGTGGTCATCCTTGCAGCCCTTGACTCTTCTAGTGGTAGCAGGTGTATCTGTGGAAATATCATCTTCAGCTGTCACCAGCTTTCGCGTGTTCTTTTCGTGTTCTTTCTATGGAAACTTGTTTCTGTGCTTTTGTGCCATACAGTGCGAGATGACACTTTTCAGTTTTCCTGTATTCCTAATTGAGTGAGCAACACAATTGTGATTCTGTTTAAATGTAGTGCTTTTCAGTTTTCCTGTATTCCTCATTGAGCAAGTGATACACATGTGATTTAGTTTACAAAGTAGTGCTTTGCGTTTATGTTCTTTCGTTGGAAACTTGTTCCTGTTAGGAACAAGTTAGCTTTATTGTTAAGGTTAGGGTTAGGGTTAGTGTAGGGTTAGGTTTTTGGGTTAGGGTTAGGGTTACGGTTACGGTTAGGGTTAGCGTTTTGGGTTATCGTTAGGGTTAGTGTTAGGGAGTTAGGGTTAGGGTTATATCACTTTTCAGTTTCGTTTTATAATAATTGAGCAGGCGACACATATGTGAATTAGTTTACAAAGTTGTGCTTTGCATTTCTCTTCATTCGATGGAAACTTGTTTCTGTGCAGGACAGTTCGAGATAACACTTTTCAGTTTTCCTGTATTCCTAGTGGAGCACGCAACACACATGTTATTCCATTTAAAAATAGTGCTTTGCTTTTCTGTTCTTCCGTTGAAACTTCTTCCTGTGCTGTACACTGCGATATATCACTTTTCAGTTTTCCTGTATTCCTGATTGAAGCGAGCAACACACATGTGACTTAGTTTACAGTAGTGCTTTGCGCTTCTGTTCTTCTGTTGGAAACTTGTCTCTGTACTGTACAGTGTGATATATCACTTTTCAGTTTACCTGTATTCCTAATTGAGCGAGTGACACACATGTGATTCCATTTAAAAGTAGTCTTTGCTTTTCTGTTCTTTCGTTTGAAATTTGTTCCTGTGCTGTACAGTGTGATATATCACTTTTCAGGTTTCCTATATTCCTAATTGAGCGAGTGACACACATGTGATTCAGTTTCCAAAGTAGTGCTTTGCGTTTATGTTCTTTTGTTGGAAACTTGTTCCTGTTAGGAACAAGGTAGCGTTAGGGTTAGTGTTAGGGTTATGTTTAGGGTTAGGGTTGGGGTTAGGGTTAGGTTTATGGTTAGGTTTAGGATTAGGATTAGGTTAGGGTGAGGTTATATGACTTTTTAGTTTTCCTTTTTATAATAATTGAACATGTGACACATATGTGAATTAGTTTACTAAGTTGTGCTGCGTTTCTGTTCTTTAGATGGAAACTTGATTCTGTGCTGTACAGTGCGATATATCACTTTTCAGTTTTCCTGTATTCCTAATTGAAGGAGAAACACACATGTGATTTAGTTTACAAATTAGTGCTTTGCGTTTCTGTTCTTCTGTTGGAAACTTATTTCTGTGTTGTCCAGTGCGTTATATCACTTTTCAGTTTTCCTGTTATAATAATTGAACGGGCAACACGTATGTGAATTAGTTTACAAAGTTGTGCTTTGTGTTTCTGTCCTTTCATTGAAAACTTTTTTTTTGCCATACAATTCGATATATCACTTTTCAGTTTTGCTGTATTCCTAATTGAGCGAACAACACACATGTGATTTAGTTTACAATGTAGTGCTTTGCTTTTCTGTTCTTTCTTTCGAAACCTGTTCCTCTGCTGTACAGTGCGATATATCACTTTTCAGTTTTCCTGTATTCATAATTGAGCGAGCGACACACATGTAATTTTGTTTACAAATTAGTACTTTGTAGGAACAAGTTTACGTTTAGGGTTAGGGTTAGGGTTATCGTCAGGGTTAGTGTTAGGGGGTAGGGTTAGTGTTAGGTAAAGGTTAGGGTTATATCACTTTTCTGTTTTCCTGTTATAATAATTGAACAGGAGACACGTATGTGAATTAGTTTACAAAGTTGTGCTTTGCGTTTCTCTTCTTCTGATGGAAACTTGTTTCTGTGCCATACAGTCTTGAGATAACACTTTTCAGTTTTCCTGTATTCCTAATGGAGCGAGCGACACACATGTGATTTAGTTTAAAAAGTAGTGCTTTGCGTTTCTGTTCTTTCCTTAGGAACAAGTTAGGGTTAGGGTTAGGGTTAGGGTTAGGGTTAGGGTTATGTTTAGGGTTGGGGTTGGTGTTATGGTTAGGGTTAGGGTTAGGGTTAGGGTTAGGGTTAGGGTTTTGTTTATGGTTAGGGTTAGGGTTACAGGGTTAGGGTTACAGGGTTAGGGTTAGGGTTAGGGTTAGGGTTAGGATTAGGTACAGTGTGATATATCACTATTTAGTTTTCCCTTTATCATAACTGAGCGGGAAACACTTATGTGAATTAGTTTACAAAGCTGTGCTTTGCGTTTCTATTCTTTCGATGGAAACTTGTTTCTGTTCCGTACAGTGCCAGATAACACTTTTCAGTTTTCCTGTATTCCTAATTGAGCAAGCAACACACATGTGATTCCATTTAAAAGTTGTGGTTTGCTTTTCTGTTCATTCATTGCAAACTTCTTTCTGTGCTCTAAAGTGGAAGATATCACTTTTCAGTTTTCTTGTATTCCTAATTGTGCAGGGGACACACAGGTTCGTAGTTTACAAAGTTGTGCTTTACATTTCTGTTCTTTCGTTGGAAACTTGTTAGTGTGAGGTACAATGCAAGATATCACTTTTCAGTTTTCCTGTATTCCTAATTGAACGGTTGACACACATGTGATTTAGTTTCCAAAGTTGTGCTTTGTGTTTCTGTTTTTTATTGGAAACTTCTTTCTCTGCTCTAAAATGGGAGATATCACTTATCAGTTTTCCTGTATTCCTATTAGTGCAGGCGACACACATGTTACTTAGATTACAAAGTTATTCTTTACATTTCTGTACTTTCGTTGGAAATTTCTTTCTGTGCTCTCAAGTGGGAGATCTCACTTTCCAGTTTTTCTGTATTCCTAATGGAACGGGCGACACAAATGTGATTTAGCTTACAAAGTTTTGCTTTGCCTTTCTATTCTTTTGTTGGAAACTTGTTTCTGTGCACTACTGTGGAGATATCACATTTCAGTTTTCCTGTATTCCTAATTGAGAGGGCTATATACATGTTACTTAGTATACAAAGTTGTGCTTTGCCTTTCTGTTTTTGTGGGAAACTTGTTTCTGTGAGGTACAGTCTTTGAGATATCTTTTTCAGTTTTCCTGTATTCCTAATGAGCAGGCGACACAGATGTGATTTATTTTCCAAAGCTCTGCTTTGTGTTCATGTTCTTTCATTGGAAACTTCTTTCTGTGCTCTAAAGTGGGAGATATCACTTTTCAGTTTTCCTGCATTCCTAATTGAACGGATGACACACATGTTACTTAGTTTACAAAGTTGTGTTTTACATTTCTGTATTTTCGTTGGAAACTTCTTTCTGTGCTCTAAAGTGGGAGATATCACTTTTTAGTTTTCCTGTATTCCTAATTGAACAGACGACACACATGTTACCTAGTTTACAAAATTGTGCTTTACATTTGTGTTCTTTTGTTGGAAACTTCTTTCTGTGCACTACAGTGGGAGATATCACTTTTCAGTTTTCCTGTATTCCTAAGTCAATGGGAGACACACATGTGATTTAGTTTCCAAAGTTGTGCTTTGCCTTTCTGTTCTTTCATTGGAAACTTCTTTCTTTGATCTAAAGTGGGAGATATCACTTTTTCAGTTTTCCCGTATTCCTAATTGTACAGGCAACACACATGTTAATTAGTTTACAAAGTTGTGCTTTACATTTCTGTTCTTTCATTGGAAACTTGTTTCTTTGAGGTAAAGCGCGAGATACCATTTTTCAGTTTTCATGTAATCCTAATTGAACTGGCGACACACATGTGATTTAGTTACCAAAGTTGTGCTTTGCGTTTCTGTTCTTTCTTTGGAAACTTCTTTCTGTGCTCTAAAGTGGGAGATTTCACTATTCAGTTTTCCTGTATTCCTAAATCAGCAGGGAACACAAATGTTATTTAGTTTACAAAGTTGTGCTTTGCCTTTTTGTTGTATTGTTGGAAACTTGTTTCTGTGTACTAGAGTGGGAGATATCAATTTTGAGTATTCCTGTATTCCTAATTGAGCGGGTGTCACAGATGTGATTTAGTTTACATAGTTGTGCTTTGCCTTTCTGTTCTTTTGTTGGAAACTTGTTTCTGTGCACGACAGTGGAAGATATCACTTTTCAGTATTCCTATATTCCTAATTGAGTGGGTGACACACATGTGATTTTGTTTACATAGTTGTGCTTCGCTTTTCTGTTCTTTTTTTTTGGAAACATGTTTCTGTGCTTTAAAGTGGGAGATATCACTTTTCAGTTTTCCTGTATTCCTAATTGAACGGGCGACACAAATGTGATTTAGTTTCCAAAGTTGTACTTTGCCTTGCTTTTCTTTCATTGGATACTTCTTTCTATACTCTAAAGGGGAAGATATCACTTTTCAGTTTTCCTGTATTCCTAATTGTGCAGGTGACACACATGTTACTTCTTATACAATGTTGTGCTTAACATTTCTGTTCTTTAGTTGGAAACTTGTTTCTGTGAGGTACAGTGCAAGATATCACTTTTTTGTTTCCCTGTATTCCTAATTGTGCAGGTGACACACATGTGATTTAGTTTCCAAAGTTGTGCTTTGCGTTTCTGTTCTTTCATTGCAAACTTCTTTCTGTGCTCTAAAATGGGAGATATCACTTTTCAGTTTCCCTGTATTCCTAATTGTGCAGGTGACACACATGTAATTTAGTTTCCAAAGTTGTGCTTTGTGTTTCTGTTCTTTCATTGGAAACTTCTTCCTCTGCTCTAAAGTGGAGATATCACTTTTCAGTTTTCCTGTATTCCTAATTGAGCGGGCGACACAAATGTGATTTAATTTACAAAGTTGTGCTTTGCGTTTCTGTTCTTTCAATGGAAACTTGTTTCTGTGCCATACAGCGCGAGATAACAATTTTCAGTTTTCCTGTATTCCCAATTGAGCTAGTAACCCCCATGTGATTTAGTTTACACAGTAGTGCTTTGCTTTTCTGTTCTTTCGTTGAAACTTGTTTCTTTGCTGTACAGTCACGATATATCTCTTTTCAGTTTTCCTGTTATAATAATTGAACAGAAGACATTATGTGAATTAGGTTACAAAGTTGTGCTTTGTGTTTCTGTTCTTTCGATGGAAACTTGTTTCCATGCCGTACAGTGCAAAATAACACTTTTCAGTTTTCCTGTATTCCTAAGTGAAGCGAGCAACACTCATGTGATTCCGTTTAAAAGTAGTCCTTTGCTTTTCTTCTTCTTTCCTTGAAACTTGTTCCTGTGCTGTACAGTCACGATATATCACATTTAAGCTTTCTTGTATTCCTAATTGAGCGAGTAACACACAAGTGATTTAGTTTACAAAAGTAGTGCTTTGGTTTATGTTCATTTGTTGGTAACTTGTTCCTGTTAGGAACAAGTTAGGAGTTAGGGTTAGGTTAGGATTAGGGTTAGCGTTAGCGTTATATCACTTTCAGTTTTCCTGTTATAATAATTGAACAGGCGACACGTATGTGAATTAGTTTCAAAGTTGTGCTTTGTGTTTCTGTTCTTTCGATGAAAACTTGTTTCTTTGCTGTAAAGTTCGATATATCACTTTTCAGCTTTCCTGTACTCCTAATTGAGCGAGTGACACACATGTGATTTCGTTTACAAAGAAGTGCTTTGTGTCACTTTTCTTCTGTTGGAAACTTTTTCTGTGCTGTACAGTGTGATATATCACTATTTAGTTTTCCTTTTATCATAATTGAGCGGGAAACACTTATGTGAATTATTTTAAATAGTTGTGCTTTGCGTTTCTGTTCTTTCGATTGAAACTTGTTT
>JAEOAE010002414.1:0-54190 GCA_036365155.1 Meriones psammophilus
GACCTCAGGAAGAACAGCCAGTGTTTTTAACCTCCGAGTCATCTCACCAGCCCTATGAAGGAATTTGTATGTGTCCCAGAGTTTTTAAAGAAAAGCAACCGTGGAAAAACGAATACCATTTTAAGAGTATTAAGGAACATTAAATTCTCCCAAATCCGTGTTCCTCACTGTCAGGTAAATTGTTTGTTTCCTGAGCATTTCAATGCAAATAAGACAGTGAAAACCTTGCTAAACAGATATTATTGTAAAAACGACTTTTATTCAATCTTGAAATTATGGTCTCCGAAGATTACTGCCCCTCTGTCTGCTACCCTAGGCATGGACAGGGTAGTTGCTAGTTTCCATACAATCTATCTTAGGCCTAGAAGATTTTCTGCCTCCTAGAATGACTGCTTAATATGCACACCCTATCTTGTTCTTTCTGAGCTCATGGATGGCTGATTCAATTCAGCTGTTCTGGCTCAAAATTCTCTCCTACTTTAGTTATTAGATCTGGCTTTTCTACTGTCCTCTAAATTGCTTTGTTTAGTTTCAAACTTAACTCCATCAGTCTTTTCTAATCTTCAGGCTCTTTTTTATTCTCTGGCTCATTTGATCTTGACCTTATTTCTCTCTCTCCAACCTGTCTTTCTATTACCATCCCAGTAAAACTCCCTCTGTTTTCCATGTAGTGCCCCTTATGGGAGCTTCATTTCCTCTCTCTTCTCAGGAGAGATACATGTACCCTATGCTGTCCAAAGAAATCATGTTACAGAAATTCCCTGTGATAACTGGCCCTGTGGAAATTACTGTGTTTATTTGGGTTCCCTTTATGAATGCAGTGTGATTACAACTATAGGAAAATTAATGAATGCAGTCCCTGTGGTAAAGCTGACTCCTTCTAGGTCTTTCAATATGAGAAAAACCACTTATAGAAAAAAAAATGATGCTACCAGTGATCCATGTAATGAAGTTTCTTACCATCAAAGGTATCTTGTAAGTTATAGAAACGCACAATCAAGGGGAAACTATGACTGTAAAGAAAGTGATAAAAGTGATAAAAGATGTAACTTCATTTTAAGATTAAAGCAAATTGCAAACTTAATTTATACTGACATAAAGATTCATCAGTGGCTGGAGAGATGGCTCAGAGGTTAAGAGTACTGGCTGTTCTTCCATAGGTCCTGAGTTAATTTCTCAGCCAACCACATGGTGGCTTGCAATCATCTATAATAAGATCTGGTGTCCTCATGTAGCATGCAGGCAAAACACAGTATAATAAGTAAATAATAATAAGTAAATAAATCATTTAAAAAAAGATTCATCAGAGTAATGAATAGAGTAAAGTTTATACATATCTGAATTTTCTTTGCAGAAAGAAAAGAATACATATTTATGAGAAACCCTATGAATGTAAACAGTGTGGTAAAGCCTTTTCCAAACCCAGTAGTCTGCAACTGCATAAAAGAACACATACTGAGAGAAATCAGTGTGGGAAAGCCTTTTCAAAATATGGACATCTCCAGAATGAACACATACTGAGAGAAATACGAATGTAAGTGTGGGAAAGCCTTTTCACACCTCAGTAGTCTCCAAGTACATAAAAGAACACATACTGGAGAGAAACCCTACGAATGTAATCAGTGTGGGAAAGCCTTTTCACAATATGGACATCTCCAGACGCATAAAAGAACACATACTGGAGAGAAACCCTATGAATGTAATCAGTGTGGGAAAGCCTTTTCACACCTCAGTAGTCTCCAAGTACATAAAAGAACACATACTGGAGAGAAACCCTATGAATGTAAGCAGTGTGGGAAAGCCTTTTCAAAAAAAGGAAATCTCCAAGAGCATAAAAGAATACATACTGGAGAGAAACCCTATGAATGTAATGAATGTGGTGAAGCCTTTGCACATTGTAACAGTCTCAAGAGGCATAAAAGACTTCATACTGGAGTGAAACCCAATGCATGTATTCATTGTGGTAAAGCCTTTTCACAACTCAGTAATCTACAAAAGCATGAAAGAATACATACTGGAGCCCAACCCTACGAATGTAATCAGTGTGGGAAAGTCTTTTCTCAACATGGACATCTCCAAACGCATAAAAGAATACATACTGGAGAGAAACCCCATGAATGTAATCAATGTGGTAAAGCCTTTGCACGTTGGTGCAACCTCCAGAGACATGAAAGGATTCATACTGGAGCCAAACCCTATGAATGTAATCAGTGTGGGAAAGCCTTCTCACAAAACGGAAATCTCAAAAAACATAAAAGAACACATACTAGAGTGAAATTGTAAGAATGTAATCAATGTGGTAAAGCCTTTGTATTTTGTAGTGGTCTCCAGAGGCATGAAAGTATTCATATTGCAAAGAAACACTGTGAATGTATTCAGTGTGGTAAAGCCTTTTCAAACCCCAGTAGTCTTCAAATACATAAAAGAACACATAGTGGAGAGAAGCCCTACACATGTAATCAGTGTGAGAAAGCCTTTTCACAACGCGGACATCTCCAAACGCATAAAATAACACATACTGGAAAGAAACCCTATGAATGTAATCAATGTGGTAAAGCCTTTGCAGGTTGTAGCAATCTCCAGAGGCATGAAACAATTCATACTGGAGTGAAACCTTATGAAGGTAATCAACGTGGTAAATCCTTTTCACAGTCCAGTAGTCTTCAAGTACATAAAAGAACACATACTGGAGAGAAACCATAAGAATGTAAGCAGTGTGGTAAAGCCTCTGAACATTGATGTCATCTCCAAAGGCATGAAAGATTTCATACTGGAGTGAAGCGATATGAATATAACTATTAAAGCCTTTGCATGTCACAAATTTTCAAAGCCATAAAAGAAATCATACTTTCCTACAGCTCTGTTTCCCTGATACTCAAATTAGATTAGTTGAGATATTACATCAATAAAATATAGTCTTCTTTACATTGTAAACATACTGTCATGTAATAATTGAGGGATTCAGGGCAATTTGAATGATAAAATTTGTTTGAAAATGAGAGTGTGCAGCCAGTTTTCCTAGGTGCTGAGTCATGTATTTAGTCCCATAAATGTGTCATGAATAGCATTTTTAGGTGTGACAAGTTAATCCTAAGTTCACCTTTAACTCAGCCCTGATGACCCAAAAGAAAGAGAAGATTGAGAGCATAAAGAGTAACTTAGGCTTGGTGCTGAAAGAAGTTTCTAATCCAATATCTTCACAAAAATATGGAAGTATCCAAAATTATCAGGATAGAAACTGAGACTACAAGTGTTTAAAAAGTGCATAACCACTTGACCAAAACCACCAGACTAAGTTTATCCCACACGTCGTAAATAGGCAGCAATGAGAACCCACAAGGACACCTGCTTGAGATGATACCTTGTGTAAAAAGTGAAGAAGAATTTGAAGGCATGAAGACCAACTTTTCTGAAGTGGATTGTATTCTGCTTCCCTGATGCACAAAGACATTCTGTTAGGAGCCCTGAGTGGTGAAGACTGCAGGTGCTTTGAAGGTTGTTCTCAGGGGAGCCTGAGGTTCAAACAGATGTCAATCGAAGGCTGGAAAAATCAGGAATTTACAGAGACCGAAAAGACATGGAGAAGGAGATTTGGGTGTTAAAGAAAGGGAAGTAGATTTGGATGTTAAAGAAAGGATAAAATTCCCAGAGAGAAATTAATTCTAGGTCTGTACCTGAGGACAAGCTGCCTCCTACTGTAGTGTCTGTATCTACTCAGCTATGGTGGGTCAACTCTCCAGTTCTTTCACTCATTCCTTGTCTTCTCAGATACATGTATATGTATGTCAGTCAGAATACCATGTAGGCTGCCACTTGGTGGTCTCAAATTGATTTTAAATCTCTCTCCCCCATCTTTCATCATTGCAACCTCTCTGCCTGGCAGGAATAGGGATATTCTGAATAAACATTCCTATATCTCCCTTAGGTGAACATCTAATAAATCAATGGACTCCATGAAATTCTAATCTGGTCTGGAATGTCATTGATGAAAAGACCTATTCCCCTAGATGAGATATTTTGTGCTCAATAGCATTATGTCATTCTTTAAATACCTTGCAAGAGAGAAATAAGCTGAGAATGAAGGAGCAACTTATAGGCAGGAAGTTTTTAATGTATGGCTTGGAGAGATTACTTAGTTATCTATCTCTGCTCTCTAAACCTATTAAACCTGAAGGATGAACGTTTGTTGTAATTCACACATAAGACAAGCTGCTGAGGTGCCTTTTTGACAGAAGGTTTTCTGGCTTCCAGGTTCTCCCAGCATCCTTCTGTCCCTACCTTCTAAAGGGTATGATTGGTGTTCCCCACCTCGACCCTTAAATTTTCAGCCCAGTAAAATGGGCCTGCCCTCTCCCAGAGGTACCCAGATATTTTATTTTCTTCTATATGCTTTTCTTCTCTTTCACTGTTTTCTGTTTGTTCTCCCTCTCTTTCTCTCTCTCTCTGTACACCCTTCTCTTTGCGCACATTTAGGATTCCTCCATAGTAGCTTCCATGGCCTTATTCCTTGGGAACTGGGAACCCTCAGAGAACTGTATGCATAAGCTTGCAATTAAATTCTTTACCATGTCTTCAATTAGCAAATATTACCTGTGGGAAGAAAGAAACAGCATAACGATATATATATTCATCACTGATCAAAATTTGTCACACTGAATAAATATGTGAATATGTTTCCAGTTTTTATTAATAATTTGTGTTTTAACCATTGTTTTTGAGTTTTCCCTAGCCCCCTATATGTGGACTAGGGAAGGTGCAAGGGGGAGATTGGGAGGCTGGGTGGGAATGGTCGGAGTTGCAAGGGGATACAGCCGGGATCAAAGGGAATAAATTGTAATAAATAAATAAATTAATTAAAAATATTTTCATTTTCAACCATTGTTTTCTCTCTTTTTTGTTTGAAATAATAGTCTCACTATAAATTCCAGGCTGACCTTGAACTTAGTGTACATAATAGATCTGCTTACCTTTCCTCCCTAGTACCTGCAGTATAGTTGGGCATGGTCTACCTCAATAATTCAGTTTTTTCTGTGGGCTTATTGAGAGTAAACTGCTGAATCCAAATGGTCATGGTAGGCAGGACACAGACTTTGTTCCTTAGTCCAGTAATGGAAAAAAGCATTGATCAGTTGCAGTTGTTTGGCTTAAAATCCTCTCCTTTAAGTATAAAGAAAATGATTGTTTTTTTCTTTAACATTGAGATTTTATGACACATCAAAGTAGATTGGAGTTCTGTTCTTAATTCTACAGGTAGTGAAAAGTAGCCTCACAGACATGAGGAGATTCTCAATATAGTTAAGTGTAACAACTCATTACATTTGCCCCAATATTCTAGCAAATCACTGAGGTTAAAACCATCCAAGCCAGGCATGGTAACACAGTCCTGTAGTCATGGTGTTCAGAAAGAGAACACAGAAAGTTCAAGATGACAAAGTAATCGAGGGAAATATCACAGGTCAATGGTATAATGGGAGGTCCACAGAACAAAGGGGACTGATTGGCTGAGACCAATGTCCATAGTCCTCCCCACAGCTCCAGAACATCAGGGCCATTCCAGCACCATGTGTTATCTAAGGAATTTTCACCCTGTGCTTTCTAATGTTTCCTGTCCAAGACAGTTTAGGTCACTTATGGGCATTGAAGACTAGAACTCCCTCCAAGTTGGGGGTTTAGCATCAGACAGGAATGCACTCCTTAATTATATATTCTGTACAAAGGATTCAGCACAGAAACCTTTTCCACACAATCAATAGGAATAGACTTAGTAGGTTTTATATAAATATACAGGTCCATACTTATTCACACATTATTTTTTAAGACATTAGATGTAGAGAATTCAGAAAGGCATGGAGAAAGCAGAAGAAAAGGGGAAATGGTGTAATATATTTTAAGTAACATCTGTAGATAAAGTTTTAAATAAATGGTGGCAGGAGATAGCATGGAAGTTAACAGCACTGGATGTTGTTACAGAAGTCAAGTTCCATTTCAGATATCACTTGCTAGCCAGCAAGTATCCTATAAATGCGTTCCCACGGGATCTGGTGGCCACTTTGGCCATTTCAAGTAGGGTACACAGACACATGAACACAAAACATGCGTATATCTGAAAGACAATTAAAGCTTAAAAAAGTAGCTTTCTCAGTTTTAGAGTGCTCAGTGGTTTGAAGCAGTGGCTGGTATTCCAGATGACCTGGGTTTTGTCCCAACAACCACATGGCATCTTACAGCTGCCTAGAACTCCAGGGTCCAACAATTTCCCAATACATCAATGTACATGATATAAAAAGCAACACATTTTGCAAACAGAATTCTCTATATTGATGTCACAGTTCTGAGAAAGACCCAGTCTTGGATAGCTGCAATGAACTCCTTTTCCTTTATTGAGCCAACCTGCCTAGAGGCAAAAGGAGCCTTATTCTAAGGTTTGACTATCTCAACATAGCTGTTCATCTAAGAACTGCAAACACAGTCCTGATTGGTGACATTTCCTTGATTTTTTCTATATTTGTGATCTCTCCCCTTGGTATGTGAGAGACTTTTGGCATTGATGAATCTTGCAAATGTATCTTTTATATCACACATGAGGATCTAGAAGATTTGCTGGGGAAATCTCTGTTGCTTCAGGAAGTAGACTTGCAGTCTTCATTTCCTGTTGGAATTATTCAAAGTGTGGGAGGTATCTAAGATGGCGGTGACCTGTGAGGCCTGCATTAGAGGGTCAAAGAATCTGAGACTCTGAAACCGGTGAGGAGATAGGAAGCTGGATCCAGAGCATCAGCCTTGAATTTTCCCTGGTTAGAGGGGACATCCTGTGAGTTGAGGCCTATTGGACCCAGCCCTGCATGGTCATTTCTCATGTTTGAGAGTCAAAGTGTGGAGCTCCTGCACTTTCTGCCCATCCCAGCCAGTGAGGTTCCCCAGGTCCAGGAACCTCCGCTCCAGCAGCCAGACATCAGATGGTCCATGCTCCCCTCAAGGGAGCTTCAGTATTCCTGGGACAGTTAAGCTCAATTGCACCCAGGCCCCCCATGACTGTCTGCCAGGTCTGACAGTCATGAACCATGGGGGCTCTACACTTTATGCTGATACCAGTAAGTGAAGACCCCCAGGTCTAGGGAACCTCTGTTCTTGCAGCCGGACATCTAATCTCTCTTAATCCCGTTCAAGCATCTTCAAGATTCTTGGGACATTTAGGGGTCAATAGATCCCGTACCCCCAGAGCTGTTTCCCAGGTCTGACTGTCAGGAACATGGACCCCCGGCACTTGACAGATATGCCAGTGAATGGAGATCACCAGGTTCAGGCACTTTCCTCTCGAGCACCCAGACATTGGATTCCTCCTGGTCCCCTGAAAGCAGTATTGGGGTTCCTGGGGATGAGTTCCCAACATCGAAGCCACAGTTCACTGGTCACCCAGATTAGGCAAACAGTGGAAGCACCTAGATCATGGATCCAGGATGGTCCAGCCCAAATGAGTCTGAGTGACAGGGACACAAGGTCTGGAACAAAATCTCTTGTTTTTTACCCCCTAAAAACCTCACTTGGCCTCCTGTCTTCTGTGCCTGCCCTGTACCCTCACTCTCTCCAAGGACACCAAGACAGAGCCTTGTATGCTTTCCTTCTCCAGAAACTAGAGCCTTTCCTCTTCAGTGTGAAAATTACCAACTGAATCTACAGACATCAGCTCAACCTGCTCCTTGGCATCCCTTCTGGTCAAGGGCACCACCAAACACATCATTACACTCTTCTGAGGGGATCACACACTGTTGCTGATCTTGAACCATGTAGATCCTAGCTTCCTGAAGAAATGAACACTCAGACTTCCCAAAAGATGATGCTGAATCCGATCCCCCATAGACCAACCCTCCCCATTCATCTTAGTGGTATATACACACGGACTAGGGTCACTTACATACCCTTAACACATACATCATCCTAGGGCTGGACACAGACTGAGATATATGGAGTACTAGTGCTTTCTCATTTGTTTTAATGTTTTTTTGAAATGTATACACCTTACCCTTGTTCATTCCAATGTTGATTCCCCCCCCCCTATGGCTTCAATCAGATATTGCATTGTGATACTTATTGTAAGCATCCTGAATCAACTTTGTGTAAACAGGCCAAAATAAAGCAACTGGACATAATGTTGACCAATGGGAAGAGCCAGAGGACAGGAAAGAGGGGACGAGCTAGAGGACAGGAAATGAGTGGGAGGAGAAAGGGTGAGAGGAGAGATAAGGGAGGAGAGAGCTGGGGGAGAGATCTTGGAACTATGTGGAGATGGACTGGACATAAGTTATCACTAAAAAGCAAGTATAATGTCGGAAATCTAAATGTTAGGAAACTAGGAGGGCATGGAGGTTTAGGATGGAGTAAATATCGCCCAGTATTCTGTTCTAGGTTAACTAAAGAAATCCCCGTGTCTGTGTGGTGATTTGGTTGTACAGCTGTTTAAGATTAACAGCAAACATTACTAAAAGATAATTAATAGTAAATTTTAACAGCAACTTAGAACAAATGACGCCCAACTAATCTAAGTATCCACACCCTTTAAATCACACTTTATCATAACTTGGTGGGGGTAATAAGCTCCCAGTGATAAAACCCAAACTTAAAACCTAAAAACTCCCAGGTCAATTACTGTCTCTTTAAGAGAGACTCTTAAACCTGCCAAGGAGCAAAAAAATAGCCTCCTGTGGGCAGACCTGAGACTTCCATAACAAAACTGACTCCTTCAGCAATTTAACTGAGGCGTGAACAAGTATGGCTTCCTTATACTGTGGTTGGCTCAGCTCAGCTCAACTCACCTCAGCAGCCCTGGTGAGAAGGAGAAGAATTGGAGGCAGAAAAACCACTAGACAGAGTTTGGCCTAAACTGCATCTTAAATTTAAAAAAATGCCATGGCAGAGCGTGTTTTAATTGCTTTTGGCTTCATTTTGGCTGTCATAGTCATGGATCTAGTTGCAATATGTTTAATGGTGATGGTTCTTCTCCATGCCTTCTCCAAGAAAGTTCAAGGAGAAAAAAAAAAAAAAAAAAAAAAAAACAAGGATTGCAATACTATGTTACAGACAAGAAAAAGGGCCCTCTTCCTAATAATTAGATTAATAACAGCTAAAATTCAAAGCTCTCTGGCTGCAAGATGCTTGTCAGCTCTTTCTGGTAGGGGTCCGCCAATTCACCAAAACATCAACTAAAATAACCAACAGAGCTGTGTTTGTTACAGCATAAACTGGCACAACTGAGCCTAAACTTAAAATTTTCTTGTCTCTTGGTTTGATTTTTATTTAAGGGCTTTGAGTTACAATAATAATTATTTGAACAATCTACTGAAGGCACATGCCTTTCTTCCCAACAGGAAATAAAAAGAAACAGGCAAGTCCCTGAGTTCATCATCAAACTAATTTACACAATAAAAGCCAAAATGGCAGCTCCAGTTGTTTATCCAATTGCAGAGATACTCTAAGGTTCAAAAATGATAAAATTTTCCTTAAGGTTACCATGAAAATTCTTTTTTCTTAATAATAGATGTTATGTCCTTACTGATCTAAAGGTTGGATTCACATATATTTTAGGTTTATGTAAAGAGACATAATGTCACACTGCTCTGGAAACTGCCTTATCCATTTAAACATGAGACATTTTCACAGGGGAAAAATGTTGGCCATGCCTATGTAAAAAAGACACAAGGGGCTTAAAGATGGCAAAGTACATGCCAACCTGGTTTGGTCAAAACACTCAAAAATTATATTCATATGTTCAAAAAACAAAACTGTCCATCCTATATCAAAAAGATGGCAAGCCAAAGAATAGCCCAAACCACTGTAAAAACCCAGGTACACGATGCTTAGGATATACTTAAATGCTAAGGGTAAGAGAGTTTATATGCTTAATCCTGAGAGTTTATATAAAGTTTGGCTGTAAAGGCATAACTGTCCACTCTGCATGAAAAAGGGCAAGCCAAAAAATAGCCATAATCAATGTAAAGCCCAGTTAGAAGATGCCTAGTGTATGCTTAAATGCTAAAGGTAAGAGGGAGTTTATATAAAGTTTGGCTATAAAGGCATAACTATGGATTAAAAGGGGATAGGACACATAGCTACACCATCTATAAAAAATCTAGGGCTAATCTTCTAAACAGGTACAAGACACTTACGGTATGCTTATATTCTAAATTAAAAAGGAGTTTATATAAATTTTACTTAAAACATGCGTTTTCTATTGCTCAAGACAACCAGCTTGTCTCTCTAATGGGAGGCTTTTCTAGGGAAATAGGTAGCAACTTGGTCTAATACAACAGGCACGCAAGAGCCCCAAAAGCTATTTTAACTTATCCAACCTTGTTTTGATTTCAATGGGATAATGACTGTATGTTCAATTGTAATGGTAATTTATATTGCACTGATCCCTTTACATGGGAACAACTCTAAAACTAACTGAGAGATTAAAAAAAAAAATATCTCTAGGCAGAACTTCAACAATACTCGGCCAATAAATCCTTGGCTATAATGTCCTCAAAATATATTATGCTAATCTTTTAATTTGCATAGATAGAATTTGCTCACAGTTTAATTTCATCCTGCACATCTCATACATTTATAATTTTAGAACGCTATAATGCTTGTGAGAAATTATGTGTTTGCTGAACAAAAGAACTGGACACCAGAGATGCTGGATCAAACCTAAACAGAATCATTGTTCAGCATGCTGAGACATTGACACATCTGTTCCAGCATCTTGCATGTTACAGCATTCTGCTTGTTCCTGCTTCAATTGCTTCAACTGCTGTATCTCATCAAAGCCAACTCCCAAAAGAACGTTGAAGAAAGCTACTAATCTTAATTGGTCCAGTATTTTAGACTGTTCCAAAGAGGACTTTTATTAACCCTAAGATTTCTAAACATTCAAAGACTGGACCACAAATATTATTGTTTGCTTAATTAACCATTTTTTCCCAATTTTACTTGGGTCCCCTACAGGATTTCTACATGTCCAAAATGTCAGGTAGAAGAAATCCATGAGAACAACATCCAACTTTCCTTAAAGAGGGTTGGGTATGTATTTGGTTGTTTGCTATGGCTACGAAATTTTATTGTAATTGAGAGCTGTTTATAATTATTAATGGTCATATTCAGAGTGAAACAAGGTTATACTCAGGGATTTCTCTCTTTTCCTTTTTCTTTCTTAGATAAGGAGAAAAGGGGTTAAAAAGAAAATAATATACAGAGACTACTTATAGGAATAAGACAAAAGGTAGATTATTGAATCTATTCAGCTTAGGGTTTTATTTGTTATTCTCAAGTAAGGTAATTTTAACTCTGGTATAGGAATTTGCATACTGATACAAAAATAAGTATTTTTGACACATTGGTATAAACTTTAGTATATTGATACAAATTCAAAGTTACTTCCAATACTTTTAAACTGCTATTAAACCTGGTTATTATATTAGGTAATGCAAGTTAATTGCTAGTTATTTAACTCATAGTCATGTCAGACACTAGTCTAATTTATTCAATGAGCATGCATCTGAGTTTTAACAGATAAATATGATTTTGTAGACAGATTAATGATATTAAGATAGGTAGTCTTCAAAAACTTCAGAGACCTACAGAATATGGCCTTTTGAAATGTCTTTATTATTTTAAAGATTCTTTGACAATGAGACAGGCCATCTCCTGGCAGCACCCCACCTACATGAAAGAAGATAATGAGCATCGAAGAACCTCCATGGCTCCAAATGTGGCAAACAAGCCACTCAGATAAATACCCTTCCTTCATGAAAGACAAATTCTGCCAAAAATGGGCAAGATAATGCAGGACAAGTCGACTGCTGAACTCTGCCAAGACAGGGTAAGCAAGCCCTAAATAGTTCCTGTTTCACAAATATGTCTGTCAAATATTCTGAGCCAGAAGGCTGAAGATGATGCTCCAATCTTACAGAGAGTTATGGATGACTGTTCAGGCAGCAAACTGTTTCTCTCAATTCTTAATATTTGGAAGTTGCTAACATGCACTTCATATTTAATCTAATACTTAATTTTATTCCTTCTCAAGTCTCTGATAGGGTTGAAGACCAAAGAGTTATAGTGCCACAATTAAGCTTCAGTTGTTTAGAAGGTAAGAAATGCTTTCATATAAGTAATACCAATAGGGATAAAAGTTAATTTAGGTATAGAACTTTAAACTTGTCAAGATAAATAGAATGATCAGATACTTTCTCCTAAGTTGCTAAATACACATGCACTGGACATTGCACATGTAGATTTTACCTAACAGTTTTCATAATTTCAAAATTATTCTTGTATTGAAAGAAAAGGAGCCTTTTATTGGACTTAAAGTGGGAAACGTTGGTATAATGTTCTTCTGAAATGTAATACACTTTACCCTTGTTCATTCAAATGCTGCTTTCTCTCCCCCACTCTCTGGTTTCAATCCAGACATTGCATTGTGATACTTATTCTAAACATCACCTGTCTCAACTTTGTGCAAACATCCAAAATAAAGTAACTAGGCACAATGTTGAGCAGGGAAAAGAAGCACGAAGAGAGGGAGGAGCCAGAGGACAGGAAGATGGGAAGAGAGCTGGAAGAGCAAGGCTGGAGGAGAGCGATGAGAGAGACCTGGAGGAGAGATCTAGGAACAGCATGGAGAGAATGAACCACACCTAAGATTTCAAAAAAAAAAAAAAGCAAGAATAATGGGTAAAATCTAAGTGTTAGGAAACTATGAGGGTTTTTGAAGGTTTAGGAGAGTGTTACTATTGTCCAGCATTGTGTTCTAAGTTACCTAAATAAACCAGGTCTCTGTGTGGAGATTTGGTTATACAGCTGTTTAGGATTAACAGGAAGCTTTAGTAAAAGATAAACTAATAGTAAATATTAATCACCGTTTACAACACAGGGGCCACAGGGAAGAATGTCAGGAGTTATGGCTTAACTAGTACTAAGATTTTCAGAGGAAACACCCTACACAGGAGAGGAAAGGAAAGCCAAAACCTTATTGCTAAAAAGAAAGATTATTCAACCAAGGGAAGGCATCTGTGTGTGGGTCAGCCAAAAGGGAGGATACCTCCTTTTCCCAGGGAAATGGAAAGATACCCATCAGTCTCTCAGACAAAGGGGAACATTTATGGAGAACATGGAAAGGAAAGCATCAATCAACTTGTGTTTGATGTGTGGATATAGCAACTGTGTAGCCATGAAAGAGGAGTTCCAAAACCAGGGAAGGGAGAGGGAAGAATCCCTCCTTTTGAGATAGACAATAGGTACAGTACTTATCTGGAGCCTAATTGATCTGAGAGGTGGGTTCAGGTTGCTTTTCTGCAGCTTACAAGGATCCCTTTTAAGTTTTATAAAGGAGATAAGACTTCACACATGATAGCATCACCAGTGTAACATGTATTGAAATACACATTTTAGAAAAGGTGGTAGACATACACCTTTGTGTTAACAGCATCAACAGTCTTGAAGGTGAGATTCGGAAAGGCAGAAGCCTTTCATGAAGTAGAAGAAACAAAAGCTCACTTGGTCTTAACTTTTACTACGCTTATACATTATGGCAAACAGGCTTAACCCATTTTTAAGTTTATATTTATCAATCTTAAACACTTTCTTAGACCTTCAAACACTTATAATTTGTCTTTTCCAACCTTAAAACACTTTCTTAGACCCTCAAACATTTATAACTTGCATTTACCAACCTTAAAACACTTTCATAGACCCTCAAACATTTTGTAGAAGCTTTATAACTTAAACTTCTTCTCCATAGTCCTTTGTATCTAGTTACTTATTATGATACACAGATGAGACTGCTGAGAACATTTATTGTTCTTTAGCCAAAGGGATGACAAAAGGTTACATCTGAGGCTTGTTTTTTTGAGTCTAAAGCAAACTAGACTACCTAGATCTTACAATTCTGCCAGTGAGGCTTAAGGCCTGGTCTCCTGCATATGAAGAGAACTGAGAAGGCATCTGAAGTCTCCCAACACAGAAATTGACAATATGACCAAGGAACTCTAGTGTGAGGTCAAAACAGACCTGAAGTGTTACCGTGGGCTGGGCAATTGTGGTGGGGGTCGCTGAATCTAGGAGCCACTTGTTCTCTACCAGGATAAGGAGCAGGAAGGCTGGAAGTATCTATGGCTCTTGTACTGTTTGAGCCTCCATGGCTGGGCATAGAGAAAAAGCCTGCATGGGAGCATTCTGACTACCAGAAGCCAGTCTGCTATCAGGTAGTCATGGATTATGGAGGCAGTCATGGGACCAGTGTCCCCTTTGGCTGCATTTCAAGCAGTCACCAGGTGAAGTTGACTTTTGGCTACACCCCCACTGGATGGGGCAATGAAGACCTCTGGTTTTCTGTGTGGGAATGCCAACAGCCTCAGAGCAGCAGCCAAGGTCTGGAGCATAGTTTATGCCATAGATGAGCCTGTCGGGAAGACACCTCTCTTATTCTTTTTTACCAGATAATATATGGTGACTCAAGAACCATCCTTAGATGTTTAATTAAGATAGCAGTGAGACCATGTTTGCATCTGTAGGAATATAAATATAATTTTGGTCATGTTTGAAGAATTGATTGTTTGTGAGATGACTGACTGTTAACTTGCATTTTTTTTCATCAAATATTAGGGCTTTAGGTTTTGTTCCTGTCAAGGTAGAGCCTTAAAAGTCATAAGCATAGTCTATAACTTATAAAAGTCTAAGGCTGTATTGTAGATCAATAATGTTTTTATATTTAGAAAATAAGAAAAAGAATATTTTAACCTTGATAGTGAAGATATAGCATAATGAACAAGATTTTTTTTTTAGCATATTAATCTTTTTCTATTTTTTTTTCAATGCAGTTTATTCAGGAACCTTGAACAATCATCTGACCCTGGGGAAAGCCAGCCCACAGGTTAAATAGCCTCTGGATAGCCAACCACAGCGTGCCACGTGGGCAATGCAGATAGGTCCACACACATGGAAGCAAGCCAGATCCTCAGCCTTAGCCAAATGTGGAATTGTTCGTGACAGAGAGCACTCACCATCGGGAAGGTGGAAGGCAGAAACCAGCTCCATCTTTAAGGCACAGCTTTCCGCAGCTCTCTACAGTTCCCCCTTTTTGTTTTAGACACATCAGGCAAGAGTAGAGGTCTGATCTCTGATATTAGAAATAAATTGGGACTTTGTACTGATGTTCATTTAGGTGTCATCCACCCAAAGAGCATCAGACCCGACTGATACCTTTTTCTCAGAGGCGCGACCTGGGGCATCAACCCGCATGCAATCAGACATGCTCTTCTCTGGGTCGAAAGCAGCTGACCCTGAGTGCATAATGACCAAGTTTTAACATGAATAAATAAATGACTCTAAAATTAACAGATATTAACTTATAGTATGCTTGGAATTATATCATATAGTTTTAAGGTATTTAGGCCAAAACTTTTACTTACTAACCCTCGAGTTGTGAGATTTAGAATAAACAACAATATAGTAGAACAGTATAAAGCAATATTTTTTATAAAGCAACTTTAAAATTACATTTGAATTTATTTTACCAAATGCATTACCCAGAAAGCCTAGTGGTAAATCTGTATCACGGGCAGGTCATGGCAGGAAAAACGAAATTTATTTATTAATTTAGGAATAGATAAAGTCACAGGCAGTTAGACATGCATTTTAAATTAGCTTATTATAAATAGACTTTTATAATCTTGACATTTTAGCATCTTATAAAAATTATGTTGAACCAGGGTTGGAGGATATTGTATAACATGTTGTAAAATATAAGTTGGAATTTTTAGAAAAATCCATACCAATTTAAAATGAGAGTTGTTCCTATCCTTATCTAAAAGGGGATAGAATAAACAGAGATTTAATTATGATTAAAAGTGTTCATACCATGTGGTCACCTTAAATTTTACAGTTTAATCTTAAGATTTCATTTGAGAGTATGAAAAGAAACCAGAGAGTATTTTTATTTAGTTGGATAGCAGGAAAAGAGAAAGAGACAGGGCTTTGAGAAAAGAAGTACAGAGAATCGCTTTTACTTTCTGATCACTCTTAGTGTTCCTTGGTATTAGACATTTGAGTAGGGCAAATATCAGTGGAGAAACTAGATGTTTCCCAAAGAGAAGAGAATATGAAGAAGCCATTCCTGTGCATGAGAAAGGGGAAAAAGAACTGGACCTTGTGGCTAGTGGTTTGTCAACCAAATAGGACTGCAGCTCAGGGGCTTAGCCCAGCTAAGGCCAAGAACCTCCTTGCCTAGTATCAGGGCATTATCAGCAGTAAGACTGAGTTCTCCTAGGGGTAATCTCATCTGTGGGATAGGATGGGGTAAATAGGCATCTTTAAATGAGGATAGGAAGGGTTTCAACAGCCTTTTAGTACCTATAAGTGATGGTAGTTTTGTACCTTTGTAAACAATGAGACAGAAACAAAGTAGTAAGAGCAGCTGGCAGCTAGGAAAACCATATATTTTTATAACCAAGATGGCTGCCAATCGCATCAAGGCCCTTGATTGCCCTGGATTAACATGACAGTGTAACCATGCCCTTAGTGGTGATGGCAGTGAAGCCATGGCTCCACCCTCTTTATCCCAGAATCAACATGGTGGCTAGCCATGCGTCGAGGGCAGCCACAAATGAGGCTGGAAATTTAAAACCCTAATTCTTGAGTCCTGAGGCAGCAGCAATATTTAAAGCCATTGGAGGGCAGTGTAAAAACCGTCCATACTATGTGGTGGAGTCCTGAGGCCTGGCTTACCTAATAGTGAAGTCCAGCACAAGCTAGCAAGCTAAAAGACCAGAGCAGATGAGGGGGTTAGCGAGAAAAGTTTCCCAGCAGCCCCCAGAAGAGGGACAGATGCATTTGGCAGTAGCAGCAGCAGTAGCCACACAGGTGACGCCATGGAGAAAAAAACAGGAGGTGAGGTTGTGAGAGAAAGATCTGTAGTGAGTGGGCATGAGGAGAGGATTCCAGCATGTCTTAATATTGTTAGAAAAGGCCTCCTGCGTTACAGCACTAAATGTTAGTATTTAGATAAAAGTACCATGCATAGAAACATTCTGAAATCCAGTGAGGTCTATTGGGTGGAGATGGAGGTCGAAAGAGAGAGGGAAGGAGAGAGACAAGGTAGGAGGAGGGGGCGCTCGACAGAGTGATTAGAGAGCAAGAGAGTCTCAAAGTTGTGAGTTGGTCCATTTTGGAGCCATTGAACCATGCAAGCCAGGTGGGACTACCTGACAGGTGATCCATGATGACATCATATGTTGCTAGGCAACCCAGAAGCAGACCACCTAAATACCAACACTACCAGAATACATGCCAGTATTCTAGCACTTTGTAGCTTGCTTGCTGAATTCTTTCTCCTATTCTTTCCTGAACCTCTCCTGAGGCTGATTCCCCTTGCTGAATTTTCTAATTCCTCTTCTAACTCCTCCTCTCCTGACCGGCAGGAAGTCTAGCTCTGCTCTCTCCCCTGCTCAGCATCTGGCTGTAAGCCTCTTTGTTGACTTATCTGGGGACCACTGCGGGGCAGAGTTTATACATAGTAAGACAGGAAATTCTCAGAACAAGGCTTGCCACTAGATGTGGGGGATACAGAAATCAGCATTTGAATTACACAGTAAACTTGTTCCTACATACCCCCCCTTTTAGCCTAATGAAGGGCTTTTTCTTACAATAACAAACTATATCTAACAATAACAATTATAAAAATTATCATGTAAGATTGATGTTTGTATGTTTTCAGAACCCTCGGAGAAAGTATTTTACTATCAATTCCTATCATCCTAAACAATTTCAGTTTAACTATGAGACTATAATATCTACTCTTCAACCCTGTCAGAGACTTACTTAAGAAGAATAAATATTACCCAATATGTAGAAGTGCAGGCAAGTAGCCTCTAAAAGTATAGAAATGAGGTAGATATTTGGCTGCCTGGAATCCTTCCAAATTGTTTGCTGAAACACCTTTAGCCTTCTGGCTCAGAACATTTGACAGACTTTTCTTTGAAACAAGTTAAATACTTGCCTACCTTGTCCTTATAAAGATCGGCAGTCAAATTTCCAGTGTGCCATTTTTCCTGTTTGGACAGCATTTATGCTCTAATAGATGGGAAGGGATTTTCTCACCCAGTGGATGGGATACTGTCCAGTCTTAAGAAAGCTAGCTGGTAACATTCGCTGTCCAGTCTCTGCATGCTAACACAAGTTCAGGGCTTATCTGAAGTCCTGACTGGAACAGTTTGCAATGCTGGACAATCTAGCTAGACATTTTTAAGTGGCCCTGGAAGGACATTTTTGAAGAAGCATTGTCAGTGAGGCCATCTGTAAGGTAGGATCGCCTGGGCTAGTTGTCTTCTCTGTTTTGGTGTCTGGTTCTCTTGATCTGCAAAAGAATAACTTCCAAGGGCATCATATATGTTTTATATTCATGATAAATGTACAGTCTGTATACTGAACACAGTTCAGTTAAAGGTGAAACTCTGCTCTCTCTTCAATTAGGTAATGAACCAAACTATAAAATACACACTTTTATCTATGTCGTTCAAAAGAATAATATGGTAAGTCAGTCCAGGTGAGTTTGTAGTCAAAGATTTATTGGCTATGCACAGTTGAAGTTCTGGCTGGAGACATTTTCACATCTTAGTCAGTCTCAGAGATATTCCCCTGGGCAGGATCAGCAAGCTAGGTTACCTGGCCTGTTTCGTCTTTTCTATTTCCTTTTTTCTGTCTGCAGCCAGGATCTTTAGGGGGTCTTCCCCATCAAATCTGATTTTTGTCAGTTTAGATGGAATATATAGCATTTTGTGTCATGTTGAATCAAGAGCATACATATTCTCCAGCCCAACACAGTATATTTCCTGACATACATTTTGGAATTGGGACGTTTATGTGCTGGTCTGACTCAGTAGTCCTTTGTAAACTCCAATGTATGTTAGCCTGTGTGTGCGACTTTTCTCATTTAGACAATTTTAAAGTGAAAAATCATATTTAATCTACTTTGTGGAGATATTATTTTGCCTATGTGTTTTATGACCACCCTTTTAAAATTGTTAAATCTTTTCATAACTGTTTGACCTACAGAATTATATTTTATATTTGGAAAGCTTTCATCTCATAATGTCTAGAACATTGTTGCTTTCCAATGGATAAACAGGCTGAAGCACCATTAACCTCAATGTGCAGAGGTATCTCGAAGAGAGTTGCCATCTCTAACAATTGCATAACGTTAGAACAACGCTTCCCAGAATTTAAGGCAATAGGACATTGGAATTCTGTATATGAATCTATGGCATGGTACATATGTTTCAGTTCCCCAAACTCTGCAAAATGGAGCACACAAGTCACTGCATGACCTCGTTCTGAGAAAATACCAAGCTAGATCTGCATTTCTACATTACCATTCTGCAGGGAATAATTATCATTTTACTCAGTTCATACACTGTTAAACAGCTAGTTTGTTCACCAAGTGTTGAATACTTTTTAATTAGTTTTGCCCAGTATTACAGATTGATTTTTACACATACACTTAATATTCACCATTATACCAATTATAGTGCATTGAATTCTACTTTAATGACAATCTCTTTAAAACATAGTCATAATATTCATAGTTCTTGATCCTAACATTAGAGTTGAATTTTATGTCTTCCACGGTATAGAATTTTACATTTTATAGTTACATATGACATATTTATAAATAATGCTATATTTATGCTCATCTGTATATGTACATATATATATAGAGAGAGAGCAAAAGAGAGAGAGGCTCGTTATTGTGCAATATGTTGTTATGGCATTTCAACTAATTTTCATGTTTCAATGATTTTCTATGAGGAAGGCCGTGGATATAGAGAAGTAGATAGAAGTGTATAAATTAGAATTAGGTCAATAGTTGTGGTTCACTAAGTTGAATGCTATAGGTTCTTTTTCTAAGATCCATGACTTCACTCTCCTGGAGTACTTGGCTAGGTTTCTAATATCACACATGTTTTCCATTTACTTTGTTGGGCCTTCAGTTCACCTGATCAGGTTTTATTTAACATCAAGATATGAGTGCCACTATGAAAACCATAGGGATATCTTGCCATGGTAATCACTGCTGTAGTTTATGGATACAGCTGTGTAACACTATTGGTTGTTTGCCTACATTATAATCCCACATAAAAACATCCAGTGCTGTGAAATCTAGTTTTCATGCAGGAGGCTTTCAGGTCAAATCCAAGCTGAATTCCCTGAGGCCTGCTTCTGAAGTTCATGTTGGCTTCAGAAATGGGGGCTTGCCTTCAAACTCTGGAATAGAACCAAAGGTAACAGCAGCAACCTAAGGGTTTTTCACATGTGTTGGACACTGTTCATGTGATAGAGAATGTTTTCCATGCATGGCACAGGTGCTTTTATTACATAGTAGTCTATGTCCTCCTTGGGGAACTTTGGTGGCCCATGTGTCATAACTTTTTACATAGACACATACACATGTCTTAGAGATGTCTTATTAATGGCACTATTTCTACCAGGGAATGGCCTGAACTTCTCAAGGTCACAATATCTATGCATTTTCCAGTTTTATAAATCTTTTCAAAAAGGCTACTCTTGGTTTCTCTCTTTAAATTGCATTTTCTTAAAATGTATTATAGCTCTAATCTCTTATTATTATTTAGTCCCTAGTGTTTCTTAGTAATTACAATGTTATTTTTTTTATTTTCTCAAGTGCTCTGTATTATTTACTTCCATATAGAACATTGTCTCCTATAGCCCAGGCTTGTCTCATGCTATGTAATTGCAAATGGCCTTGAATCCCGAAACCTGTGTCTGCTTCCTAGTGCTGAGAAGACAGTCCTGACTCCATCCAGGCTGGGCCTTACTGGTCAATGAGAAGAAAAAGTAGGCCAGTGAATGAGAGTCCTCCAACCTCTCTGGCCTTTATTGGGGCCTTAGAAATGAAGAAGGAACTGTGTAAGAAGTGAGACCAGTATTGGAGCTTTTGTAGTCACAGCACTGAAAAGGATGGGCAAGAAGAGGGAAGAAACTTTCATGCTTTGACAGTAGTTGACATTAACAATATGAAGTGAGGTAGTCAATAATAGATGATCAATAAATGTCCTGATTGGACATATGTGTGTTCTAGAGCACATGCATTCAAGAATCAGAATAAAGAACTAACCTTCTCAAGAGGAAGACATGCCTGCTCTAAATTGTATATCACATGGGGATTTGTTGTTGTTGTCGTTTTGGTTTTTTTGTTTGTTTGTTTGTTTTTGCTTTTCTCCCAGGGTTGTTTGATACCTATCAGGTGAAAAGTAGCTGCAGTTTCACTGACCCCACTGTAAAGGCACACGATAACAATGTCATTTGCTTTCCTAAAATCTCTCTTTAATTGTCAGCATTTTTGGCAGCCTTCCTCCTGTGGACAGATGGTTCACTCCACTGAAAAATGAGTAATGGGTTGTTTAAACTATCCACCTTGATTTCAGGAGGAGGAGAAGGGGAAGTGATTCCTGAGTGCTGGAAGACAGAAGGGTAGGCTAGTAGACAACAGGCACAAGTCTACTGACAGAGAAATCTCCGCAGATCTGGAAATGGTGTGGCCCTGATTCTCCACATATGGACCCAAAGTTCAAGTCATGGATCCAAGGTGCATGCCCTGAGCATAGCTTCCTCCCTAAGCCAGGTCCTCCTTGCTCTTTGTAATTAGCGAACATGCATTCATTCCTCCTGGGCCAGGAAGCACTATGCTTTGTCTCTTCAGTACGTTGTGAGCCTAGGGGAGGTGCTCATGTCGCTCTAGACCAATCAGGACTTCCAGGCGAGGCCTGTAATCAGAGGAAGGGGAGGGGTTTTTCCTGGTGGTTTGTTGGAGGTTCGCTTTGGAAGCTGAGCTGTCCGGAGTGTTTGGCATCCAGTGGTCTGAGCTCAGCTGCTGGGTCCTCTGAGGGGAATTCAGGCGACTTCAAAGTGGCGACATGGTGAGTGTGCGGCTGCCGCCCCCAACGTGGTGGTGGAGTAGGAGGCTGAACAGCAAGAGCTGGTGTGGTTGTTCCTTCCCGGGCTGGATGGAAACCAGCAGCCATCAGCTGCTTGTGAGGTCCTTTGTCCTGGCCTTAGGAATGCTGAACTGTGTAAGTCCCACGTGTTAGAAGTGGGATGGACTGCGAGCAGACTGCATGTGGCGACCTGGGCACTGTTAAGACTGAAATCCTGGGACAAATGGCTGAGGGGCCTATTAAACAGTTCAGAGCAGAATTAGCTACCAGGTTTCCCAGCATCGCTGAGTCCCTCCCTGTTTACAGGCTGCGGCTGGCATACACTGCCCTCTATCCCAGGGCTCGGGCCCTTAACCCAGCATCCACTTCTTTCTGTTATCTACCCATTTTGGTTACCTAATCTGTTTCATCTATTATTTACTGTCATAGTCTCATGGTTTGGCCCTCTACTCTCCTCCCTCTCCTCCCATGGCTCAGGGATGTGTGCACCTTGGGCTCTCCCAGAAGTACTTGCCGGTGTGTGTGCCTTTCTAGGGATAATAAATTTTCTCCCCACCATACCTAGGAAGAATCATGTCATTTAATTTTTAGTTTTTCATTCATCTCTTATTTGCTACTCTTTTCTTTCAAATTCAAGGCTCCTTTAGGCTTCAGTTTTTGTTACTGTTTGCATTTGACTGAGGGATGATGCAGGAATTCTCAGCTGTGAGGTAGAGATGGATGCATTGGACAGTGAGAGTGTAATGAAATGTATACATGCAGTACCCTGTGACTTGTAAAATGAACATGTACCCTGGGAGAGTGGAAACATTTATTAAACTACTAATTTACTAGGCTGAGGCTCTGTCTGCCCTAGGGCAGAGCTGAGATTGTTTGTGCGGTCTGAGTCCCCTTATCTCTAATCCTCCATAGAGGATCTGCCAGAGCCCTGAGGCCCAAATGCTTGGTTTAAGCAAATGATGATGGACTCTGGGGAAGCTACACAACCAGGAAGGAGCACCAGTACAAAGTACCTTGCAGAGTCTTTCCAAGATTCTTCTCTGGTGCTTCTAAAGTGATCAATATCCAGGACCACAAGCTATGCCATGGAGACCTAAGGGTTCATTGTTGCCAGTCCCAGAAAAGCTGTTCTGCTGAGCCAGGAGAGTTCCACGTGTTAGAAGTGGGATGGATTGTGAGCCAGTATGTATTTGGTGCCCTGGGCAGAGGCCGTTGCCCTGTCAGCTTTTCAGAGTGTGGATTCCCTGGTGAGGAGGAGACTCTGCGGCTCTGGCCTCTAAAAGGGACTCTCATTGTCCTGTTTATGTTGCCGAGAGGCTTACTACTGTCTTTTCTGTGTGTCTTTCTGGGTCTGTGTTATGTCACTCAGAAGATCTTTTCTAGTTGCATCCATTTGCCTGAAAATTTCATGATTTCCTTGTTTTTAATGGCTGGGTAGTATTCTATTGTGTAAATATCAGTTTCTTTACCCATTCTTCGGTTGAGAGGCATAGAGATTGTTTCCAGTTTCTGGTTAGTAGAAATGATGCTGCTATGAGCATGGTTGAGGGAATGTCCTTGTTGGATGGTGAAGCAACTTTCAGGTGTGTGCCCAGGAGTGGTATAGCTGGGTCTTTAGGTGTGTCTTTTCCAAGATTTCTGAGAAAGTACCAGATTGATTTCCAAAGTGTTTATATAAATTTGCTCCCCCACCAGCAATGGAGGAGTGTTCCCCTTTCTGTACATCCTTGCCAGCGTGTGTTGCTACTTGAGGTTTTGGCCATAGTCATTCTGACAAGTGTAAGATGGAGTCTCACAGACAGTTTTGATTTGCATTTCCCTGATGAGTAAGGATGTTGAGCCCTTTTTTAGTGTTTATGCAGTGTTGAGAAGTCCCTATGCCTGTGTCCCATTTTTAATTGGATTATTTCATCTGTTGGTGTTTAATTTCTTGATTTCTTTAATATAATTCTGGATATTAGCCCTTTGTCAGACGGAGGGTGGTGAAGACCTTTTCTCAATCTGTAGATGGCCATCTCCTCTTGCTCATAGTGTCAATTGCTTTACAAAAGCTTTTGTTCCATTTATTAATTGTACCTTTTAGAGCCTGCACTGCACGTGTTCTATTCAGGAAGTTTTCTCTTGAACCAGTGAGTTCAAGGGAGTTACATAATTTCTCCTCTGGCAGTTTTCGTGACTCTGACTTTATGTTTAAGTTTTTGTTCCACTTGGAATTGAATTTTGTGCAGGGTGAGAAATATGGATCTGTTTGCATTTTTCTACATGTGGACATGTATTTCGAGTAGCAGTATTTATTGAAGATGCTGTCTTTTTCCATTGTATGGTTTCGGGTCCTTTGTCCAAAAGCAATTGTGAATGGGTGTGTGGGTTTATTTCTGGGTCTTTGATTTGTTTCCATTGATCACCCAGCCTACTTCTATGCCAGTACCATGCAGTTTTTATTACTATTACTCTTAGTATATCTTGAAGTCAGGTATGGAGATACCTTCATAATTTCATCTCCAGACTATGGAATAGTCTTCCTTCTGATGAAATATGTCCAGGAGAACCCAAATCAGTTCTGGCTTTCAGATGTAGCTACACAGTAGTGTGTATTTCTATGTAAGGGCACGACACAGGTGACCTGAAGGTTGAGGCATGGGATTTTCTTTGGTAGCAAAAGTATTGCTTTGGAAGAAAATGAGCGGGAATTCCACAATTTAAGCTATGGAAAGAACACAAAATGTGACGTGAGGTTTTTTTTTTTGTTTTGTTTTGTTTTTTCAACTAGTAAGTATATTTTATATTACTGAGAGCAAATCAGTAAGCTTTCCTTTTTCAAATACCTACTTTATTCTTGGTTTTTACATACCTCTATTTCCCTATCACTCACCACCCCTAGTTAGGAGAGAAAACAGTACAGACAAGGAATGTAGATCTCCAGCTACTTAATGCTGATTAGGGTTCATTGGGTTCTTTAGTGCAATAACTTTCTCGGTTGTGTGGATTCCAGAACCCACTGAAACAGCAAACAGTAAATGGCACTATTTGTTTAAATCTCTTTGATTTGGGTTTATTGGAAGAGGAGCCAGTGCTTCTAACCTGAGCCATCTCTTCAGCCCTTTATTTGTATTCTTAAACCTATACCTCCCTTACAACCATTATTCCTTCCAAAACCCCCAATTGGTAAAGGAGAGAGAATGCTAGAGGGGAAAGAAATATAGGTCTCTTTAAATGCATCCTGTAGATTAGGGTGGTCAGGATCTTTGGGGCAATATGTCTTAGTCACCAGGATATCCAGCAGCCCAACAAAGCAGCAATGACAAACACAGTAGCAGTGTGGGTGAACAGCATCAAGAAGAGCAGCAGCTTCTTTCTTCTTCAAAGACCCCAGGCCCTGTCATGGTTCTGCATGTGTACCCTCTCCAGAAGACTCAGAATTAAACTATGTGCAGGTGGCAAAACCACAGTCTTGCTAGGGCAAGAGACAGTCATAAGTAACAGCTGTGGATAAACTGAAGCAGCCTTGTGCTCCACACCTGGGGTTAAAAGAAAAACACATTCACATAACGTGAGTGGGATTTTAAAGAAACAAAAATTTTTAATACAATTGCTGTTTCTATTATTTTGGATATTTCCTCTCTGTCTTTAATTTAATTTAGGTAAGGGTTTGTTTATCTTGTTTGTTTTTCACAAAGAACCAACCCTTTGTTTCATTGTTTCTTTATCTTCTCTTTCTATTTTTTGGATTATAGGTCTAAGTGCTCTTTTGTGGTGTGGGAGTTTTGTTCTTGGGATTCTGTTAGTGCTCTCAATTTTCAAAAAGTGCGTTGTCGCAGTGTTACTTTTTTAATGACCTGCTTGTCTAGTGTGTTCAAGGTGTTAGGCTTGCTGGGATGGTATGGAGTGGATGGTGCCACATGTGTTCTGTTGGTCACTAGGCAAGATCCTGAGAATTGAGTGTGCTGTAACAAAGATGGGGAGGATCCCTGTATACTGTCTTGGTCTCTATGCAAGCATGGCCTATGGTTGAGCTGAGGTCTTGGGAGTGGGATCCCGGAAGCAGAACAGAGAGTGCGAGTGTGTAATCCACAGGAGACCTGGACACAGGAAAGGGGAGCTGCCACTGCTGTTCTTTTCGAGTGCTAGGGGCAACCATGAGAATTGGGTCTTCAGTAACTGAGAGTGGAAAAGGTCCACAGAATCAAGTAGGATAGCATTGAACATTTATTTCTTCTTTGTGTGCTTCTTTGGAGGAAGGTATAAAAGGTTTTGTAAGAAGAACCTGTCTAGATTCCTTACTGGGGATTCGATTTGAGTGTCTATTATCTCAAACCATTTTCTTTTGTTTCTGTCTCCTCTGTTGTGATTGAAACTGATCATTCTTTTTCCTTCTCATGCTCACGTGGGCATCATCATTATCCAATCTATCTCTAAATCACAAGAAAGAGTCAAGGAAATTTCTATTCATTGCTAAGCTATTTTGGTATCCTGAGGTTTTTACATTTTTATTTTTATTGTATTTCAAGACCATGTTTTTTGTAGGTTTGGCTGTCCTGGATGTAGGTATGCAATCCAGCCCGGCCTCAAACTTAGTGGTCCACCTCAGTCTGGCTCAGAGGGTTGGGAGTTAATGTGATCTAGTATGTCTGGAAGTTTTTGTCTTCATATGTTTGCTGATGAGTGTGGTATGTAGGTTTTTGTACATGTCAAGCGTATGCTACTATGCTGATCTTCATCCACATCCACACTTGAATTTAGATATTTGGTAGAGAGTATATTCTGTTTCTCAGGATGCCTTCTATTCATAACATTAATACTGACTGAGACTTGTGAGTCATTGGATTGCAGGTGTGTCTCCTTATTCCTGCCTCATGTGTTTGTTTTGTTTTAACTGGGTGAATATGAGTAGTATTTTCCCTGCATGTGTGACTATGCAACTTTTGTGTACCTGGTCCTCACAATAGTCAGCCAATGGCCTCAGAACTTCAGAATTTGGTGTAATGGGTAGTTGTGAGCCTCCATGTAAGCACTGGCAATTGATCCCAGTTATATCCAGACCAACAAGAGCTTTTCATTGCTGAGCCACCTCAACTGCCTTATGCTGCTCGTTAATGCCCAACTAATCCAGTACTAATGTTTTCATCTGTCCATTTGTACCTGTTTGAACACACATTCTCTTTAAGTAAGCTCTCATTAATATTACAGTTTAACCTGGGACACTTCAGGTTTCTGGAAGATAGATACAGAAATGTAGTGAATATATAATTCTTTGTAGGAACTTCAGAAATACCATGGAGTTCTTTGTATGTTTCTTATTTGAAGGATTGCGGTAGATTCATGCCTTAAATGTACCTCTGGACGTCATGAAAGTTGTTTCAGAGGTTGGGCTGACCGGTGACTCAACGATATACACATACCTCTGCCTCCTGAGTGCTGGAATTCAAGTCATGAACCAGTACATCCTGCTTGCCCCTAATTTTGGAGTTAATAATTGTGCATAAAATTTCTGTGATATGCAGTCAGTGCTGTTCATCTACTTGCTTGTCTTGCTTTCTTTATGTCTGTTAATTTTCATTTCTCTTGAAAGCCTGCATTCTATTAAATGTTGCAGAAATGAGGTGAACCTCCTCATTTAGTTTTCTTCTAAAATGACTTGGTGAGTATATTGAAACTTCCATGTTAAGAGATGTCAGGGAAGCAACAGAATTATATGAACATATTGTTCATGAAGTATACATTTTCACTGTTGTCACCATTGTGCTTTCTGTTATACTCATGTATGGGATCATTTAGAATTCAATTACCTATGCTGATGTGGATGTGAACTTCACTGGGGAAGAGTGGGCCTTGCTGGATCCTTCCCAGAAGAGTCTCTACAAAGATGTGATGCTGGAGACCTGCAAGCACCTTACAGCTATAGGTAAGACAGTGAATTTTCTTTCTCTATTCAGGTAAAGGGGACATCTGTTGTTATTGTTGACTTTTCTTATTGATGCTCTTATATAAGTTCACTTGGAATGAGGAAGAAAAAATCAGGCATGTTTCTAGGGTTCACTGAATATAGAAACTTAAATTTTGCCTAATTTTTAATCCTCTCTCAGTCACTTTCTGGTCCATATTTCAGGCTACAATTGGGAAGAGCATAATACTGAAGAACATTATCGACTATCTACTAGATATGGAAGGTAATTACTCATGGAAGCCTATATAAATATGCCTATGAAGAAATTTTTAAAGATGATTTATTTATTCATTATTTATATATTATTCTGCCTGCACATATGCCTGTCCAACAGAAGAGGGCATGGGATCTCATTATAGATGCTTGTGAGCCACCATGTGGTTTTAGGTAATTGAACTCAGGACCTCTGTAAGAACAGCCAGTGCTCTTTTTTTTATTTTTTATCAATTACACTTTATTCATTCTGCATCCCCCCATAAGCCCCTCCCTCCTCCCCTCCCGATCCCACCCTCCCTCCTCCCTCTGCATGCATGCCACTACCCAAGTCCACTGATAGGGGAGGTTCTTCTCTCCTTTCTGATCTTAGTCTACCAGTTCACATCAAAAGTGGCTGCATTGTCCTCTACTATGGCCTGGTAAGGCTGCTCCCCCCCAGGGGGAGGTGATCAAAGAGCAGGTCAATCAGATTATGTCAGAGGCAGTCCCTCTTCACATTACTATGTAACCCAATTGGACTCTGCACTGCCCTGGGCTACATCTGTGCATGGGTTCTGGGTTATCTCTATGAATAGTCCTTGGTTGGAGTATGAGTCTCTGGGAAGTTCCCTGTGTTCAAATTTTCTTCTTCTGTTGCTCTCCTTGTGGAGACCCTGTCCTCTCCAGCTCTTACTATTTCCCAGTTCTTACCTAAAATTCCATTCACTCTGCCCAACAGTTGCCCATCAGGCTCAGCATCTGCTTTGATAGTCTGTAGGGCTGAGGCTTTCAGAGGCCCTCTCTGGTAGGTTCCTAGGTTGTTTCCTGTTTTCTTCTTCTTCTGATGTCCATCCTCTTTGCCTTTCCGGATGGGGATTGGACATTTTAGTTAGGGTCCTCTCTCTTGCTTAGTTTTTTAGATGCACAGGTTTTAGTGGGCTTTTCCTATGTTGTATGTCTATATGAGTGAGTATATACCATGTGTGTATTTTTGCTTCTGGGACAACTCACTCAGGATGATCCTTTCCAGATCCCACCATTTCCCTGCAAATTTCATGATTTCCTTATTTTTCATTGCTGAGTAATATTCCATTGTGTAGATGTACCACAATTTCTGCATCCATTCTTCAGTTGAGGGGCATCTGGGCTGTTTCCAGCTTCTGGCTATTACAAATAAAGCTGCTACAAACATGGTTGAGCATATGTGCTTTTTGTGTACTTGAGCCTCTTTTGGATATATGCCCAGGAGTGGTATGGCTGGATCTTGAGGAAGCGCTATTCCTAGTTGTCTGTCTGAGAAAGTGCCAGATTGATTACCAGAGTGGTTGTAAAAGTTTACATTCCCACCAGCAGTGGAGAAGGGTTCCCCTTTCTCCACAACCTCTCCAGCATGTGTTGTCACTTGAGTTTTTGATCTTGGCCATTCTCATGGGCGTAAGGTGAAATCTCAGGGTTGTTTTGATTTGCATTTCCCTGATGGCAAGTGAGGTTGAGCATTTCTTTAAGTGCTTCTCTGCCATTCAGTTTTGTGCAGGATGATAAGTATGGATCTATTTTCATTTTTCTAAATGTAGACATCCAGTTGGACTAGCACCATTTGTTGAAGATGCTATCTTTTTTCAATTGAATGGTTTTGGCATCTTTGTCAAAGATCAGGTGTCCATAAGTGTGTGGGTTTATTTCTGGGTCCTCTGTTTGGTTCCATTGATCCACCATTCTGTTTCTATGCCAGTACCATGCAGTTTTTAAAACTGTTGCTCTATAGTACAACTTAAGATCAGGGATGGAGATACCTCCAGAAGATCTTTTATTGTAGAGGATTGTTTTAGCAATTCTGGGTTTCTTGTTATTCCATATGAAGTTGAGAATTTTTCTTTCCAGGTCTGTAAAGAATTGTGTTGGTAATTTGATGGGCATTGCATTGAATCTGTAGACTGCTTTTGGTAAGATGGCCATTTTTACTATGTTAATCTTGCCAAGCCATGAGCATGGGAGATCTTTCCATCTTCTCATATCTTCTTCTAATTCTTTCTTCAGAGATTTGAAATTTTTTTCATACAAGTCTTTGACTTCCTTGGTTAGGTTACTCTGAGGTACCTTAAGTCATTTGTGGCTATTGTGAAGGGTGTTGTTTCCCTAATTTCTTTCTCAGCCCTTTTGTCTTTTGTATACAGGAGGGCTACTGATTTTTTTGAGTTAATTTTGTATCCGGCCACTTTGCTGAAGGTTTTTATCAGCTGTAGGGTTCCCTGGTAGAGTTTTTGGGGTCACTCACGTATACTATCATATCATCTGCAAATAGTGATAATTTGACTTCTTCCTTTCCAATTTGTATCCCCTTGATCTCCTTCAACTGTCTTATTGCTCTAGCAAGGACTTCCAGCACTATGTTGAAGAGATATGGAGAGAGTGGGCAGCCTTGTCTTGTCCCTGATTTTAGTGGGATTGCATTAAGTTTCTCTCCATTCAGTTTGATGTTGGCTATAGGCTTGCTGTATATCGCCTTTACTATGTTTAGATATGTGCCTTGTATCCCTGATCTCTCCAATACTTTGAACATGAATGGATGTTGGATTTTGTCAAAGGCTTTTTCAGCATCTAGGGAGATTATCATGTGGTTTTTTTCTTTCAGTTTGTTAATATGGTGGGTCACATTGATGGATTTCCGTATATTGAACCACCCCTGCATACCTGGGATGAAGCCTACTTGGTCATAGTGGATAATATCTTTGATGTGTTCTTGGATTCGGTTTGCAAGTATTTTATTAAGTATTTTTGCATCAATGTTCATAATGGAGATTGGCCTGAAATTCTCTTTGTTGAGTCTTTGTGAGGTTTAGGTACCAAGGTGACTGTGGCTTCATAGAATGAGTTTGGTAATGTTCCTTCTGTTTCTATTTTTTGGAATAGTTTGAAGGGAATTGGTGTTAGCTCTTCTTTAAAGGTCTGGTAGAATTCTGCGCTGAAGCCATCTGGTCCTGGGCTTTTTTTTTGGATGGGAGACTTTTGATGACTGCTTCTATTTCTTTGGGGGATATAGGACTATTTAGTTGATTTACCTGGTCCTGATTCAGCTTTGGTAAGTCAAATCAATCAAGAAAATTGTCCATTTCATTTAGATTTTCAAATTTTGTGGCATATAGACTTTTGAAGTAAGTCCTAATAATTGCTTGGATTTCCTCAGTGTCTGTAGTTATATCCCCCTTTTCATTTATGATTTTGTTGATTTGGGTGGTGTCTCTCTGCCTTTTAGTTAGGTTGGCTCAGGGTTTGTCGATCTTGTTGATTTTCTCAAAGAACCAGCTCTTGGTTTCATTGATTCTTCGAATTGTTTTATTTGCTTCCAACTGATTGATTTCAGCCCTGAGTTTGATTATTTCCAGCCATCTACTCATTGTTGGTGTGTCTGCTTCTTCTTTTTCTAGGGTTTTTAAGTGAGCCACTAAGGTGCTTGAATGAGCTGTCTCGAATTTCTTCTTGACGGCACTTAGTGCTATGAACTTTCCTCTTAGCACTGCTTTCATTATGTCCCACAAGTTTGGGTATGTTGTGTCTTCATTTTCATTGATTTCTAGAAAGACTTTAATTCCTTTCTTTATTTCTTCCCTGACCCAGCTGTCATTTAGTAACAAGTTGTTCAGTTTCCATGTGTGTGTAGGCTTTTTGCTATTTCTGTTATTGTTGAGGTCCAGCTTTATTCCATGTTGATCAGACAAGATACAAGGAATTATTTCAATGTTCTTGTATCTGTTGAGGCTTGCTTTGTGATGCACTATATGGTCTATTTTGGAGAAGGTTCCATGAGGTGCTGAGAAGAAGGTAAATTCTTTTGTGTTTGGGTGTCAAGTTCTGTAAATGTCTGTTAGGTCCATTTGATTCATGACCTCTGTCAGAGACATTGTTTCTTTGCTTAATTTCTGTTTTGTTAACCTGTCCTTTGTTGAGAGTGGGGTGTTGAGGTCTCCCACTAATAATGTGTGGGGATCTATATGTGCTTTAAATTTTATCAATGTTTCTTTAACAAATGTGGGTGCTCTTGTATTTGGGGCATAGATGTTCAGGATTGTGATGTCTTCCTGGTGGAATTTTCCCTTGATGATTATGAAGTGTCCTTCCCCATCTCTTTTGATTAATTTTGGTTGAAAGTCTATTTTATCAGATATTAGAATGGCTACTCCTACTTGCTTCTTGGGTCCATTTGCTTGGAAAGTTGTCTTCCAACCCTTTACCCTTAGGTAATGTCTATCTTTGTGTCTTAGGTGTGTTTCTTGTATGCAACAGATTGCTGGGTTTTGTTTACGTTTCCATTCTGTTAATCTTTGTCTTTTTATTGGAGAGTTGAGTCCATTGATGTTGAGAGAGATTAATGAACAGTGGCTGCTAGATCTCTTGATTTTGATGTTGGCTGTGGTCATCAGGTTGTGTGCTTGGTTGCTTTTTGTTTTACTGAAGTGAGGTTATTTATTTCCTGTCTTTTCTTGAATGTAGCTAGTTTTCCTGGGTTGTATTTTCCCTTTTAGTGTCTTCTGTAATGCTGGATTTGTTTGTAGGTATTGATGAAATTTGTTTTTGTCATTGAATATCTTGTTTTCTCCATCTTTGAGGACTGAGAGTTTTCTGGGGTATAGTACCCTAGGCTGACATCTGTGTTCTCTTAGGGTCTGCATGATATCTGTCCAGGCCCATCTGGCTTTCATAGTCTCTGTTGAAAAGTCTGGTGTGATTCTAATGGGTTTGCCATTATATGTTACTTGGCCTTTTTCCATTGCAGCTTTTTGTATTTTTTCTTTATTCTGTATACTTACTGTTTTGATTATTATGTGGCGGGAGGATTTTCTTTTCTGGTCAAATTTGTTGGGTGTTCTGTAGGCCTCATGTATTTTAATTGGCCTCTCCTTTAGCTTGGGGAAATTTTCTTCAATGATTTTGTTGAAAATATTTTCTGGGCCTTGGGAAAGGGAGTCTTCTTTTTCCTCCATACCTATTATTCTTAGGTTTTGTCTTTTCATATTGTCTTAGATTTCTTGGACGGTCGGTGTCAGGAATTTTTCGGATTTAACATTTTCTTTGAGAGATACATCGATTTCTTCCATTGTATCTTCTACACCTGAGATTCTTTCTTCCATCTCTTGTAGTCTGTTGGTTATGCTTACCTCTGTAGTTCCTGTTTTCTTCCCTAGATTCTTCCTTTCCATTATTTCCTCCATTTGTATTTTCTTTAATTTTTCCAATTCTATCTTAAGGTCTTGAGTTGTTTTGTTTACTTCCTTCACCTGTCTGATTGTACTTTCCTGTTTTTCTTTTAGTTCCTTCAACTCTGTTTCTTTTATTCCATTCAGTGCTTTAAGCATTTCCTTTCTAAAGGCCATAAACTGTTTGGCTGCAGCTTCCTCTATTTCTTTACGGATGGCAATAATCTGTTTGTTTATCTTCCTCTATGTCTTTACGTATCTTATCTGTTTCCTCTGTTATCATCTTCATGAGCATGGTTGTTAGGTCATCTTCTTGGATTTCAGTTATGCTGGGGTGTCTAGGGCTACTTGCCCCTGGGTAACTGTGTTCTGGGGATGCCATATTGCTCTGTCTTTTGTTGCTTGAGCTTTTACGTTGGCCTATACCCTTTGTGCTATTGTAGGTGTTTGGAGTTATTTTCTGGTGGTTCCTGGGGATCCTGGGAAACACAATGACTGTGTTTTATGGGTGCGCGTTCTGATTACTGGTCACTGTGCTGATCCTGCTGTTGCTGCTCAGAATGAGAGTCCTCCCGGTGCCGCCATCTTGCCCCTCCCCCCCAGCCAGTGCTCTTAACCTCTGAGCCAGCTCTCCTGCTCTGTGAATAAATTTTAATGTGTCCCAGAAATTAAAAAAAAAGCAACAGTGGAAAAACAAACACCACTTTAAGAGTAGTAAGGAACATTAAATTCTCACAAACCCATGTTCCTCACTGTTAGGTATATTATATTATTTATGTTTGCCAGGCATTTCAATTCAAAAGAAGACAGTGAAACCCTTGCTAAATAGATATTACTGTACAAATGACATTTACTCAATCTAGAAATTATGATCTCTGAAAATTAATGCCCCTCTGTCTGCCACCAGACGCTGGGCAGGGCAGCTTCTAGGTTCCATACACTCTTTCTTTGGCCTAGAAGATTTTCTGGCCTTGAGAATTACTGCTTAATCTGGCTTTTGTCCTGAATTCTGAATTGCATTGTTTAGTCTCAAACTAACTCCATCAGTCTTTTCTAATCTTCAGCTCTTTTTTATTCTCTGCTTCATTTGATCTTCACCTTAGTTCTCTCTCTCCATCCTGTCTTTCTATTAATATCCCAGTAAAACTCTCTCCTCTCTCCATGTACTGCCACTTTAAGGATCGTCATTTTCCTCTCTCTTCTCATGAGAGATACATGTATCCTATTCTGTCAAATATTTCGCTGAATTTGTCCCCTTTGCTGCCACTGAGTTAGACAGCACTTTCAAATATGGGTGCTTCCTTCTACCTGCTATTTTTACACCCATAGTTTGGGATGAAAAGCATGTACCACCATGCCTGAATCCAAGCTTTTCTTTACTGGACATTGCTCTATACCAGGCTGGCATTGAAGTCAGATCTGCTTGCCTCTGTCTCCTGGATTAAAGGCATGTTTGTATTCTAGCCAGATCACATTGACATAGAAGGTATTTGGATGGGGTCTTTTGACAGAGAAGACATGTTCTAAATTAAAATGCCTCTATAAATGATAACTCATTAATCATATGCACATTGCAGATACTCTGTAGAAATCCCTATCTGTTGAGCCTCTCTCACCACTCATATTATAAACAGCATACTCATAAAATAGGTGATAATTGTGTGTACAAAACCTACTGATGAGCAAATATTCCATACCAAAGGTTATGTTACTCAAATACCTGAAGTAAGGTTTCGAAGTTTAATCAGATGGAAATTATGAGGGTCAATAATAATGTTGTGGAGGAACCATAATCCCCATGTCTTTGAAGAACAAAAAGCAAAGTTGTGTGTATGTGGAAATGTTTCATTCGTTGTTCTTCCGTTTTTATTTATATTTTAATATTAATTACAGTTCATTCACATTGTATCCCAGCTGTACCCTATTACCTCCCAATTCTCCCTCCCTTTCTCATATCCTCTCAAGCCCCTCCTCAAGTCCACTGATATGTGAGTCCATCCTCCCCTTCAGTCTGACCCTAGCTTCCCAGGTTTCATCAGGACAGGCTACATTGTCCTCCTTTGTGGCCTGCCAAGGATGTTCTGCCCACAGCAAGGGTTAGTCAAAGAGCTAGCGACTGAGTTCATATCAGAGACAATTCCTGTTCCTATTACTAGGGAATTTCACTTGGACACTCAGCTGCCATGGGCTATATCTGAGCAGGGGTTCTAGGTTATATTCCTGAATTGTCCTTGGTTGGAGTATTAGTCTTAGAAAAGACCCCCGTGCCCAAATATATTGACTCAATTGTTCTCCCTGTGGAGCTCCTGTCTTCCCCATTCTATCTTCCCCTTCATTCATAAAATTCCCTCCACTCTGCAGAGAATTGTTAAAGACTATTTATTCTCTCTTCAATAGAAGTGATGATCCTGTAGATCTCCATTATTACATCTGTGTAGAGATGCTTTTGGGAAGGATCCAGCAATGCCCACTTTTCCTGGTTGGGTTTTTAAAGATGCACATCATCATAGACTATTGCATTCTAAACTATCCTGTACATGTGTACAATAGGAAACATGATAGTGACAACACAATAAATTTATATTTTTTCATGTGTTCATTCATCTATTCATGATTAATAAAGAATGAATTATGAACTCCTATCACCTTCAGAAAGTCTACTCAAAGCAGAGGACTGTTAAAAATTAAACTAATATACTTAATTAATTGATTTCCAAGTTCAATTGAAATATAGCCAAAGAAATCATACAACAGAAACCTGCTATGATTACTGGCCCTGTGGAAATTGTTTTGTTTATTTTGGTTCCCTTTATAAATGCAGTGTAGGAAAATTTATGAGTGCAGTCCCTGTGGTAAAGCTGACTCCTTCTAGGTCTTTTTAAATATGTGAAAAAAGACTTATAGAAAAATGTTGCTATCAGTGAGCCATGTAATGAAGTTTCTTACCATCAAAGGTATCTTGTAAGGTACAGAAATCCACAATCAAGGGGAAACTATGACTGTAAAGAAAGTGATAAAAGGTTAAGATGTAACTTCATTTTAAGATTAAACCAAATTGCAAACATAATTTACACTGACATAAAGATTCATCAGTGACTGGAGAGATGGCTCAGAGGTTGAGAGCACTGGCTGTTCTTCCAAGGTCCTGAGTTCATTTCTCAACCAACCACATTGTGGCTTGTAACCATTTATAATAAGATCCTGTATCCTCATATAAAATGCAGGCAGAACACAGTATAAATAATAAGTAAATAAATCATTTAAAAAAGATTCATCAGAGTAATTAATATGGGAAAGTTTACACATATCTGAATTATCTTTGCAGAAAGAAAAGAATACATATTTATGAGAAGCTCTATGAATGTAAACAGTGTGGTAAAGCCTTTTCCCAACCCAGTAGTCTCCAACTGCATAAAAGAACACATACTGGAGAAAAACCCTACGAATGCAATCAGTGTGGTAAAGCCTTTTCACAACACGGAACTCTCCAGAGGCATAAAAGAACACATACTGGAGAGAAACCCTACGAATGTAATCAGTGTGGGAAAGCCTTTTCACAACACGTATATCTCCAAAAGCATAAAAGAACACATACTGGAGAGAAACCCTATGAATGTAATCAGTGTGGTAAAGCCTTTTCACAACACGGACATCTCCAAGTACATAAAAGAACACATACTGGAGAGAAACCCTACAAATGTAATCAATGTGGTAAAGCCTTTGCATGTTGTAAAAGTCTCCAAACACATAAAAGAACACATACTGGAGAGAAACCCTACGAATGTAATCAGTGTGGGAAAGCCTTTTCAGATAACAGTAATCTCAAACTACATAAAAGAACACATAGTGGAGAGAAACCCTACGAATGTAATCAGTGTGGTAAAGCCTTTTCACAACACGGATATCTCCAAGTACATAAAAGAACACATACTGGAGAGAAACCCTTCAAATGTAATCAGTGTGGAAAAGACTTTTCACGACACGGACATCTCCAAAGGCATAAAAGAATACATCTTTGAGAGAAACCCTATGAATGTAATCTATGTGGTAAAGCCTTGGCACATTGGTGCAACCTTTACAGACATGAAAGAATTCATACTGGAGCCAAACCCTACAAATGTACTCAGTGTGAGAAAGGTTTTTTACAACACGGAAATCTCAAAAAGCATAAAAGAACACATACTGAGGAGAAAACCTATGAATATAATCAATGTGATAAAGCCTTTTCAGGTTGGTGCAACCTCCAGAGAAATGAAAGTATTTATACTGGAGCCAAACCCTACGAATGTACTCAGTGTGAGAAAGCCTTTTCACAACACGGAAATCTCAAAAAGCATAAAAGAACACGTACTGAGGAGAAAACCTATGAATGTAATCAATGAGGTAAAGCCTTTGCATTTTGCTGCTACCTCCAGAGGCATGAAAGGATTCATACTGGAGAGAAACATTTTCAATGTAATCAAGGTGGTAAAGCCTTTTCACAATACAGTAGTCTTCAAGTACATAAAAGAACACATACTGGAGAGAACCTCCAAGAATGTAATCAGTTTGGTAAAGCCTCTGCACATTGATATGATATCCAAAGGCATGAATGATTTCATACTAGAAATAAACTGTATGACTATAACTAGTAAAGCCTTTGCATGTCACAAATTTTCAAAGCCATAAAAGAAATCATACTCAAGAGAAATCCTTATGAATATATTCATGGGATGAAGCCTTTGTAAATTTCTATAGGCTTCACTTTCATGAATGAAACATACTGAAGAGAAACTGTAAGAATGTGTCCATTTTGTTAACTCAAAGCTTTGTGTTTTGCACTATCCTGGAGATGTAATGAAGTGGTCTAATCATCCATCAACTGCATCAAACTACATAGCTTGATGTGATATGAATATATACATAAGATTGGATTCTGTGAATCCATATGTTCTTCCGAATTATCCATATGTCATTTCATCTTAAAGTACTGCATTCTATAGGAAATATGTAATATAAAGGTTATAGATAAAGTAACAGCAAGGATATTTACTTAAAAAGAAACACTTCTGGTGTGTGTGTAAGGTCATTATGGGCTTTTAGGCCATGACTGATATGTACAGAGTAGGAGACAAGTTTGTTGGAACTCCTTTGGCCTTCTTAATATGATGATTGAGGACTGATTGCCAGCTGTGGACACCAAAAGCCTTTCCTACAGCTCTGTTTCCCTGTTGCTCAAATTAGATTAGTTGAGATATTACATCAATAAAATACTGTCTTCTTTTTACATTGTAAACATACTGTCATGTAATAATTGAGGGATTCAGGGCAATTTGAAGGATAAAATGTGTTTGAAAATGGTAGTGTGCAGCCAGTTCTCCTAGTTGCTGAACCAGGTATTTGGCCCCATAAACGTGTCATGTATAGCCTTTTGAGGTGTGAAAGGTTAATCCTAAATTCATCTTTAACTCATCCCTGATGACCCAGAAGAAAGAGAAGATTGAGAGCATAAAAAGTAACTTAGGCTTGGTGCTGAAAGAAGTTTCTAATCCAATATCTTCACAAAAATATGGAAGTGTCCAAAATTATCAGGATAGAAACTGAGACTACAAGTGTTTAAAAAGTGCATAACCACTTGACCAAAAGTGCATAAACCACCAGACTGAGTTTATCCCACACATTGTAAATAGGCAGCAATGAGAGCCCACAAGGACACCTGCTTGAGATGATACCTAGTGTAAAAAGTGAAGAAGAATTTGAAGGCATGAAGACCAACTTTTCTGAAGTGGATTGAATTCTGCTTCCCTGATGCACACAAACATTCTGTTAGGAGCCCTAAGTGGTGAAGACTGCAGGTGCTGTGAAGGTTGTTGTCAGGGGAGCCTGAGGTTCAAACAGATGTCAATAGAAGGCTGGAGAAATCAGGCATTTACAGAGACCGAAGAGACATGGAGAAGAAGATTTGGGTGTTAAAGAAAGGGAAGTAGATTTGGATGTTAAAGAAAGGATAAAATTCCCAGAGAGCAATTAATTCTAGGTCTGTACCTGAGCACAAGCTGCCTACTACTGTAGTCTCTGTATCTACTCAGCTATGGTGGGTCAACTCTCCAGTTCTTTCACTCTTTCCTTGTCTTCTCAGATAATGTATATGTAAGTCAGGCAGAACACCATGCAGGCTGCCAGTTGGTGGTCTCAAATTGATTTTAAATCTCTCTCCCCCATCTGTCATCACTGCAAACTCTCTGCCTGGCAGGAATAGGGATATTCTGAATAAACATTCCTATATCTCCCTTAGGTGAACATCTAATAAATCAATGGACTCCATGAAATTATAATCTGGTCTGGAATGTCATTGGTGAAAAGACCTATTCCCCTAGATGAGATATTTTGTGCTCAATAGCATTATGTCATTTTTTGAATGCCTTGCAAGAGAGAAATAAGCTGAGAATGAGGGAGCAACTTATAGGCAGGAAGATTTTAATGTATGGCTTGGAGAGATTACTTAGTTGTGTATCTCTGCTCTCTAAACCTATTAAATCTAAAGGATGAATGTTTAACCATATGTTGTACTTCACACATAAGACAAGCTGCTGAGGTGCCTTTTTGACAGAAGGTTTTCTGGCTTCCAGGTTCTCCCAGCATCCCTCAGTCCCTACCATTTAAAGGGTATGATTGGCGTTCCCCACCTCCACCCTTAAATTTTCAGTCCAGTAGAATGGGCCTGCCCTCTCCCAGAGGTACCCAGATATTTTATTTTCTTCTATATGCTTTTCTTCGCTTTTCTTCTCTTTCTCTGTTTTCTGTTTGTTCTCTCTCTCTCTCTCTCTCTCTCTCTCTGTCTTTCTCTCTCTCCACCCTTCTCTTTGCCCACATTTAGGATTCCTCCATGGTAGATTCCATGGCCTTATTCCTTGGGAACTGGGAACCCCCTGAGAACTGTTTGCATAAGCTTGCAATTAAATACTTTACCATGTCTTCAAATAGCAAATATTACCTGTGGGAAGAAAGAAACAGCATAAGATTATATATTCATCACTGGTCAAAATTTGTTACACTGAATAAATATGGGAATATGTTTCCAGTTTTTATTAATAATTTGTGTTTTAACCATTGTTTTTGATTTTTTTCCCTAGCCCCCTATATGATGACTAGGGAAGGTGCATGGGGGAGATTGGGAGGCTGGCTGGAAATGGTCAGAATTGTAAGTGGATACAGCCATGATACAAAGGGAATAAACTGTAATAAACAAATAGCTTAATTAAATGTATTTTCATTTTCAAACATTGTTTTCTCTCTTTTTTATTTGAAATAATAGTCTCACTATAAATTCCAGGCTGACCTTGAACTTAGTGTACATAATAGATCTGCTTACCTTGCCTCCCTAGTACCTGCAGTATAGTTGGGCATGGTCTACCTCAATAATTCAGTTTTTTCTGTGGGCTTATTGAGAGTAAATTGCTGAGTCCAAATGGTCATGCTAGGCAGGACACAGACTCTGTTCCTTAGTCCAGTAATGGAAAAAAGCATTGATCATTTGCAATTGTTTGGCTTAAAATCCTCTCCTTTAAGTATAAAGAAAATTATTGTCTGTTTCTATAACATTGAGATTTTATGACACATCAAAGTAGATTGGAGTTCTGTTCTTAATTCAACAGATAGTGAAAAGTAGCCTCACAGACATAAGGAGATTCTCAATATAGTTAAGTGTAACAACTCATTACACTCATCCCAACATTCTAGCAAATCACTGAGGTTAAAACCATCCAAGCCAGGCATGGTAACACAGTCCTGTAGTCATGGTGTTCAGAAAGAGAATGCAGAAAGTTCAAGATGACAAAGTAATCAAGGAAATATCCCAGGTCAATGGTAAAATGGGAGGTCCACAGAACAAAGGGGGCTGATTGGCTAAGACCAATGTCCATAGTCCTCCCCACAGCTCCAGAACATCAGGGCCATTCCAGCACCATGTGTTATCTAAGGAATTTGTCACCCTGTGCTTTCTAATGTTTCCTGTCCAAGACAGCTTACCTCAGTTCACGGTTAGACTCCTGTAGGCATTGAAGACTAGAACTCCATCCAAGTTTTGGGATTTCAGTCAGGGATGCACTCTTTAATTATATATCCTATACAATGGATTCAGCACAGAAACCTTATCCACACAATCCTCACAAATAACTTAGGAATAGAATTAGTCCATTCTTATTCACACATTATTTTTAAGACATTATAAAGAATTATATAGATATGGATATATATAGAAGGAAAATGAAATGGTGTAATATATTTTAATTAACATCTGTAGATAAAGTTTTAAATAAATGGTGGCTGGAGATAAAAGCATAAAATAAAGTTACACAGCACTGGGTGTTGTTACAGAAGACAAGTTCCATTTCAGATATCACTTGCTAGCCAGCAAGTATCCTGTAAATGCGTTCCCATGGAATCTGGTGCCCACTTTGCCCATTTCAAGTAGGGTACATAGACACATGAACACAAATCATCCTTATATCTGAAAGACATTTAAAGCTTAACAAAGTGGCTTTCTCATGGTCAGAGTGCTCAGTGGTTTGAAGCAGTGACTGGTCTTCCAGATGACCTGGGTTTTATCCCAACAACAACATGGCATCTTACAGCTGCCTAGAACTCCAGGGTCTATCACTATCACAATACATCAATGCACATGAAATAAAAACAAATTTTACAAACGGAATTCTCTATATTGATGTCACAGTTCTGAGAATGACGCAGTCTTGGGTAGCTGCAATGAACTCTTCCTTTATTGAGCCAATCTGCCTAGAGGCAAAAGGAGCCTTATTCTAAGGTTGGACTAGCTCAACATAGCTGTTCATCTAAGAATTGCAAACACAGTGCTGATTGGTGAGATTTTCTTGATGTTTTCTGTATTTGTGATCTCTCCCCTTGGTATGTGAGAGACTTTTGGCATTGATGAATCTTGTAAATGTATCTTTTATATCACCCATGATGATCTAGAACATAGATTTGCTGGAAAAATCTGTCTGCTTCAGGAACAAGATTTGTAGTCTTCATTTCCTGTTGGAATTATTCAAAGTGTGGGAGGTTTCCAAGATGTCTGTGACCAGTGTGCCCTGTATTAGAGGGGCAGAGGATCTGAGACTCTGAAACCAGTGAAGGGATAGGAAGCTGGATCCAGAGCATCAACCTTGAATTTTCCCTGGTTAGAGGGGACATCCTGTGAGTTGAGGCCTATTGGACCCAGCCCTTCCATGGTCATCTCTCATGTTTGAGAGTCAAAGTGTGGAGCTCCTGCACTTTCTGCCCATCCCAGCCAGTGAGGATCCCCAGGTCCAGGAACCACCACTCCAGCAGCCAGACATCAGATGGTCCATGCTCCCCTCAAGGGAGCTTCAGTATTCCTGGGACAGTTAGGCTCAATTGCACCCAGTCCCCCCATGGCTGTCTGCCAGGTCTCAGAGTCATGAACCATGGGGGCTCTACACTTTATGCTGATGCCAGCAAGTGAAGACCCCCAGGTCTAGGGAACCTCTGTTCTTGCAGTGGGACATCTAATCTCTCTTAATCCCCTTCAAGCATCTTCAGGATTCTTGGGACATTTTGGGGTCAATAGATCTGGTACCCCCAGAGCTGTTTCCCAGGTCTGACAGTCAGGAAACCTGACCCCCAGCACTTGACAGATATGCCAGTGAATGGAGATCACCAGGTCCAGGGACTTTCCTCTCCAGCACCCAGACATTGGATCCCTCCTGGTCCACTGAAAGCAGTATTAGGGTTCCTGGGGATGAGTTCCCAACATTGAAGCCACAGTTCACTGGTCACCCAGACCAGGCAAACAGTGGAAGCACCTGGATCATGGATCCAGGATGGCCCAGCCCAAATGAGTCTGAGTGATAGAGACACAAAGTCTGGCACAAAATCCCTTGTACTTTCCCGCCTAAACCCCTCACTTGGCCTCCTGTCTTCTGTGTCTGCCCTGCACCCTCACACTCTCCAAGGACAGCACGAAAGATCCTTGTACTCTTTCCTTCTCCAGAAACTAGTGCCTTGCCTCTTCAGTGTGAAAATTACCAACTGAATCCACAGACATCAACTCAACCTGCTCCTTGGCATCCCTTCTGGTCAAGGGTACCACCAAACACATCACTTACAGTCTTCTGAGGGGATCAAACACTGTTGCTGATCTTGACCCATGTAGATCCCAGCTTCCTGAAGAAATGAACACTCAGACTTCCCAAAAGATGACGCTGAATCCCATCCCCCATAGACCAACACTCCCCATCCATCTTAGTGGTATATACACACAGACTAGGGTCACTTACATACCCTTAACACATACATGATCCTAGGGCTGGACACAGACCCAGTCACATGGAGTGCTAGTGTTTTCTCTTTTGTTTTATATTCCTTTGAAATGTATACACCTTACCCTTGTTCATTCCAATGCTGATTTACTCTCCCCCACTCTCTGGCTTCAATTTTGATATTGCATTGTGATACTTATTCTAAGCATCCTGTCTCACCTTTGTGTAAACAGGCCAAAATAAAGCAACTAGCCACAATGTTGAGCAATGGGAGGAACCCGAGGGCAGGAAAGAGGGGATGAGCTAGAGGACAGGAAATGAGTGGGAGAAGAAAGGGCAAGAGGAGACCTAAGGGAGGAGAGAGCTGGGGGAGAGATCTTGGAAATACGTGGAGATGGACTGGACCTAAGTTATCACTAAAAGCAAGTATAATGTGAGAAAGCTAAATGGTAGGAAACTATGAGGGCATGGAGGTTTAGGATGGAGTAAATATTGCCCAGCATTCTGTTCTAGGTTAACTAAAGAAACCCCCGTGTCTGTGTGGTGAGTTGGTTGCACAGCTGTTTAAGATTAACAGCAAGCACACAATGGAATATTACTCAGCAATGAAAAATAAGGAAATCATGAAATTTGCAGGTAAATGGTGGGATCTGGAAAGGATCATCCTGAGTGAGTTGTCCCAGAAGCAAAAAGATACACATGGTATATATCACTCATATAGACATACAACCCAGGACAAACCCACTAAAACCTGTGCATCTAAAGAAACTAAGCAAGAGAGGACCCTAACTAAAATGTCCAATCCCCATCCGGAAAGGCAAAGAGGATGGACATCAGAAGAAGAAGAAAACAGGAAACAACCTACAAACCTACCACAGAGGGCAGTTTAGCCTCTGCCCTACAGACTATCAAAGCAGATGCTGAGCCTGATGGGCAACTGTTGGGCAGAGTGAATGGAATTTTAGGTAAGAACTGGGAAATAGTAAGAGCTGGAGAGGACAGGGTTTCCACAAGGAGAGCTTAAAACAAGAAAATTTGAACTTCCCAGAGACTCATACTCCAACCAAGGACTATTCATAGAGATAACCCAGAACCCCTGCACAGATGTAGCCCAGGGCAGTTCAGAGTCCAATTGGGTTATATAATAATGTGAAGAGGGACTGCCTCTGACATAATCTGATTGGCCTGCTCTTTGATCAAGTCCCCTGGGGGAGGAAAAAGGCCATAGTAGAGGACAATGCAACCACTTTTGATGTGAACTGATAGACTAGGATCAGAAAGGAAGGAGAACCTCCCTATCAGTGGACTTGGGTAGTGGCATGCATGCAGAGGGAGGAGGGAGGGTGGGATCGGGAGGGCAGAAGGGAGGGGCTTTTGGGGGATGCAGAATGAATAAAGTGTAATTGAAAAAAAAAAAAAAGATTAACACAAGCATGACTAAAAGATAATTAATAGTAAATTTTAACAGCAATTTAGAACAAAAACTTAAACTAATCCTTGTATCCTTTGTTTAAAAATTTTTATCATAACTTGGTGGGGTAATAAGTTACCAATGATAAAACCCAAACTAAAACCTAAAAACTCCCAGGTCAATTACTCTCTCAAGAGTGACTCTTCAACCCAGTGAGGCAAAAGACAGCCTCCTGTGGGCAGACCTAAGACTTCCATAACAAAACTGACTGCTTCTGCAGTTTACCTGAGGGGTGAACAAGCATGGATTCAAAATACTGTGGCTGCCTCAGCTCAACTCAGCTCAGCAGCCATCTTTTTCTTAATAATAGAGGCAGAAAAACCTCTAGACAGAGTTTGGCCTAACTGCATCTATATTTTAAAAAATGCCATGGCAGAGGGTGTTTAATTGTCACACTGCTTCATTTTGGCTGTCATAGTCATGGTTCAGTTGCAATATGTTTAATGGTGATGGCTCTTCTCCATGCCTTCTCCAAGAAAGTTCAAGGAGAAAATGGGAAAAAAAAAAAAAAAACAAGGATTGGAATACTAAGTTACAGACAAGAAAAATTATATTTATAATAATTAGATTAATAACAGCTAAAATTCAAAGCTATCTGGGTCTGCCAATTCAAAAAACTTCAAACTAAAATAAAACTGAGCTTTGTTTGTTACAGCATGAATTAGCATAACTAAAACCTAAACTTAAAATTTTCTTGTCTCTTTGTTTGATTTTTATTTTTTATATATTTTAGGTTTATGTAAAGAGAGACATTGTCACACTGCTCTAAAAATGGCCTTATCCTTTTAAACATGAGACTTTTCACAGGGAAAAAATGCAAGATGCCATGCTTATGTAAAAAGATACAAGAGGCTTAAAGATGGCAGTTTACATGCCAACCTAGTTTAGTCAAAAACACTCAACAATTATATTCATATTCTAAAAAAAAAAGAATAGGACACATAGCTAAACCATATATAAATTCTAGGGCTAAACTTCTAAACAGGTACAAGACACTTACAATATGCTTATATTCTAAATTGAAAATGAATTTATATAAAGTTTACTTAAAACATGTGCTTTCTATTGATCAAGACAATCATCTTGTCTCTCTAATGGGAGGCTTTTCTAGGGAAATAGATAGCAACTTGGCCTAATACAACAGGTACGCAAGAGCCCAAAAAGATATTTTAACTTATCCAACCTTGTTTTGATTTCAACAGGATAATGACTCTATATTCAATAATAATGTAACTTATATTGCTCTGATCCCTTTACATGGGAACAACTCTAAAACTAACTGAGAGACTAAAAAAATATATCTCTAGGCAGAACTTCAACACTACTCGGCCAATAAATCCTTGGCTGTAATATCCTCAAAATATATTATGCTAATCTTTTAATTTGCATAGATAAAATTGGCTTACAGTTTAGTTGCATCCTGCACATCTCATACATTTATAGTTTTATAACTCTATAACGCTTGTGAGAAATTATGTGTTTGCAGAACAAAGGAACTGGACACTAGAGATGGTGGATCAAAATCATTCTTCAGCATGCTGAGACATTGACACATCTGTTCCAGCATCTTGCATGTCCCAGCATTCTGCTTGTTCCTGCCTCAACTGCTTCAATTGCTGTATCTCATCAAAGCCAACTCCCAAAAGAACGTTGAAGAAAGCTACTAATCTTAATTGGTCTAGTATTTTAGACTGTTCCAAAGAGGACTTTTATTAAGCCTGAAATTTCTCAACATTCAAAGACTGGACCACAAATGTTATTGTTTGCTTAATTAACCATTTTTTCCCAATTTTACTTGGGTCCCCTACAGGATTTCTACATGTCCAAAATGTCAGCTAGAAGAAATCCATGAGAACAACATCCAACTTTCCTTAAAGAGGGTTGGGTATGTATTTGGTTGTTTGCTATTGCTACGAAATTTTATTGTAATTGAGAGCTGTTTATAATTATTAATGGTCATATTCAGAGTGAAACAAGGTTATACTCAGGGATTTCTCTCTTTTCCTTTTTCTTTCTTAGATAAGGAGAAAAGGGGTAAAAAGAAAATAATATACAGACACTACTTATAGAAATAAGACAAAAGGTAGATTATTGAATGTATTCAGCATAGGGTTTTATTTGTTATTCTCAAGTAAGGTAATTTTAACTCTGGTATAGGAATTTGCATACTGATACAAAAATAAGTATTTTTCATACATTGGTATAAGCTTTAGTATATTGATACAAATTCAAAGTTACTTCCAATACTTTTAAACTGATATTAAAAACTGGTTGGATATTAGGTAATGCAAGTTAATTGCTAGTTATTTAACTCATAGTCATGTCAGACACTAGTCTAATTAATCCAATGAGCATACATCTGAGTTTTAACAGATAAATATGATTTTGTAGACAGATCGATGATATAAAGATAGGTAGTCTTCAAAAACTTCAGAGACCTACATAATATGGCCTTTTGAAATGTCTTTATTTTAAAGATTCTTTGACAATGAGACAGTCATCACCTGGCAGCACCCCACCTATATGAAAGAAGATAATGAACCTCCATGGCTCCAAATGTGGCAAACAAGACACTCAGATGAATACCCTTCCTTCATGAAAGACAAATTCTGCCAAAATTGGGCAAGATAATGCAGGACAAATCGACTGCTGAACTTTGCCAAGACAGGGTAAGCAAGCCCTAAATAGTTCCTGTTTCACATATATGTCTGTAAAATATTCTGAGCAAGAAGGCTGAAGATGATGCTCCACCCTTACAGAGAGTTATGGATGACTGTTCAGGCAGCAAACTGTTTCTCTCAAATCTTAATATTTGGAAGTTGCTAACATGCACTTCCTATTTAATCTAATACTTAATTTTATTCCTTCTCAAGTCTCTGATAGGGTTGAAGACCAAAGAGTTATAGTGCCACTATTAAGCTTAAGTTGTTTAGAAGTTAAGAAATGCTTTCCTATAGGTAATACCAATAGGGATAAAAGTTAATTTAGGTATAGAATTTTAAACTTTCAAGATAGATAAGATGATCAGATACTTTCTCCTAAGTTGCTAAATACACATGCACTGGACATTGCACATGTAGATTTTACCTAACAGTTTTCATAATTTCAAAATTATTCTTGTATTGAAAGAAAAGGAGCCTTTTATTGGACTTAAAGTGGGAAACGTTGGTATAATGTTCTTCTGAAATGTAATACACTTTACCTTGTTCATTCAAATGCTGATTTCTCTCCCCCACTCTCTGGTTTCAATCCAGACATTGCATTGTGATACTTATTCTAAACATCACCTGTCACAACTTTGTGCAAACATCCAAAATAAAGTAACTAGGCACAATGTTGAGCAGGGAAAGGAAGCATGAAGAGAGGGAGGAGCCAGAGGACAGGAAGATGGGAAGAGAGCTGGGAGAGCAAGGCTGGAGGAGAGCGATGAGAGTGACCTGGAGAAGAGATCTTGGAACAGCATGGAGAGAATGAACCAGACCTAAGAAAAAAAAAAAAAAAAAAAAAAAAAAAAAAGCAAGTATAATGGGTAAAATCTAAGTGTTAGGAAACTATGAGTATTTGGAGGTTTAGGAGAGTGTAACTATTGTCCAGCATTGTGTTCTTGGTTACCTAAATAAACCAGGTCTCTGTGGTGATTTGGATATACAGCTGTTTAGGATTAACAGCAAGCTTTAATAAAAGATAAACCAATAGTAAATATTAATCACTACCTACAACACAGGTGCCACAGGGATGACTGTCGGGAGTCATGGGTCAACTAGTACTAAGATTTTCAGAGGAAACACCCAACACAGGAGAGGAAAGGAAAGCCAAAAATCTTCTTCGTAAAAAGTAAAAGAAGATTCAACCAAGGGAAGGTTGAATCTGTGTGTGGGTAGGCCAAAAGGGAGGATACTTCCTTTTCCCAGGGAAATAGAAAGATACCCATCAGTCTGTCAGGCAAAGGGAAACATTTATGCGGAACATGGAAAGGAAAGCATCAGTCAACTGGTGTTGCATGTATGGATATAGCAACTGCGTGGCCAAGAAAGAGGAGTTCCAAAACCAGGGAAGGGAGAGGGAAGAATCCCCCCTTTTGAGATAAACAATAGGTGCAGTACATTATCTGGAGCCTAATTGATCTGAGAGGTGGGTTCAGGTGGCTTTTCTGCAGCTTACAAGGATCCCTTTTAAGTTTTATAAAGGAGATAAACTTGTAGAGATGGCAGCATCACCATTATAACATGCATTGAAATACACATTGTAGAAAAGGTGGTAGCCATACACCCTTGTGTTAACAACATCAACATTTTCAAAGGTGAACTGTAGAAAAGCAGAAGCCTTTCATGAAGTAGAAGGGACAAAAGCTCACTTGGTCTTAACATTTACTATGATTATACCTTATGGAAAAGAGGCTTAACCAATTTTTAAGTTTGCATTTACCAACCTTAAAACACTTTCTTAGACCCTTAAACATTTTTGTAGAACCTTTATAACTTAAACTTCTTCTCCTTAGACCTTTATATCTAGTTACATACCATGAGACATATGTGAGACTGCTGTGAACATTTATTGTTCTTTAGCCAAAGGGATGACAAAAGGTTACATCTGAGGCTTGTTTTTTTCAGTCTGAAGCAAACTAGACGACCTAGACATTACAACCCTACCAGTGAGGCTTAAGGCCTGGTCTCCTGCATATGAAGAGAACTGAAAAGGCATCTGAAGTCTCCCAACACAGAAATTGACAATATGACCAAGGGACCCTAGTTTGAGGCCTAAACATATCCGTAAACCATATCTGTTACCCTGGGCTGTGTGATAGTGTTGGAGGTTGCTGAATTTAGGAGCCATTTGTCCTCTGCCAGGCCAATGAACAGGAAGGCTGAAAGCATCTGAGGCTCTTGTACTGGTTGAGCCTCCATGCCTGGGCATAGAGAAAAAGCCTGCATGGCAGCATTTTGACTTCCAGAAGCCAGTCTGCCAGCAGGTAGTCATGGCTTGTTGAGGCAGCCATGGGACCAGTGACCCCTTTGGCTGCATTTCAAGCAGTCACCTGGCAGAGTAGACTATTGGCTACATCCCCACTGGATGGAGCACTGAAGACCTCTGGTTTTCTGTGTGGGAATGCCAACAGTCTCAGATCAGCAGCCAAGGTCTGGAGCATAGTTTATGCCATAGATGAGCCTGTCAGGAAGACACCTCTCTTATTCTTTTTACCTGCTCCTGTATGGTGACTCAGGGACTATCCTTAGCTGTTCAATTAAGATAGCAATGAGGGAAAGGGAGGAGAATGGGGGATCGGGACACAGCTGCAATACAGAGTTAATAAAATGTAAGTAATAATAAAAATATAAATATTAAAAAAGATAGCAGTGACACCATTTTTGCATCTGTAGGAATATAAATATATTTTTGGACATGTTAGAGGACTTGATCATGTATGAGATGACTGACTGTTAACTTGCATTTGTTATCCATTGAATATTAGGGCTTTAGGTTTTGTCCCTATTAAGTTGGAACCTTAAAAGTCATAAACATTGTCTATACCTTATAAAATGTCTAAGGCTGTACTGTAGATTAATAATGTTTTTTTATTTAGAAAATAAGACCAAGAATATTTTAACCTTGATAGTGAAGATATAGCATAATGACCTACCTTTGAAATGAATAAATAAATGACTCTAAAATTAACAGATATTAATTTATAGTATGCTTGGAACTATATCATATAGTTTAAAGGTATTTTGGCCAAAACTTTTACTTACTAACCCTCGAGTTGTGAGATTTAGAATAAACAACACTATAGTAGAACATTATTAAGGAATTTTAAAATTACCTTTGAATTTATTTTACCAAATGCATTAGCCAGAAAGCCTAGTGGTATGTCCGGATCACAGGCAGCTCATGGCAGGAATAATAACATTTATTTATTAATTTAGGAATAAATAAAGTCACAGGCAGTTAGACATGCATTTTAAATTAGCTAATTTGAATAGACTTTTATAACCTTGAAATTTTAGCATCATTTAAAAATTATGTTGAACCAGGGTTGGAGAATATTGCATAGCATGTTGTAAAATATAACTTGGAATTTTTAGAAAAATCCAAACCAATTTAAAATGAGAGCTGTTCCTGTCTTTATCTAAAAGGAGATAAAATAAACAGAGAATTTATTATGATTAACATTGTTCATACCATGTGGTCCCCTTAAGGTTTACAGTTTAATTTTCACATTTCTTTTGAGAGTATAAAAAGAAACCAGAGCGTATTTTTATTTAGTGGGATAGCAGGAAGAGAGAAAGAGACAGGACTTTGAGAAAAGAAATACAGGGAATCACTTTTACTTTCTGATCACTCTTAGTGTTCCTTGGTATGAGACATTTGAGTAGGGCAAATATCAGTGGAGAATCTAGATGTTTCCCAAAGAGAAGAGAATACAAAGTAGCCATTCCTGTGCATGAGAAAGGGGAAATGGAACTGGACCATGTGGCTAGTGGTTCATCAACCAAATAGGACTGCAGGTCAGGGGCTTAGCCCAGCTAAAACCAGGAATCTCCTTGCTTAGTACCAGGGCTTTATCAGCAGAAAGGCCAAGTTCTCATAGGGAGAATCTCATCTGTGGGAAAGCATGGGGTAGAAGGGCAGGTTTAGAGTGGAGATAAGAAGGGGTTCAGTGGTCTTTTAGGACCTATAAGGGACTGAAGTTTTTTCAACCTCTCTGGCTTTAATTGGTGCCTTACAAATAAAGGAGGAACTGTGTATGAAGTGAGATAACTGACAAGTATTGGAGCGTTTATAGTCACAGCACCAAAGGGAATGGGCAAGAAAGAGGGAGAAAGCATTCTTGCTGTGACAGGAGTTGACAGTAACAATGTGAAGTGAGGTAATCAATTATACATGATCAATAAATGTCCTGTGTGGCCTATAGAGGACCAAATCAGGAGTCAGAATAAAGAACTAACCTTATCATGAGGATGATACACATGCTCCAAATTGTGTATCATCTGTTTCCTGCTTTTCTCCCATGGTTATCTCATACCAACCAGGTGAAAAGTAGCTGTAGTTAACCTGTACCAGTGTGAAGTCACAAAAAATCTCCTTTTGTTTCCTAAAATGGCACTTTAATTGTTAATATTCGTGATAGCCTTCTGCCTGTGGACAGATTGTTCACTCCGCTGCAAGTTGAATAACTGGTTATTCAAGCTATTCCCCTTGATTCCAGGAGGAGGAAGAGATTACAGAGAGCTGAAAGATGGAAGGGTAGGTTATTAGACAACAGGAACAAATCTACTTATGAATAAAGCTGCAATAAATACAGTTGAACAAAATGTCCTTGTTGTATGGTTGAGCATCTTTCAAATATATACCCAGGAATGGTCTAGCTGGATCTTGAGGTAGCACTATTGCTAATTTTCTGGGAAAATGTCAGAATGATGTCCAAAGAGGTTGAACATGTTTACATTCCTACCAGCTATGTAAGAGAGTTCTCCTTTCTCCACAACCTCTTTAGCATGTGTTCTCACTTGAGTTTTTAAACTTAGTCATTCTGATGGGTGTAAGGTGGAATCTCAGGATTGTTTTGATTTGCATTTCCTTGATGACTAAGAATGTTGAGCATTTCTTTAAGTGCTTCCCTGCCATTTGATAGTCTTCTGTTAGAATTCTCTGAGTAGCTCTACCCCATTTTAAAAACTGCTTTGCTGTTGTTTAACTTCTTGAGTTATTTATATATTCTGGATATTAGCCCTCTATCAAATATAGGTTGGTGAATATCCTTTCCTTGTCTTTAGCTTGTCGTTTTGTTCTGATGACAGTATCTTTTGCTTTACATGAGATTTTCAGTTTCATGATGTCCCATTTATTGACTGTTGCTCTAAGAGTCTCTGCTGTTGGTGTTCTGTTCAGGGAGTTGTCTCCTTTGCCAATGAGTTCAAGGCTCTTCCCTAACTTTTTTTTAAAGAGATTTAGTGTGTCTAGTTTTATGTTGAGAACTTTCATCCAGGTGGACTATAGTTTTGTGTAGGGTGAAAAGTACAGATGTATTTGCATTCTTCTACTTGTAGACATCCAGCTAGACCAGCACCAATTTTTGAAGATGCTATCTTTTTTCCATTGCATGGTGTTGTTTTCTTTGTCAAAAATCAAGAATCTGTAGGCATGTGGGTTTACTTCTGGGTCTTCTACTTAATTCCACAGATCCACCAGTGTGTTTCTATGCCAAAAACGAGCCTTTCTTGTATTGCTGTTGCTCTATAGTACAGCTCAAAACAGGGTTGGAGAAAGCTCCAGGAGATCTTTTATTGATTCTATTTCACCAAAGTCTATGAGTCTATTTTTATTTTTACAGGGTATTTAATCCCCTTGAGAATCCCAAAACTGAGAATTGTAAAACCCTGTTTACTATTGGTTGAGCCGTAATACACACCTTTAATCTGAGAACTTTCTGTTTATTGTAAACCTATGATTATAGTGTGGTTCACCTAGCCCTAACACAGATCTTTATTCTGTGAGGCCTCTGTATCCTGGATCTAAAAATTAAGATTATACAAAATTCAGAGAGATTCTCAGAACAAGGTTTGCAACCACATATGGGGAATACAGAAATCGGCACTTGAATTACACAATAACCTTATGCCTACCAAAAACATAGAGAAGAAACCTGTGAGATTCCAGTAACTCTTTTTTATATTTTCATATATACTGCAGATAATAATTATCATTTTACTCAGTTCATATACTGTTAAACAGCTAGTTTGTTCACCAATGTTTTAATACTTTTTAAATATTTCTGGATAGTATTATAGATTGCTTTCTAAACATACACTTAATTTTCAAGATTATACCAATTAAATTGTTTTGAATTCTGCTTTAATGACAGTCTCTTTAAAACACAGACATGATATTCATGGTCCTTGATCCTAACATTAGAGTTAATTTTTATTTCTTCCATGGTATAGAATTTTACCTTTTATAATTACATATGAAATATATGTAATATATATATATGCACATATATATTTAGAGAAAGTGTGTCTGGTTATTTTGTAATAAGTTGTTACTGCATTTTAACTAACTGTCAGGTTTCATTGGTCTTCTATGAGGAAGACAACGGATACAAAGTTTGTAAAAGTGTAGAAATCAGAATG
>JAEOAE010002668.1:0-48383 GCA_036365155.1 Meriones psammophilus
ATTTACCAATTCCTATAAATGGTGTAGAAATCTTCTGAAGTGGCCATTCTTGTTTCCAAGACTTTTGATGTCAGCTCTTGTATCTATCAAACCTTACATCTCAACATCATTCATTTGTACCATTAACCACTGATGCCAGAGCACATGTTTTTTTAGTATTCCCAAAGGCACCTGTTCTTTCTATGGGATCGAATTTGCCCTTGACATAAAGATATAGTAACAGCTGAGCAATTCTACCCCCTGCATTAATTGGCATCTCCTGTTTTACATATGCCATGATTGTATATTCTTCCTTACACTCCCCATCTACAATAACTGGATGCACAATAAATCCTTGAGAAGTTAATCCACTTCTTCCCAAGATCATCCTTTCTGTCCCTGAATGAAAAGGACCATAAACACCAATGGTTATTTTGTAACATGCAAATCTTGCTGAAAGGGTAAGAAGGGTATTTGTGCCCAGATCCAAAGCCCTGCTGGATTCAGCATGGGTGAGATCAGCAATTTTCCATTTTGATCTTCCTCCTGCTTGTCATCTCCTGGCTGACCATAGCAGGAGAGCTCCTATATTTTGCTGTGGGGCCTTGAGCTGACAGGCCCCTCTGACTGTTTAATGGTGGCAAGAGGTGACCTTCTGAATCCCATTTAGATATACACTCATTATTCCAATGCTTTCCCTTCTTACAATACCTACAAATTCCAGCGAATCTGGCAATTGAACATTGTAGCCAGAAGCAGCTTCTTCCCCTAAGAGTTAAATTTCTGATTTGAAGTCTTGCCATTTTGAGACTAGCTTCTAGACTTATGATTTCTTTGCAAAGTCACCAAATTCATGACAATTAAAGCACCAGTCATTTTGATTTTTGAGACTTTTAGCTATGGCTTGTTCTATGATACTGGCATGATGCTCCTGAGAGGCAATGCCAGTGGTCTCTCTTAACATCTGTCTCTTTGGGCCCATTCATTTTTTTAATGGTCTAAGTTCTCTGTTACATTTAGTATTTGCATTCTCATAAGCCATGATCTGTGTCAACACCTGTCTGGTCTCAGGGTCTGGTTTGGCTCAATTTCAAGCTGAACCCAATCTCTGTAAGAAGTTGGTGAAGGCTTCTTCAGGGCCTTCAATTACCTTAGTAAATGAGGAGGTTCTTTTGCCAGAATCCTCTACCATATCCCATGCTTTTACTGCTGCAAAATGACATTGTTCAATCACTACATCTTCAGATTTGATTTGTTTTCATAAGTCAGCATAATGTCCTTCAACAAACAGTTGATCTTTACCAACATTTGTCCCCTTTCTTATATTTTGTTGTTCTATTTTTGTGGCTTCATTCCTTCACCACAATTATGATTTTATCTACTGACCAGCTTTTAATAGAGCTAAAACCAACCCTTTCCACTTTTGGTGAATAAGTCTATTTTTCATAGTCTAGTTATTTAACATTTATTTAACCAAATTTGAATGCATTCCATACCATATGATAGACTTTTAAAGTTTCTTTTCATTTAACATTTCTACTGGACTCCATGTCATGTCATTGTCAGCCTCACCACCATCATTATCAGGCATATGTTGCACAAAGACTGGAAAAGCTGATGCTGCCTTTGTAGCCACAGGTACTTCCTGTAGTGGAGCCCTTGGGACCAGAGCTCTTTTGGCTTGCTGGGCTTCCAGTTCTTCCCTTCCCCTTTGAGTACTCTGAACACCTGGCTCATGGAGCATGGCAGAACAGCAATAGAGGGTAAACTCCCATTTTTCAGTAGCACTTTTTGCTTTCCAAGAGCTTCAGTCTCTACCCATAAACTTTCCTATTGAACCACCAAGTCTGTAATCCTTTCCAGAACAAGAGAACTGAGTGACACCTTTGTTCTTCCTATCTCATCCGTAATTTTTTAATCTTCTAAAAAACAGAATATAGGAAGAAAACAAAGCAACAACAGAAAATTTCACCTGGGAACATTTCAGGAGAGAACCTGGCATCAGCCACTGCTATAAAACTTTTAGTGACATCTTGAAACATTACATTCACTCTTTCATAACTTGCCATCTCCTGTGTACAGCTCCAAAACCAAGTTCCCCATTATTCTTAAGCCATGTCTGGGTGTCACTTGTTAGCCCTTTTTATCTTAAATGATGTTGGGCACCACCTGTGACAAAATGCCACCTGTAGCAGTCTTTTCAAACTCTACTTTATTTTGGGTGCTTAGGCCTCTACCTCCCTTCCACTAACCCCCAACTCTATGTAAAAAGAGAAAAGAGGTTAGTGAGGAGCAGGGGTCCAGACCCTTTACTTTCCCTGATAGAATCAAGGAGTTCTTTTAGGGCTCTGTAGAAATCTTTGTCAACTGTAGACACAGCTACAGGCTCCTCCATGCTGCTGTGCCCCAAAGCATTTCTCTCAGTCTGTCTGCTCCAAACTGTGACACCTTTTCTGGTCTCTTGTCTCACCAAATGGCTACAAGCCACATGCCAATACTAAATGTCACACTGTCTCTTTTTTGGCCTCATTTATACTCAGAGTCCTAGACCATGCCCCCTTTATGCCCCACAAGGAAGGCTATTAGCAACTGGCAAAGATGGTGCCCCTACAAATGACAATTAAAAGGTATGGACAAACTATAGCCCAACTGAAATCTCACACTTCAGATTAAAACAAAAGTATAGTAACATAACATACAAAGACACCAAAACTTCCATTACAACTACTGTTTCACTCTTTTTCTTTTTTCCAAAACCTGGACCAAAGGAAGAAAGGATGTGTGCCTTGGACTATCCCTAACCCTGAAGAGGCCTGTGCCTAAAAAAGAAAGAGTTTTGGCAAGAGCCTATTCCTAAACCTGGAGTGGACTATCCCTAAACTGAAGAAGCCTGGGCCCATAAAGAAGTGGTGAGGCCCTGGGCCTATCCCTATCCCTGAAGAGACCTGGACCTAAGATGAGAGAGAGATGTGGGCCTAGACCAATCCCTAAACCTGAAGAGGCCTGGGCCAAAGAAGAAGAGTTGTGAAGTGGAACTGGGCCTTGGCCTAACTATGTTGAGACCTGGGCCCAAAGAAGGGATGGTGGGCCTGGACATGTCCCTAAACCTGAAGAAATCTGTGCCCAAAGAAGAGAAGGATCTGGGCTTATCCTATCCTTGAAGAGGCCAGGGCCCAAGGAAGAAGAGATGTGGTATTGGGCCTGACCCAAGCTGTAAAGTGGACTGGGCCCAAAGATTAAGAGGTGTGGATCTGGGCCAATCTGTAACCCTGAAGAGTCATGGGCCCAAGGAGGAAGATATGTGTGCCTGGGCCTATCCATAACACTGTATAGGCCTAGGCACAAAGAAGAAGTGTGGGGCCTGGCCCATCACAAACCCTGAAGAGTCCCAGGCACAAACAAAAAGCAATAGTGAACTTGGCCTGTCTCTAAACCTGAATGGGGATTGAGAATAAAGAAGAAGTGATGTGGGCCTGGCTATCTCTAACTGTGAAGAGGCCTGGGCCTCTGGAAGAAGAGATGTGGCCCTGGCCTATTCTAAACCTGAAGAGGCCTGGGCCAAAGAAGAAAAGGTGTGGGCCTGGGCCTGTCCTAAACCTGAATTGGCCTGGGCCCAATGATTAAGAGGTATGGGACTGGGCTAATCCTAACATTGAAGAAGCCTGGGCCCAAAGTAGAACTGTGTGCTTGGGCCAATCCATAATCCTGAAGAGGTCTGGGCCTACAAAGAGAGATGTTAGCTTTGGCCATAACCTAAACTAAAGATGCTTGGAACCAAAGAAAAAGAGATGTGGACCTGGGCCTATTTCCCCAACCTAAACAGGCTTGGGCCCAAAAGAAGAAGAGGTGTGGGCCTGGGCCTATCCCACACCTGAAGGGTCCTGAGTCTAAAGAAGAAGAAAGATTCAGCATGGTAACGACCTTTGTGAAAGCCATACAGGGATGAGAGCCTGGGGCTGACCTCCAACTCGACTTGCAGCCCTTGTTTCCAGGTGAGTGGAACTTTTGTGCCTCCACTGGTGTTTGCCCAGCTAGCATTTGATCCCTTCACCAACTGGGCCTGGGCCTGTCCCTAGTTCTCCTGGACCCATGGGTGACTTGTGCACACAGGAAGAAGAGATGTGGGAGCAGGTCCTACTCTCTAAGAATGTCCCAGGCCTGAGGCACAAAGAAGACAGAGTTGAAATGGCTGTCCTTGAAGGATGACAATTATTAGGAAAAAGAGAGAAATATATGCCTGCAAACAGCCCAGGACAAGCCAGGTATGGAGAAAAAAAAAAGTAGACCCCCTTCCACTCAGTTCCTGGAAACTCTGAGCACAAGACACACCACAGAGCTCCTAGCCTCCCTGGTCAAGAGGTATGTGGCAGGGCTGGGCCTATCCCAGGTGTTGGAGATTGGTCTGAAGTTACTGGCATCTGTGTCAACCTGAAGTCATTATTCCTGATGGGCTAATTAAAAGCCAATACCTGGACAGGCCAGAACGGGTTAGGCATGGCTGATGTGGTCTTTGGAGACTCCCACAAGGAATCACAGGAAGGACCTAGGCCCAAAGTAGAAGAGGAGGATGACACCTGGACCTATTTTAACAAAGGAAAAGGCCAAACCAAAAAAAAATGATTATCATTACATTCAAAAGTTGACTTGTGAAAACTCCTCAAGATGGCCTATGCCTAAAATGTAGAGATGTTGGCCTGGGTCTTTCACTAACACAGAATAAGCCTTGTTATCTAGGAGAAAAAGATGCCATGGGCCTGGCCTAAAACCTAGCATGATATCCCTTTTCAGGCAGGATCCCATGAAATAGGATGCTGAAAAAGTTAAGAAGAAAGGTTCACAATTTTATTCTAGCCTCTAGGTTGAAAGACCTTAGAATCATTTGGGTCCCTGGCCTGACCTCCAAACTCAACTTTCTTCCCTTGTTTCCAGGTGAGAGAAAGTTCTGTCCCTCCACTGGGGCTTACCCAGCATTCATTTGGATCCCTTCTCCACACTGTCAGCTGCAAACTCAGAATCAAATGGGAACTTGTTGTAAATGACAGTTGGATCACTGAAGACCATGGGTAAATCAGAATCACTGGGGAGTGAGTCTAGCCATCTTCTTTGGACAAGGCCTTTGGGTCCTAATGAATACTAAAGACATCTGAGGGAAAGGGTGAGGTGTCCAGGAGGTCAGAGCTTTTAAATAGCTCTGTCACTTGACAGGATGACAGTTTTTTTAAAGATTTTGCCTGGTTTGCTTTCTGTTGTTTGACAAAAGACAGATCAAAACCAGTTAGGTGTACTCAGATTTATTGTCTCAATTTTCAGAACATCATCCACCAGTGAAGTTCCTGGGGACTCCTGAGCACAAGAGGCAGAACCATGGAGAAAGAAAGTGGCCACTGGCTTGCTCAGCTTCTTTTTCTACAATGTAGGGCATTTCTCAGGGGGGACCACCCACAGGTGTTGCCCTCCCACATCAATGGTCTGAAGCTACTTACTGGCATGTCTATCTTTGTGGCAATTTCTCAATTGAGGATCTTTCTTATTCCTGTTTTATTAATTATAAATTATGCAGAACTTATTTAACATGGTTCAGGAACCATGGAAAAAGTGGTACACTTTTGCACAGCTTGAAAAAATGATAAATTTTTGGTGGGATACCCCCAGTGTGCATTTCAACATCAATCATCAACTAAGAAAGTACTGCTTCAGGCATGTTTATAGGCATTGAGGCAGTTTCTCAATTGAGGATCTTTCTTCCCAAATGACTGTAGGTTTTATTAATTATAAACTATACAGAACTTGTTTAAAGTGCATTGAATGTTTGCTCAAAAAAAATAATAAATATTTGATGGGATACTGTATTTACATTTAAACATTATACAATATGTTCCTTTTAAAGCATATATTCAGTATTTTATTTCTTTTGCCTTCATTTATTAATTTTTAAATATGTAAGCTCATTTTTTATTTTTTTTTTTTTTTATTAATTACATTTTACTCACTTTGTATCCCACCTGTTGCTCCCCTCCTCCCTCTATCCCACCCATACCCCTTCCCCAGTCCACAAATAGGAGAGGCCTTCCTCCCTTTCTTCTGATCCCAGTCTATCAGATATCATCAGGAATGGCTGCATTGTCTTCCTCTGTGGCCTGGTATGGCTGCTCCCCCCTGAGGGGGAAGGCCAATCAGTTCATGTCAGAGACATTCACTGTCCCCATATCTATGGAACCCACTTGGACACCAAACTGCCATGGGGTACATCAGTGCAGGGGATCAAGATTACCTCCATGAATGGTCCTTGGTTGGGGTATCAGTCTCAGAAAAAACCCTGTGCCCAGATTTTTTGGTTCTGTTGCTCTCCTTATGGAGCAATTAAAAACAAGGAAATCATGAAATCTGCAGGCAAATGGTGGGAACTGGAAAAGATCATCCTGCGTGAGGTATCCCAGAAACAGAAAGACACACAGGGTCTATACTCACTCATAAGTGGATATTAGACATATAATATAGGATAAACATACTAAAATCTTTAAAACTACAGAAAATAATCAAGAAGGAGGTATCTAATCAAGTAGGAGCATCTGGGTAAGATATCAATCCTCATTCAGAAAGGCAAAGAGGATGGACATCAGAAGAGGAGAAAACAGGGAACAGGACAAGAGCCTACTGCAGAGGGCCTCTGAAGGTCTCTACCCTGCAGGGTATCAAAGGAGATGCTGAGACCTATAGCCAAACTTTGGGCAGAGTGCAGGGAATCTTATGAAAGAAGTGGGAAAAGGACAGGAGCTCCAAGAGGACAGCAACAGAACCATTTATTTATTTTTATTATTTTACATCATAATCAAAGTTTTCCTCCCTCCTTTCTTCCAAGTACCTCCTTCTCATCAAACTTCTCACCCATCCTCCATCCTCCCTTTTTTCCAAGAAAAAGGGAGGCTTCACATGGATATCAACCAGCCTTGGCATATCAAGTTGCAGTAGGACTAGGACATCTTCTCCAATTGTGGATAAACAAAGCAACCCTGTTAGGGAAAGGGATCCAAGGCAGGCAACAGTCAGAGACAGACCCTCCTTGAGCTGTTAGGAGTCCAACATGAAGACCCAGCTGCATAAATTCTGCATATGTGCAGAGGGATAGGTCTGTCCCATGCATGCTCTCTGTTTGGTGGTTCAGTCCCTCTGAGCCCCTATGAGCCCAGGTTAGTTGATTCTGTAGGTTTTCTTGTAGTGTCCTTGAGCTCTTCAATCCTTCCTCCTCCTCTTCCTAAGGATTCCCCAAGCTCAGCCTAATGTTTGGCTATGGGTCATTGCATCTGTTTCCAACAGTTGCTGAGTGAAGCCTCTTATAAAACAGATATGTTAGGTGCCTGCCTGTAAAAAGTCAAATATCATTAATAGTACAAGAGGTGGGCTCTCTCTCATAGCATGGGTCTCAACCTTATCCATTCCCTATATTTCTGTTTCATATTTGTCCCTGCACATCTAACAGGCAGGACAAATCATGGATAGGTTTCCCCCTACTGGAAGTCTTGTGTGGTTACAGAAGATGGTCATTTCAGGTTCCATATCCATATTGCTAGGAGTCTTAGGTAGGGTCACACTCACAGATTCCAGGGTGCTCCCATTGTCCCAGTTTTCTAGCGTCTCCCATACATACCACCCAACTGGTTCCAGTTCTCTTACCAAGTACTCTTTTCCTCTGTCCTCCCTAAATCTAATTCCTCCTACTCTCCTCCCCAACCCTTTCCTACCCAGTTTCCGCCCTTTATCTACCCCTGATGTCTAATGTATTTCCTCTTCTGAGTGAGATTCAAGCTTCCCCCTTGGGTCCTCTTAGTTAGCTTTGTTGATCTGTCAATTGTAGCATGATTATCCTATATTTGATGGCTAATTTCTACTTATGAGCTCATACCCTGTTGTCTTTCTCGGTCTGGGTTACCTCACTCAGGATCATCTTTTCTAATTCTATTCATTATCTGCAAATTCCATGAGGTTTTTGTTTTTAATAGGTGAATAGTATTCATTGCAGAAATGAACCACCTTTTCTTTATTCATTCTTTGGTTGAGGAACTTCTAGGATGTTTCCAGTTTGGGGCTATTACAAGTAAAGCTGTTTTGGACATAGTTGAACACGTGTCCTTATGGTTTGGTGGAGCATCCTTTGGATATATGTCTAGGAGTGATAGAACTGGGTTGTGAGATCTAATTGTTACCAATTCTGAAAAACTACCACATTCATTTTCAAAGGGGTTCTACAAGTTTGCACAACCACCAGCAAAGGGGGAGTGTTCCCAGTGTTCCACATCCCCACCAGCATGAGCTGTGGCTTGAGTTCTTGATTGTAGACATTCTGAAGGGTTTAACATGAAATCTCAGTTGTTATAATTTGTGTTTTCCCAATGACTAAGGATATTGAACATTTCATTAACTGCTTTTCAGCCATTAGAGATTCCTCTGTTTAATTCTATGTTTATATTGTTCTTCATTTTTTATTGGGTTACTTGGTGTATCAATGTTTAGTTTTTTGAGTTCTTCATAAATATTGTATACCAGCAATCAATGCAATGGAGGGTATACAATGTGTTTTTATTTCAAAATACCACATCTATAAATATGTAAACGTTTTAGGTGTCAGTTAAAATACTTAGAAGATAAACAGGCACATACTCAAGCCATTTATCCCTTTGGCTGTTTTGATGTAGAAGAAGGTAAGTTTAGTGGATTTGTCACAAAGGGTACTGAAGATAGGCTTAAAGCAAGGTTGTATAATTAATGGAACAAGAATATGACATTTAATGTGTCCTCATTACTTAAAGATTTAGACCAATATTTCTGAAGTGTGTTTTGATGAACCCTAGTGCCTTGGAATGCACAACACAGAAACATTTGGTTAAACATGAAATAATGAATGCTTATTTGAGACTGAGCATCAGAAAGGGAAGGTGCTCAAAAGTTCCACAGGAGAAAAGCTGGTTTAATTTGATTTAGCTCAGGCTTGCCCAAAATGTGACTTTCCCCACATTGTTTCGGTCATTTATTCCTCTGAAATCACAACACATTTTTCTGATGCAAATTGTAGTCCTTAGTCGTGTGTTTTAAAATGGCATATTAGTGAGTAGTGGAAAGACATCTATTGAAATCATGTGTGTCTCTTGACTGTCAGTGCACAGGTAGGCATATGTGTTCACTGTCAAGAGGGCAGTCTCTGAGTTGAGAGGCCTGCAATCCACCTCAGTAAGGTCACTGGGAGAGGAGGCATGAGATATGACCAGGAGGGTGAGGAAAGACATCATGCTTCATGGGAGAAGCACAATAAAATTGTGCTTTTTTAAAGATGTAAGAAGAAAAAGCATTGCAGGCTAAGGAAATTTTAAAAAGCTCAGTGTGAGGATCTTATTAAAATCATTGATTGGTCTTTGGGTTTAGGTTAGGGTTTTGAAACTGAAAGGACTAAGATTTAAACATCTTCATGTCAAAAGGAAACCTCTGCTCCATTTCATCCAGTCATCAAGTCATCCCAGAAGGCAACATTTGTAATATTTCTGTTTTTTATGTTGTGCAGGTTGACAGTGTTGAGGATTAAACTGAAGCCTCCTGCATGGCAGGTAAACACAACTGACTACATCTTCAGGTTGTAAGTTTTCTAATTTAAAAGTTGAGTTTGGTTTGTGATGTGCATGTGGTGTATGTGCAAAAGTGTGGGGGTTTACTGTGAATGTGCACACGTGTGGGGAGTTTTACAGGGGTGTATGTGCACACATGTGGGAAGGTTTATTGTGCTGAGGTATATCCCTCTTATCCCTAAAATTCCCAATTCTTATTCCCTGAATAGGTGCTGCATTTGGTCAAAAGGCCTTTTCTGCATCTAATGTGATGAGATGATCATGTGTTTTCCTTCTTTCAGTTTGCTTACATAGTGGATTCCATGTTTTGATTTTTGTTTATTGAGCTATCCTTAATCTCAGGGATGAAGCCTACTTGATCATAGTGGATGATCATTTTATGCATTCTCTGATGTAGTTGACAGGTATGTTGAGTCTTTTGCATCTATGTTCATACAGGAAATTATTTTGTAATTTACTTTGTTTGAGATATTTGTGGTTTGGGTAAATTGATACCTTGGCCTCATAAAAGGAATTGCACAGTGTTCCTTCTGTTTCTAATTCTGAGATATATTGAGGAGTGTTGCCATTATCAGTTTGAAAGGATAGTAGACTTCTGTGCCAAAATAAACTTTTCTGGAGTTTTTGTTATTGTTGTTTAGAAACCTATTTTTCAAAATAGGGTTTTTCTGCCTAGATTTGTGTTGCCCTGGAATCAAATTGTACACCAGCATGGATTTGAGTTCAGAGAGGTTTTGAGAAATTTATTTACTGCTTCTATTTCCTAACAAGGTATTGGTCTATTTCAACTGTTTAACTTGCCTTTATTTTACTTTGTTAAGTGCTATTTATCCAGAAAATGATTTCTTTATAGATTTTCCAATTTGGTGAAAGGTTTTAAAACCATGTCTTAGGATTCGATGGGTTTCCATGCTGTCTGTGGTTATGTGCCCATTCTCAACTCCAATTTTGTTAGTTTTGATCCTGTCTCTCATCATTTTAGTGAAACTGCGTAATGGTTTGTCATTCTTCTGATTTTCTCAAGCAACCAACTCATATACCCCAGGGATATATGTGAGACTATTTTTCACCATCCATGAGTCTCAGAGACCATCTGGAAGAGGGGTAGAAAGATTTTAAGATCCAGAGGTCAGAGAGTTTAGAATAAAGCAGTGTCTCCTGTATCTGCAGTACTGAACTCAGGAACACACTCTGAGATCAAGGCAGTGACTATAGAAAGGATCTCACTGACCACACCCCAAAGTGAGAAGTTGTTGACAGTTTGGCTGCTTCTAGAGGAGGCTTCAGGATTATAGGATTCCATTGTGAACCCTAAGATTGTGAACTGTGAAAACCTCTTTTTTCAGGTGTGGAGTGGTTCAGGCATAGCACCCACCTTTAATCTAAGAACTTTCTGTTTATTGTGAACAGATAGCTGTGGTGTGGTTCAGCCCTATCATGTAACTTTAATCCAAAACCTTTCTGTAAACAGGATTAAAGAAAGTTAACTCTGGAGCAATTCACCTATAGCAGAAACCCACCTGTAGAGATCTTTTTAAAACTCTACTGTATTTGGGGTATTTAGGCCTCTACCTTTCTTCCACCAACACCCCAAAATTAAGTAGGATAGAGAAAGTGTTAGTGGGTAGAGTGTGCCAAGACAACCTTACTCCTCCCCACAATTTAGGGTCAAGGGTTTCTTTTAGGACTCTATACCTATCTCTGTCAACTACAGACACAGCTATCAATCACCTCCATGCTGCTGTGCTCTGGAGAGTTTCTTTCTGTCTGATCCAAACCAGCACACCATCTCTGGCCTCTGGTCTCTCCAAACTGCTCCATGCCAAATGCCCAGACTGACCGTCACCAAAAACAGCACTTCTTCTCTTTCACAGCCTCATATTTATACTGAGTCCTGGAACACTCCCCTCTCTGGGCAGCAAGTGGAAGGCCCTTAGCAGCTGGCAAAGATCACACCCTGCACTTGACAACTAAGAGGTGTGGACAAACTATGGCCCAACTAAAATCCCACACATTTAATTAAAACAAAAATATGAGATTGAAAAGAAACCAAAATTTCCATTCCAGTATCCAGCTGTCATAGACTAACAGAAAAGAGGGACTTTTGATTTCAAGGCTGTTTAAAGCAGTATGGAGAAGAAGGTGGAGAAGGTGCTTTTGGCTTTTGGCTTTTTCCTCTGGGACTTGAGCTGAGTAGAAAGGCTTCTTCCTTCTGGGATATCGACTAGTCAGGAGGGTCAGCAGGGTGCTTTCATAGGGCTAGTTGGCTTTGACCTCAGCATCTGGCTCCTGAGTCTTTAGGGGTAGAATCTAATGATTTGGGACTCTTGTTTTTAAAACAACAGCCCTCTGATGCTGGCTCAAGTGCATTGCATTCAGGGTCTGCAAGCTGCTTTCCAGGAGTGGAGGCAGTGCCCTGTGAGCTGCACTGGACCTTCTGTTCCTACTCTACTCCCCAAGACCTTCATCAGCATTCTTTATCATCTGGTGCTCATCTGATATCAGCACTGGAAGGGGTAGATAGCAGCCCATCCAACAAGGAAATCTTATCTCGGTGAATGTAAGAGTAGATGAGAGTTCCTGCCTATTTCACCCATTGCACTATTGGTTGCTGTTGTTTCTTAAGAAGGGCAAAGATAAAACCCCCAAACAGATACATTGATCTTGAGAATGAGGTCTGAGCATACAGATATTTGTCTTACTCGTGGAGCCTCCTATATTTGTGAGCAACCATCTCAGCCTGTTCTTAAGTAATTCAAAGATTGAAAGGATCATTTAGAAACATAGGAAAAGAGCCAAATTAAACATTTCAGGATGATCATGTTAGCACATGAAAATTATATTTATATTATATACACAGTGCTAGGACATTTCCAAGAAAGAATTATATAAGATTACAAGTCTTCAGAAATTTTAAGAGTGGCATAGAAATTGATATATAAATTTGGACACTTCTAGGTAGGCCCTGCAAGGGCTTAAGGAATCTTTGGCAATTCTGTTGGTGAGCATGTCCACAAACATGGCTTCAGAGGAAGATTTCAGGGTTGTTCATTACACATCTGCACTGAAGTTGTGTCTGGGTCATCACTTTGTTAATCCACAGATGACTTGATGTTTCTGGTCAGGTCAGGTTGAGGACCAAAGTCAACAATGAGTACCCAAGGTGTCAGGACATGAGGGTTTGAACCATAGTCTGGAAGTCTGTGAGGGTGATGTCACACATCAGACACCAGATTTGGTTGTTCTGTCTACAGTTTCCTTTGAGATCTTGTTGTTCACTAACACAGAGAAGATCTCTTGTCTTGGATCTCTTGAAAACAGCTGGAGCCTATAACATATCTGGGTGGGGTCCACACACCCAGCATGCCAAAGTTGCCCACATGGTTTCTCTGCTGTGGTCCAGACATGATGAAGGCCATGTATTCTGCTTGTGGTTCTAAACTGGAGCACAACTCCTGGGTTGGATGAAGAGAACCATTGAAGTTAAGCTGGACCCTGTGGACTCGGTAAACAAGGAGTTGGCAGGACTCATTTGATGTCACTTTATGGCCTTTGTCTTTGTGTCATTCTTCAGACATCCACCTCATGGTGTTAAAGTGTGTCCATCCTCTCCGGAGTGGTGTGTTACCTAAGTCAGAGTTGAGGTCAATTTGTTGTCCTTCATTTGTAGTGTTCCAGATAAGAACAGGACACAGAGGATTCCCTGGGTGTGGCCCACACACCCTTGCTCCCACAGTGTCCCATGTTCTCTGATGTTTATATGTGGTCCAGATTACTTAAAAGCCATGCTGTTGTCTTGACACACTTGAGGTGAGAATGTTGTCTGTGTTGTTAGAATGGCAGGTACAGCCCAGAAACCACACTGTACCAAAAGGATCATCTAGGTTACTAATGATTGGCGTTCATGGCCATGGTCTGATGGCACTCATCAATGGTGAGTCCAGATTTCTGTTAACATTGCATGAAATTGGTCACTAATTAGGCTGTGGTTGGTTTAAGAAAATCAATTAACATAAAGATAATGCCTGGCTTTACACCAGGTCAGGGTCATGGTTTTGTCCATTTCAACTGGTCATTCAGATGAGGGTAGTCTCTTTAAGGCCTGGCTCCTTAGTGGTGAAATGCATCCTGGGTAGGATAGAAAGGGTCAGCCCACACACCCTTGTTGACAATATAGAATGAGGCTACTTGGTGTTCAAGGAGCTGCCAGGTTTCCTTGGAGGTCATGCATGGTACTACACATGTGTTCATAATCAGGTCATTATCAATGTCTTGCTTCTTGGAGGATAAAATGTTTCCAGATGTCAGTTCATTGGAACAAGAACAAGAATGAGCCCATGGTTCTTCAGAAATACAGAGAGGCCGGGGCCATACCAATTCTTATTTTGGCCTAAGACAGTTCCAGGTTAGGGATAGGCTCTGGCCCATTTCTCTTCCCCTTTGGGCCCAGGCCTCTTCTGGGTTAGGGATAGGCCCAGGCCCTTCTCTCTTCTTTTGGGCCCAGGCCCAGGCCCAGGCCCTTGTCTCTTCTTTTGGGCCCAGGCCTCTTCAGGGTTAGGGATAGGCCCAGGCCCTTCTTCTCTTCTCCTTTGGGCCCAGGCCTCTTCAGGGTTAGGGATAGGCCCAGGCCCCTTCTCTCTTCTCTTTGGGCCCAGGCCTCTTCAGGGTTAGGGATAGGCCCAGCCCTTCTTCTCTTCTCTTTGGGCCCAGGCTCTTCAGGGTTAGGGATAGGCCCAGGCCCTTCTCTCTTCTCCTTTGGGCCCAGGCCTCTTCAGGGTTAGGGATAGGCCCAGGCCCCCTTCTCTTCTCCTTTGGGCCCAGGCCTCTTCTTGGGGGTTAGGGGGATAGGCCCAGGCCCTTCTCTCTTCTCCTTTGGGCCCAGGCCTCTTCAGGGTTAGGGATAGGCCCAGGCCCTTCTTCTCTTCTCCTTTGGGCCCAGGCCTCTTCAGGGTTAGGGATAGGCCCAGGCCCCTTTCTCTTCTCTTTTGGGCCCAGGCCTCTTCAGGGTTAGGGATAGGCCCAGGCCCACTTCTCTTCTCCTTTGGGCCCAGGCCTCTTCAGGGTTAGTGATAGGCCCAGGCCCACTTCTCTTCTCCTTTGGGCCCAGGCCTCTTCAGGGTTAGGGAAAGACCCAGGCCCACATCTTTCCTTCTTAGCCCATGCCTCATTAGTATTAGTAATAAAGCCAAGCCCACATCTCTTTTTGGTAGAGCCCTGTGTTTTTCAGCTTTGTGGATAATTTCATGCCCACATTTTTTTTAAGTCTTCACTTCTTAAAGTCACAAATTTTTCTAGGCATACCCTTTTCTTAATTTTCCTAAATTGTTTCTTTACTTAGACTCACCCATGTAGCCCCTTATATTTGTATTTTTGCATCCTGTCATCCTTTCAGACAGAATACTTGTTTTTCCTAATGATTGAGGTTCTGCATCCTTATGAATCCTCATATAGATGTAAACATATTTCACCTTCATATATAGTCTATATTTTGGGGAAAAATAAAAGAAAGAGACATTAGATGATTAGAAGCTTTGTTTTCCTTGTATGTTATGTAACTATGCTTTTGTTTTTAATCAGAAGTGTGAGATTTCCGTTGGGCTATACTTTGAGCCCAAATAGACAAATGGATAAGACAGACCACTGGCATTGCCTCTCAGCAACATCATGCCAATATCACATGAGAGCTGAACCTAAAAGTCTCAAATATCAAAATGCCCAGTACTTTAATTGTGGTAAATTTGGTCAATTTCCAAGGAAATTATAAGGCTGGAAAATTCAAAGTTCAAAAAAGCAAGAGTATTAACTCAGAGCAAACAGGCTGATTCTGGCTGCAATGTTCAAATGCCCAGATTCCCTGGAACTTTTTGGCGTTTTAAGAATGGAAAGCACTGGAGTAATGAGTGTATATCTAAATGGGATTCAGAAGGTCATCCCTCTTGCCACCATTAAACAGACAGAAGGGCCTGTCAGCTCGAAGTCTAAAAACAAACATATACAGTTTATAAAAACAACTAATTGAATTTTTCCATGTATTGTAAAGGTGTTCAAAATTAATAACAAATATCCTAAAAGCAAACATATACAGTTTCTGAAAATAACTAATTGGATTCTTCCATGTATTGTTAAGGGAACACCAATTCCAGAGCCACCAACATTGTATACTGATGCAAACAAGATGGGAATGGCAGGTTATAAATCAAACAAAATAAGCAAGGTAATCAAAATCCCATATTCTTCATTTCAAAAATCAGAATTGTATGTAATATAATGGTATTATTAGATTTTCCTAAACCTCTTAATATATTTACTGACTCTCAATATGCAGAAAGAGTTGTTTTACATATAGAAATGGATGAATTTGTTCCTGCTAACTCAGAGTTAACTGTTATTTATGCAATTGCCCCAAGCCATCAGAAGCAGAAACTATCCAATATTGATTACTCATATTCTGTCTTCCACAGGTTTGCCAGGTCCATTAGCACAAGGAAATGAAGAAATTGACCAGTTACTGATAGGAAATGTATAAGAAGCTTCAAAATTTCATGGAAAAGAAAAGCCATGTTAACAGTAAGACTTAAAGGTCTAGAACTCTGGGAGTATAAATATGCAGCAGAGAAACAAAGGGTGTGGCATTGTGTGGCATTGAGTGTTGGTGTGTGCAGTGTAGCAGTTTGGAGAGACCAGAGGCTGGAAACCAGAAACTGGAGACCAGAGATGCTGTAGTGGTTTGAAGCAGAGAGAGGGAGAGAAACCCTTCAGGGTGCAGCAGCATGAAGGAGACTGCTGTGCCTGTGGTTGGCAGAGATTGGTACATAAACCTTAATGAACCCCTTTACCCTAAATATCTGGGAGAAAATAAGAAGTCTTGGTCTCCTCTACACATGAAACATTTCTATCTGCTACTTAAGTTTGGTTGGTTGAAAGAAGGAAGGAAGAGGCCTAACAACCCAAATAAAATAGAGTTTTAATATAGAGCACCACAGGTGGCATTCCACTACAGTTAGACCTGTGGCTGTGCATACAGGAAAACTTGGCTATCCTTTTCTGTCATCTCAAATGTTCTCAGAGCATCACAGACACTTACTACTGAGAGTCCAGATGAAACAAGTCATACATCCAATATTTAGGGGAGAGAATGTTGGGAACGATCCTCTCATTCTCATGGGACTGTCCATGGGATGGTTGGGCCCATGAGCACATGTGTAAAGACTGATGATTCTAAGTTGTGAGTCCCAGGAGAGAGTCTCCACAAGGTAGCACCATGAGGCATTTCCTTCCTTCTTTGAGATACCATGATGGAATATCACAGCTAGTTAGAGAAACAATAGATGTTAGTCCTCCAATGTCTAGAGGATGCCTTGCTAATTAACTGGAGGCTGTGTCCATCTTCACATGACCTCTTTCTGCTGTGTGGGCATGCTGTCCCATCTCTCCAGTTATGTTTGACCACGCTCTACCAGGGAGTCGCTGTGGTCCTTGCTACTGACCCTCTTCTCAGGTTCACATCTGTCCTGTATATTAGAAACCCTCAGACCTTGAACTATGCTGTTCTCACCCTTCTTTAAAGGTGTTTGACAAGTTCATACACTGATTTGAGTCACTTCTTCACCCACAGAATTTTCTGCACTGACTTACCTGAAAGGCATCCCTGCCAACCTTGTCCTGGTTCCACTCCAAGCCCTAGCCCACTCTAGGAGGCTCTGATGCTTACAGACCTGGGACACACCCACAATCATGATAATGACTTTCATGTGAGGTCACAGAGGCCAAGGCTATCTCTGTTTGGGAAAGCTGAAAGGCTGTCCAGGCACACAGTGTCTTTTGGACTAGTATTTGGGGACAATAGCTGAAGGCTTCTCTTATAATCATTTCCTATTAAGAGACTCACACCCAGTCCTCTTGTTCCTCCTAGGAACTTTACTTTTGGGTCAAGCAAGGTCAGAGGGATGGGTCATCCTCACTCTAGTGAGCAACACTTAAGACTTGATCTATCATTTCTGCTCTTCAGTTTATCAGCAACTTTCTCTTGTCATGAGACATGAAGTGTACTATCTGCAGCATTCTGGGTACCAAGATGATTGAAAATTTGGTCTGCACACTGTCCATTCACCACCATTAAACACAGCTTGAAGTAGGCTTGCCCAGGTAGCAGGATGTCATGAAGTTTCCCTCCCTGACCCTACAGAGGTAGCCTGTGACTTCTGAGGATGTCATTCCCTGGAGAACAGCATGACAGAGAGCTTCATCCTGTCCCACTTTGGGAACTGGAGTCCTGTGATAGGTGCTGGCTCTGCCTCAGCTGCTGTCACCTATTCTCACAAGTACAGGTGGAGACTACTAGAAAAACACACCTGACACAATTTCTCTCCCACACATGGACACACAGATTCATCCACAAATACATTAATGCTTGTTTCCTAATGAAGTTATAAGGATGAAGTTAGATGAAGAGAGAGGGAAATCAGTGTGTATGGTTGGGCAGGGTAGGGTCTATGAGCTGAATGTCAAGATGGCTGTTTCCAGGAAAGTTCATGTGTAGGGCAGCCTGGGAGAAGGTCCTGGGAAGCACTTCCCTCCCACCTTGAGCTGCAGGTGTTGGCTGAGGGTGGGTGGTGGAAGTAGTTGGTCTTGAACTTTCTGTGGGCTCCAGCCTTGAGTCTTAGACCAGGTACTCACTTGACAGTTTCTTCCAGAGGCCTTTCTTGATGGCTTGTGTATAGTGGCCTCACCCCAAAACAGTATATACATGGCACTCTGCAGACTTGCTTGTGCCCACTGAGGTTTCAGCTTCTTACAAGCTCTCCTGTTGTGTTACATAAGGAACACCTCGACAACTTCCTTGAGACTGAGTCACAGCATTTCTGGTTTTGCTCCTACTATTCCTAGTGTGCCTATGTACCTGAAGGTATACACATGCACACACACACACAATTGCACCTAGATATATGCACTGTAAGTAATGTACAACTTAAATGGAAATGTGTAGAGTGTGCTGGCTAAGGTCGACTGCTCATAGTGTACAGAGTTTGGGAGAGTGTTGGTAGTCAGTGATTGTACACACCTTCAAATACAGCACTTGAGAGGCAGTAGCAGGTGGGTCTCTGAGCATGAGAATAATTTAGTGGACAAAGAGATTTCCAGGGCAGCCATGGCTACACAGAGAAAACTTATCTAAGAAAACAAACAAGAAATGAAATGTATATAATGTACAGAGTTAGGTAGAGTGCTAGAGTGCAGAGTCCTATAGAGTGCCTGCCATCAGTCATGCTGGGGACAACTCAGGGTGCAAATACAAGAGTCCTGCTGGGAAGAAGCTAACTCTCTCCAGAACCCCAGGCAGGAGGACTCTGTGTAGCATCTCCCACCTGCCCTGCACACTATGGCTGCCAGAGCTGACAGTTGCCCCTGTCTTGGGGCACAACAGCAGAGCTTCATCCTCTACCTGTCTGTGCTATAGCACAGGTGCAGTTCAATGTCACTTTGGGACATTGGGCCTCATACACTATCACCCTCCACTCCCCACTATAGCACACTGAGGTTAAATCAGGACTTCATCCCAGGAATCTCTATGTATTTGTCCCATGATACACCCCAAACTTTCTTGTACACCTGCAATTCATTCTGATTTTCAGCCCACATTTGTACACAGAGTTCCTTCACACCAACACCACAGCCTTTACCTTGTGCAATGAGCTATGCTATGAGGCAACAGAGGCCTGACCACACCTCTCTCCTGCTTCTTCCTATGTGCCTGAGTGTAGTGTGTGGAACAAACATGCTTTCCCACACTCTGCTGAGCACACAGCAAAGTGGGAGGCTGTACCTGTGGTGAGATCATCATTTATTAACACAGCCTCAACATAGATTACTCTTTCATGTAACCATGTGAATATTTGTAGGGGAAGTTATGTGACATTGATGCACTTTCACACATATGGATGTGGACCTGCAGCCATGAGCACACATACAATGTGAAAATATGTCTGTCAGTACAGAATGAGAGGGGAGAGGATTGCCATGCTATTACCTGTGATACTGACAGTGATGTTTATTTCCATATTGTATCAGGTATCTGAATAGAAATGAAAAGTTTGCTACTGGCCAGGACTGAAGTATCACAGTTCAGTGCTAGGGTACTTGGTTTATTTTCCCTGGACAAGCAATGTGTTCTGGACAGATGTGAACATGACAACCTCAGTTTATTATCCTTCCTCACCTAGACTAGAGCATTGAATCCCAATCCAGATACACCTGTGTGGCATCATTCTGAAGCCTCTCTTCCTCAGAGAGGAATCAAATGATTCCTCTCCCTGTGGTCTTTAGAGGCCAGTCCACTGCTATGGAACTTCTGATCCCAGCTGTTTCCTGCTCTTCCTATGCTGAGAATCATCCCTCACGATTCAGTTCCCTCACAATCATGTCCCTATTTATTCATGTCCCACACCATGTTTAGTCTCCCCAACTCACAAAGACCCCAGTGAAGAAGAGGCTGGTACTGAGAGCGTAACTCACCTGATGAATTTCAGGTAGGGTCCTTCCTAGGAAAAGGCCCACATCTATGCAGACACAGGGGCTTGCTGTGAATCTCAGCCCTCCTTGGTGGACTCTGAGTTGTCCTCAGGCTAAGACCACAACTGCTCCTGTGGCAGGGATGTACCCTGTGAGGTCACAGACACCTCACCTCACTTCATTCTGAGAATCACAAAGGGCATCCAGGCCTCTGCTAACTCCCAGCTTGATCCAGCCTTGTTGTCTACCAGCCTGTTACAAGCATCATTAGAAACAGTAGCTAGAAGTGTTTCTCAGAGACACCTCCCAGGAATCATGTATCTCCTGTCAGCCCCACCCCACACCCATCTTCCCATAGGTACAATTATCCTTGAGAGGAGGAACAGGGTGGACATGCTTCTTCCTCAGCTCAAATGTCTGAACCTCACACTCTGCCTCACCATCTCTGATTCTCTGATGTCATTGTGGTTTATTGCTGCCCCTTAGCCTGCAGGATGCCATCATCTCCCCCTTGTATCTGACTCCAATAGTAACCATATCTTGTTTCCTACCTCACCTCTGTGCACCATTAATCTCAACTTGAGTTAGGCTGTGGGTTATTAGCTATTCATTACCTGGCATGTCCATGAACCTGGGTATTAGAGGGAAAAGTGGTGATGGTGGTGGTGGTAGTGGTGGCCTGCCTGGACTGAACTCAGATGGAGGGGTGTCCAGGACACTCACAACTCAGAGGCCTGGGAAGGTATCCCAGCTATGAGGTAGGACAGTATCCCAAGGGAATCCTGAGGCACAGGAGCCCAGGAACCTCTCTGAGAGGAGGCATCCTCAACAGAGACACTGCAGCTCCCAGGACAGGGTTGCCCCAACCCTTATGAGCTGAGGAGTTTTGTAGCCTGAGTGCTGCTCCTTTTCTGATTCTTTTTCCTTCTCTTCTTCCAACAAGACAGTTACAACAGCACCTGTCTTAAAAGAAATTTATTGGATGGATGAGACCAGCAGTGGCTGCCTTTGCTCCTGTGAGAAGGCAGAAAGGAACTGGGCAGACATAGCCTTTGTATAGGATTCATTCAGGGGTGGGGCTTTCTAGGGCAGGGCTATCCAGAGTATGGATTTGTTGGACTTCAAGTCCTGAGCTTGTAAAGGACAAAACTATGAAAACAGAAAAAAAGGATTAGCTGTGGGCTGGGGACAGGGGAAGAGGAGTGCCTAAGGGGAGCATAGAAGATTTTCAGGGCAGTAAACCTTGTGAGCACATGGTGCTGGATCTTTCAGAAGCAGAATTCCTAATTGTCTAAGAAAGCACCAGATTGATTTCCAAAGTGGTTGTACAAGTTTACATCCCCACCAGCAATGAAGGAGGGTTCCTTTTTCTCCACATCCTCTCCAAAATGTGTTCTCACTTGAGTTTGCTGAGACTCATAGCCAAACTTTGGGCAGAGTTCAGGGAATCTTATGAAAGAACAGGAAGATAAGAAGACCTTGAGGGGACTGGAACTCTACAAGGAGAGCAAAAGATCAAAAAATTCTGGGCACGGGGGTCTTTTCTGAGACTGATAATCCAACCTAGGACCATGAATGGAGATAACATCTGCACAGATGTAGCCAATGGCAGCTCAGACTCCAAGTGGGTTCCCTACTGATGGGAATAGGAACTCTCTTTGACATGAACTCAGTGGCTGACTCTTTGATCACCTACCCCTGATGAGGGAGTAGCCTTACCAGGCCACAGAGGATGACAGTGCAGCCATTCCTGATGAGACTTAATAGGCTAGGGTCAGAAGGAAGGGGAGGAGGACCTCCCCTATCAGTGGACTTGGAGATGGGCATGGGAAGAGATGAGGGAGGTGGCTACAGCAGGGATACAAAGTGAATAAACTGTAATTTATAAAATTATAAATAAATTTAAAAAATAAGAGACTAGAACATGGTTTGCATCTAAAAGGGGAGATTTCTTCTCTTGGTCAAAGCCACTACCTCACTCAAAATTATAACCACTATTATCTTAAAAGATAAAGGTATAATATGGAAGATTTATAGACATCAGGCCTGACTTTCCCTGCAAACTGTTTCTTCTGTGTGTTAGTGCACAGGAACTGCTCTGGTCTCCATACTCAGCTGCAGTCTCAGGGAGAGAGGGGTGTGACTCATACACCAGTTTTCTGCTTAGGCTTTCATTGTAAAAGGCATCTGAACTTGGGACTGGAAGGCTGGCTCATTAGTTAAGAGAGCCTTACAACTGTCATAGTTCCAGTTCCAGGGTATCCAGCAACCTCTCCTGCTTCTGTAAGCCCCAGGCTTTTTCAAAGGTCACGTCCACACATGGAGGCAAAACACTCACAAAGAGAAAATAAAAACAAATGAATAAAAAGAATTATCTGAAGTCAAGCACATGAGTACACGGGGCAAGTGAAGGGCTCTTCAGAGAGGAGACCTGGCTCACCCCTCCCATCCTGAGCCCAGCAGGGCAGCATGCAGAAGCAGAGGGCACCCAGGTTCCACTAAGTGCTGTGGCTTTGCCTAAGTCTTCCCATTGTTTGGCTAGCTAGCTCCATGGGTTCTGTGGAGACAAGGTCTACCCAGGTGAGAAAAACCTAAGCCTGGTTCTCCCACACTGTCCCCAGAGCCAGGGCACCATGCCCTTTCTGAACTAGAAAAGTTAACACTTGAGGGGCAAGTGTCCCTTTACAACCTGATGGAGGCTATGGACCTTCTCCTTGGAGAACACACATACCCGTGTAGCTCTCACAATCCCAAGCAGTTTCAGGAGCCTCTGGACTCCAGATTAAAGACCTCAGCCCTGGGATTTCATGTGCCATCCTGTCCTTATTCCATACAAGTGTGTCTCTCTCCTCCTGATCTCCTCTTGTTTGTGATAAAGAATGCTGAGGCTGAGCCCCTTTTAGTCCATCCATCCCTTCTTTGAAGTCTTAAAGGTACACCTGATTTGTGGAACCTGGCTTTCTTCCCCAGACATTTCCAAGGCTCCTGTGCTTGGTTCCTGTTTTCCTTTTTGTGATGGAGCCCTCAGCTTAGTCATGGCTCTACTTCACTGTGGAGTCTCAAGGGGAGGTTGGACTGCTGAAGGGATGGTAAATCATTTTCTCTGTCTATCCCAGGGAGAAAGAATCCTGCTGCCATTAGCCACATGCTGGCCAGGTGATCAGCTCCAGGCAGGTGTTACCTGGGACAGTGAGGGGAGAGAGGCAACAGAGCCCTGCACATGGTGCCTGTAGGTCTAAGCAGTGGGAGATGACAGCAGAGAAGTTGTGTGTGTCCCTAAATGAGCAGGGGTACAAGTAGGCATGGCCCATTGCTGATCAAGGACTCATATCTTCACATGGGAGCAGGTCATTTGAGAGCCCACAAATGTTCCCCTCCTTCCCTACAGTGAACCACTAGTTAGGAATAGGGATTGGTCTTCCCTACCTGGGCTTGAGAGGAACCTGTGGATTCCTGACCTGGGGTCTAACTGTCGGTATCCCCCATGCATTTGGGGTTATTGATTCTTACTGAACCCCTATGCCTTTTTCTGGGGTCACCAAGTATTCAAATAGATCTGAGAAAGGGGAGGCGCTCCCCATCCCCAGGAGCTTCCATGCTCCTCCTTTCCTTGGCTAACTTACTGAATCCCTTACCATGGCCCTCAGGTAATTGCCCAGCTTGTCTCTTCCCTACTGTAACTGGACCATGCCTTCCCCTGTACTGCTCTGAAATGTTCTTCCCCACCCTCAACCCTCCCTTATTCACCAGGGCTAGACTCCAGGCCCAGGCTCCTTTGTAGGAGTACCTAAGTTAACACACAGTGTCTCCCTAGATTGTTATGTGCTGTTTAGTCCTCTGCTTGTCTCTTCTGTATGTGTGTGTATATGTGCTGTGTGTACTCATGTGCACCTTGAGTCCCCAACTAGACTGTGAGCTCCATGAGGGCAAGGGGCTGTCATTTCTTCTTCACCCCCTATTGAGTCCAGCACAGGGCTGGGATCCCAGCTCTCAAGAAGACAGTTGTCAACAGGCTGATGAAACAAATGCTGGAGGTTGTCAGGGGTGGGGGGTTGGAGATTGTGTGCAAGGGAAGAGTACACACGGGTTAGCTAGGTTGAGTTAGGATGTGGGCTGACTCCCTGGATCCATAATGGATGCTCAAGGCCTCTATTCCTTGCATATTGGAGTTGGTACTAGCAGGAGGGACACCCTACCAGACACAACACAAACATCATGGCTACACAGGAGTGCACATGAGTGGACGTCCAGGTTGGATGTTCCTAGGGACCCCTGACAAAAAAAAAAAAAAATGTGACTCAAATAAATGTTCCCTTCAACAGTTGCTATTTGGAGCAGCCCTTAAGAGACAAGGCTGTGGGAGGGTCCTGGCATATATCTCAGCTAGTATCTTAGCCTCCATCACTTCTGGAGAGTATTTTATTCAAGGTCACATGAACTTGGTTTTCATTACTTTGTTTTTTTTTTTTTTTTTTTTTTTCCCAAGACACAATTTCTCTGTGTAACAGCCTGGCTGCTCTGGACTTTCTTTGTAGAGCAGGCTGGCCTCAAACTCACATAGATCTACCTATGCCACTAGTGTTGGGATTAAAGGCCCTGCACAGCTACATGTACTTGTTTTTAAAAGTGGCACAGTAGCCAAAGGCTACAGGAAGCAGATCACAAGCAACAGCAAGGTTAGCTCAGGCCTCCTTGTCCAGATAGTCACTGCTGTTTGGGTCTAGCAAAAAGATCGCAGCTTCTGCCCAAACTGGACATCACTTGCTCAGAAGCTTTGAGGTGATTCTCACTTGGATCCAAGAGGAGGGGTTTTAGCATAGCTTTTTATACTATTTTATTTTGGTTTCTTATGCCTCTTCCTCCCTTCACTCCAATCTCTTCCAACACCCCAACACGAGGTAGAAGAGAAAGAATAAAAATGGGGAGAGGGGGTGGAGTTCTCCTTAGCTATTTCCTGCCAGTTAGGGTCATTGGGTTCCTTAGGGCATTCCAATCTTTGTTTCAGGATTTCTTCAACTTATCTCATCCAACTGCATCCACACCCTCCAGGACCAGCAGGGGGAGCACCAACAGCCTTCTTCTTTCTCTGAGCACTCTTTTAACTATGAGCCCTGGCATTTATTCCATCTCCACATTCCTCAGATTTAAACTGTCTGCAGCTGGCAAAGAGCCCTCTCAGCCTGCACTAGACAAATAGTTTCTGCTGTGGACAGTTGGAAGTAGTCCCATATCCCACTCCTGGGATCAACTCAAAAACTTGTTTCAGCCCACAACAGTGGGCCACCAAGATTTGATTCAGGGGTTTAGCCTCCAAGGTGAGCCATCTCCAATGGAAAACTGGGCCAGTCACATGTCTTTTGACTGTAACCCCCGCAGACCCTGCTCTCTGTCCTCAGAGAAATGTGGTGAGAATGAACATGTCATATATAATTGATTCAAATTCAGAGCAGAGCCTCACCTACATCCTTGCCCTAAGGTGAAGACTGTCACTGGCCACATCTCTAGTGTAAGTGCTTGACAGCACCTTGATTCAGGTGGTGACACCTACAGAGACACAAAAGCCCCATCAGACCTCATTAGCATGTAGAGTATGGCCCCAACCCACCTGTCATTAACCAAGGAGGGTCATGAGTAGGAAGTCACTCTGGGCAATTGTCTTTGGTGCTTTGCACTAGGGTGAGGGGTGAGGAGTGCACTAGGCAAGGTTGTTGTGCTCTTTTCACATTGCCTAACCTGAAGGTAACAGCAGGGCCCCTCCTCCTCTTCCTCTGTTTCCACAGCTACCATGACAGAAGCAGCAGGTGTAGCCCAGCCTCTGTTGACCCAGTTCAGTTTTTGTTTGTGAGATTCACTGAGGTTTCAGGCCTGGATCAGCCTGAGCTCTGGCCTGGGGAGGGCATTATGGATGACTGGATGACAACCCTTCACTGAGCCCTACATGTCAGCCACAGTGTGAGGTTGGGAGCAGAAAGTCACAGTTGTTTGGATGGTGGTAAATCCCAGGAGGTAAGCATGTTTTGCCCAGTTCTTAAACCCCCAAACACCAGGAATAGACTCCACTGAAAATACATGAGGATTTTTAATTGTATATGTGTTTGAACATGGGACACAAACCCCCTGTGGAAACAGGTTAGAAATGTGGCACCACGATCTAGGGGAACAAGATTTTTATAGGGCAAAACTACATGCAGGTACTTACATGCTTTGGCATTACATGATTGGGTAAGGGAAATTGACTTTTGAAATGATTGGTCCACTTTAGGCTCCAAGACCACAAACAGTTGTGGCCTAGTCATATGGGCTGGTTTCCTAGTAACTCTATTAGTGGGAGGGGGAAAATGCATTAAATCTAGTTGTTTTTGTTTCTGTTTTGTTTTACCCAGGTGGCTGGAACTTTAAACTTTAAAACAATACCCACTGACTCTTAATTCTTTGGTCTCTCATTTCCCCCCTTCCCATGATCATTTGAAGACCCAGTCTTCAGTCTTCCAGATATGACCCCTGGAGTCATTCAGATTTACCTTTCCACAATGGGATCTCATTACCATTACTGCCTTGCTCCCAAACATTACTTTATTAAAGCCTTCAAGTGATTTAAAATACAAGGCCCAAAGATAAAAATCAAAGTGAGTAGGGGGGTCACTTCAGGGTGGATATAGAGGAAGGAAGCCAAGGAGAACTATTATGCCAGGATTTAAACCATCCTCTGGAATCTTTTCTCTCTAGTGTCTCTAAAGGCTGCAATACTGCCAGGGAGTCCCTTTTGACTTAGCATTTCAGCCTGTTAGGTGGGATTTTGGACTGAAGACTCTTCTTCTTCAGTTGCTTCAGTGCTGACAATAGGATGGCCATCAGGGGCTAGGACAGCTGAAATGCCAGTCAAAGGCTGGGCAATGGAGCAGTCCTAAGAAGCATCTGGTTAGTTGATCCATATGAAAAGACATGGAGCCATCACATTGACTGGACTGGTTTACTTCAGCCTCCAGCAGGTTCAGAGTTCAGCTGGCAGTCAGTAGCTGATCCTGGAATAGAGTCAACCAGGAAAAATCTGCTGGGACAAATTCAGATTAGAGTCAGAAGTTAATTTTTTTCCTATTAAATGGGAAAAGTGAGGAATCCCAAGTCCAGGGGGAAGACTCATCTGGGGTCCATTGAGCTATGCCAGATCCAGGTCTCATGACTTTTTGATTTCCTGAAACTCATATGAATTTTTAGTTTACAAAAGAAATATTTTTTTAAATCTAATGTAACAACATTCTGAGAGTAACAGATAAAACTGCATCCAACAGAATGTGTACCAATTCTTCTTAATTGTTTTTTTTTTTGTAACTTTTATGAACATATGTGTCCAAGGTCTGAAACTAACACTTTTTCTGTGGGCACAGATGTTGGTAATCAGCCACAAGTGGAGCTCAGCCACTTTCTATACACTCAGCATCTACTTTAGCCCCTCCCTCCACCCCATACTGGAAAGTTAGGCAGAAATGCATTAAGGGCTTTGGTGCTAAACCCTGGACACTTGAACTTTCCTTAACAAAGCAACTAGAAGGAATAGGTTTAAGACATTCCTAAATGCTATGTCAAAGTCCACCTCAGAAATAGCAGATATTGAAAATACCATACTAAACGCTATGGCTTTTGGGTCAGATATACACATTAGACAGATATTTTTAACATGATGAGATGCACCTTTAAGTCTATCTCAGAAGACAACCAAAGGAAATTAAAAGCTCAAAGCTTATGACTGGATAATAAGTTCCAACAACTTATCAACTCTGTTGTTCAATGTCAAAACTCTGAACTACTGAAATCTTACAGCAACACAGCACAACCATAGCAGACAAGAGGGAGAAATCTGAAATATTTCCCATTTTTAATATGCCTTAAATCAATTTTCTATATCATTATAACTCACATTCACATACCTTAAGACACCTACTTAGGCCTTCCAATCTTTCTTGCATTTACCAACTTGGAAACATTTTTCCAGACCATCAAACAACACACTCTAGATTCTCACAACCTAAACTCCTATATCCTCAGACCCTACATAAATTCCATATCTTTCTATCCAGATATTCACCATAAGACACAGACAACTAACATGAAGCCTGTGAGCAAGGCAAACCTGTTTGCCTTTCTAAATAAAGGATCTAGTACCTCTACTAGTTCTAACTAGCTAAAGAACTGACCATGAAGAGTTTAAATTAGCCAGAATATAACTCCATTTTGAAATAAAGATTTTGACTGGGAACTGAATTCAGGTACCAAGAAATATCACAGAGTGTACACCTGGCAGAAAACAAAGTTAATTCTCCTAGCAACAGCCTGCAGGAAATATAACAGAATAAATGCTTCATAGAAAATAGAGACAAACTCCCTGGCAATAATAAATGGGAATTCGTTGAGAATCGGATGGGAAAATTCTCCCCAATATTTCAGATATGGTTTAGAAAAATAGCCATTGTGATTGTGTGCCTTAGCCATTGTGATTGTGTGCCTCAGAAAAGGTCACCCTGCCCTGCTAAACTTCACCCAATTCTGTAACGCCAAGGCTTGTGCCCCCCTGCTTGCTGCCATGGAAACCCCCTGCTCACAGAATTTCCCTTTAAAAATTCTGTTCACTTAGAACTCGGGGTCCCACTTCTCTACTGCTGCACCAGTGAGACTTGGGTCCTGAGTTCGATTGCTCTCGTAATAAAGCTCTCTTGCAATTGCATCGAGTCGTCTCCTGGTGGTTTCTGAGGGTCCCGTGAACCTGGCATAACAACCAATGAATGAACAGTGGATCTAATTTTCTGTTCTTTAGCTGCAAAGCTACCATTAGCTTAACTTAGCTGTCAATGTGATCAGAGACCTGAGAAGGATAAATTATAAACTAAATAAATGTACCAATCAAAATGACAGAGATGACTAGTTAGTCCATCACCTAGGCACTGTCCCTGGTTCCTGTGGTCTCATGGCACCAAAAGCAGAGGCAGTCCAGCCATCAGGGACAGAGGATGAGAGACTATTTCAGTGAAGAATGAGATTGACCTCACCTCATCCTCAGCAAAGTGAAACAATGACTCTTCAGGTGTCCACAGCTTTGTCCACAGGTTAGGCCGGGCCCTAGCAGTGGAACAGTTGGGGCAATCTTGCCCAGTGGTTGGCATACCACAATGCAGAGTGCTTGTCATCTGTCATTGTGCCCAAATCTTCTCAGAGACCTTGGGTAGCAATTTTTCACTTTGATCTTCCTCCTGCTTATCATCTCCTGGCTGACCAAAGCAGGACAGCTCCTATTTTTGCTGTTGGGCCTCGAGATGAAAGCCCCTCTGCCTGTTTAATGATGGCAAGAGGTGACCTTCTGAATCCCATTTAGATATACACTCATTACTCCAATGCTTTCCCTTCTTACAATGCCTACAAATTCGGGGAATCTGGCAATTGAACATTGTAGCCAGAAGCAGCTTCTTTGCTAGGAGTGAAATAACTGTATTTTTCTGAGTTAAGAAAATTCTGCCTCTGATGTCCATCCTCTTTGCCTTTCAGGATGGGGATTGAGGGTTTTACATAGGGTCCGCTCTTTTGCCTAGTTTGTTTAGATGTACCGGTTTTAGTGGGTTTATCCTATGTTGTATGTATATATGACTGAGTATATACCGTGTTTGTCTTTTTGTTTCTGGGACAACTCACTCAGGATGATCCTTTCCAAGTCCCACCATTTACCTGCCAATTTTTCATTGCTGAGTAATACTCCATTGTATAGATGTACCACAATTTCTGCATCCATTCTTCAGTTGAGGGGCATCTGGGCTGTTTCCAGCTTCTGGCTATTACAAATAAAGCTGCTACAAACATGGTTGAGCAAATGTCCTTTTTGTGTACTTGAGCCTCTTTTGGATATATTCCTAGGAGTGGTATGGCTGGATCTTGAGGAAACGCTATTCCTAGTTGTCTGAGAAAGCGCCAGGTTGATTTCCAGAGTGGTTGTACAAGTTTACATTCCCACCAGCAGTGGAGAAGGGTTCCCCTTTCTCCACAACCTCTCCAGCATATGATGTCTCTTGAGTTTTTTATCTTGGCCATTCTGATAGATGTAAGGTGAAATATTAGGGTTGTTTTGATTTGCATATCCCTAATGGCTAATGAGGTTGATCATTTCTTTAAGTGCTACTCTGCCATTTGATATTCCTGTACAGAGAGTTCTCTGTTTAGCTCTGTTCCCCATTTTTTAAGTGGATTACTTGGTTTGCTGCTTTTCAGCTTCTTTAGTTCTTTATATATACTGGATATCAGAAGAAGAAGAAAACAGGAAACAACGTAGGAACCTGCTACAGAGGGCCTCTGAAAGCCAGAAGAAGAAAACAGGAAACAACCTAGGATCCTGCCACAGAAGGCCTCTGAAAGCCTCTGCCCTGCAGACTATCAAAGCAGATGCTGAGCCTGATGGCCAACTGTCGGCAGAGTGAATGGAATTTTATGTAAAAAGTGGGAAATAGCAAGAGCTGGAGAGGACAGGAACTCCACAAGGAGAGCAACAGAACAAGAAAATTTGAACACAGGGAACTTCACAGAGACTCATACTCCAACCAAGGACTATTCATAGAGATAACCCAGAACCCCTGCACAGATGTAGCCCATGGCAGTTCAGTGTCCAAGTGGGTTACATAGTAATGGGAAGAGGGACTGCCTCTGACATAATATGATTGGCCTGCTCTTTGATCACCTCTCCCTGTGATGGGAGCAGCCTTACCAGGCCACAGAAGATGACAATGCATCCACTTCTGATGAGAACTCATAGTATAAGATCAGAAAGAAGGAGAGGAAGACTTCCCCTATCAGTGGACTTGGGGAGGGGCATGCATGCAGAAAGGGGAGGAAGGATGGGATTGGGAGGGGAGGAGGGAGGGGTTTATGGGGGGATACAAAATGAATAAAGTGTAATTAATAATAATAAAAAATAAAAAAAATAAAAAATTCTGCAATTTTGAGCTTTGAAGCTTCTAACCTAATAATTTCCTTGCAAATTATAAAATGAGGTGGTTCTTTTACCAGGCTCCTCAACCAAATGCCATGCTCTTCATGCTGCAACACAACATTGTTCAATCACTACCTCATCAGATGGGATTTGTTCTCACAAGTCAGCATAATGCCCTTCACCAAGCTGTTGATCTTTGCCAACATTTATCCCCCTTGTTATATTTTGTTGTTATATTTTCATGGCATCATTCTTTCACCACAATAATGATTTTAATTGCTGACCAGCTTCTAACACAGCTGACACCAACCCTTTCCATTCTTGGGGAATATGTTTATATTTCATAGTCTCATTATTTAACATATGTTTAACCAAATTTGAATGCATTCCATACCATATGATAGACTTTTTAAATTGCTTTTGATCTAACATTTCTACTGGACTCCATGTCATCTCATTGTCAGCCTCACCACCATCATTAGCAGGCATATGTTGCACAAAGCCTGGGAAAGCTCATGCTACCTGTGTAGTCACAGGCACTTCCACTAGTGGAGCCCTTGGCTCCAGAGCTGTTTTGGCCTGCTGGGCTTCCTGTTCTTATGGGACTCTTGCCCATTTTGCAGGTACTCTGAACACCTGGCTCATGGAGCAGTGCAGAGCAGCAAGAGAGGGTAAAATCCCATTTTTCAGTAGCGCTTTCTGCTTTCCAAGAGCTTCAATCTCTACCCATATTTTTTCCCGTTGAACAACCAGCTCTGTAATCCTTTCCATAACAACAGAATTGAGTGTTACCTTTAGTCTTCCTATCTCATCTGTCATTCTTTAAATCTTTTTAAAAAACAGAATATAGGAAGAAAACAAAGCAGCAACAGAAAATTCTGTCTGGGAATTTTTTTTTTCAAAGAGTTTATTCAACAGCCACTAACAATATAAACCCTTTAGTGACATCTTGAAACCTCACATTCACTCTTTCAGAATTGCCATCTCCTGTTTACAGCTCCACAACCACTCCAGATCATTCATTGCCATGTCTGGGTGTCACCCTTAGCCAAATTTGTACAAACCATGTGGGTCACACCTCAGGCAGAATGCCCTCTGCAGTGCAGCCTTTGGCTTAAAACAGTTCCCCCTTTCTGTTTTAGCATTCTTAGTTCTGATCTCTGACTCTTCCCCCCTTGCAGGTACTCTGAACACCTGGCTCATGGAGCAGTGCAGAGCAGCAACAGAGGGTAAAATAGTTTTTTTTCAGGGGGACTTTTTGCTTTCCAAAATCTTCAATCTCTACCCATAAACTTGCAGACGTTGAACAACCAGCTCCATAATCCTTTCCATAACAACAGAATTTCTCTCAGTCTGTCTGCCTATCTCATCTGTCATTCTTTAAATCTTTTAAAAAAACAGAAATAGGAAGAAAACAAAGCAGCAACAGAAAATTCTGTCTGGGGGCATTTTAGGAAAGTCCTACACAACAGCCACTGCTATAAACCTTTTAGTGACATCTTTAAACCTGATGAAAGATCTTTCAGAACTTGCCATCTCCAATTTACAGTAATCCACAAACAAGTTGCCCATCATTGTTATCTCCATGTCAGATTCAAACAAAAGCCCATTTTATCCTAAACCATGTGGGTCACCACCTGTGGCAGAATGCCCCCTGCAGCAGTCTTTAAAAACTCTCCCTTATGTGGCATGATTAGACTTCTACCTCCCTTCCACTAACTCCCCAAAAGAAAAAGAGGTGAGTAGGGAGAGGGGGTCCAGACCCCATTACTTCTCCCTGATAGTTAGAGTCAAGGGGTACTTTTAGGAAATCTTAGGGCTCTATAGAAACCTGCAGACACAGCTAGCAGTATCCTCCAACCTGCTGTATGCCAAAGCATTTCTCTCAGTCTGTCTGCTCCAAACTGTGACACTGTCTCTGGTCTATTTTCTCACCAAATGGGCAAGCCACATGCCAATACCAAACATCACACTGTCTCTTTTTTGACCTCATTTATACTCAGAGTCCTAGACCACACTCCTGTCTGTGCCCCACAAGGAAGGCTATTAGCAACTGACAAAGATGATGCCCCACACATGACAATTAAAAGGTATGGACAAACTATAGCCCAACTGAAATCTCACACTTCAGATTAAAACAAAAGCATAGTAACATAACAGGCACAAAGACACCAAAACTTCCATTACATCTACTGTTTCTCTTTCTTTTTTATCCAAAACCTGGGCCCAAGGAAGAAAGTATGTATGCCTTGGACTATACCTAAACATGAAGAGGCCTGGGCCCAAAGAAGAAGAGTTTTGGCAAGGGTCTATCCCTTACCCTGAATTGGCCTATCCCCAACATTGAGGAGGCCTGGGACCAAAGAAGAAGTGAGGCCTTGGGCCATTCCCTAACCCTAACCCTAAGGAAGAAGAGATGTGGGCCTAGGCCAATCCCTAAACCTGGAGAGGTATGGCCCCAAAGAAGAAGAGGTGTGGGACTGAGCCAATCCCTAACTATGTTGAGACCTGGGCCCAGAGAAGGGATGGGGGCATGTCTATAATTCTGAAGAAATAAGTGCCCAAAAGAGAGATATATGCCTGGGTCTAAAGATTAAGATTAGAGATGTGGATCTGGGCCAATCCATAACCCTGAAGAGTCATGGGCTCAAGGAACAAGATATGTGTGCCTGGGCCTATCCCTAACACTGTATAGGCCTAGGCCCAGAGAAGAAGTTTGGGCCTGGGCCCATCACTAATCCTGAAGAGTCCTAGGCACAAAAAAGCAATAGTGAACTTGGCCTGTCCCTATACCTGAATGGGCCCAGACATAAAGAAGAAGTGATGTGGGCCTGGGCCTCTGCAATAAGAAATGTGGGCCCTGGCCTATCCCTAAACCTGAAGAAGCCTGTGCTCAAAGAAGAAGAGGTTTGGCAAGGGCCTATCCCAAACCCTGAAGTTGCCTATCCCTAACACTGAGGAGGCCTGGGGCCAAAGAAGAAGAGGTGAGGCCTTAAGCCATTCCCTAACCCTGAAGAGACCCGGACCTAAGGAAGAAGAGATGTGTGCCTGGACCATTCCCTAAACCTGAAGAGGCCTGGCTCCAAAGAAGAAGAGTTGTGGAACTGAGCCAATACCTAACTATGTTGAGACCTGGGCCCAGAGAAGGGATGGGGGCATGGGCATGTCCCTAAACTTGAAGGAATCTGTGTTTAAAAGAGAGATATATGCCTGGGCCTATCCTATTTCTGAAAAGAGCTGGGCCCAAGGAAGTAGACATGTGGTATTGGGCCTGCCCCTAACTGAAAAGTGGCCTGGGACCAAAGATTAAGAGATGTGGGTCTGGGTCAATCCCTAACCCTGGAGAGTCATAGGCCCAAGGAAGAAGATATGTGTGCCTGGGCCTATCCATAACACTGTATAGGCCTGGGCCCAAAGAAGAATTGTGGGCCTGGGCCTATCACTAAACCTGAAGAGGCCTGGGCCCAAAAAAGAAGAGGTTTGGGCCTGGGCCTATCCTTAACCACAAAGTGGCCTGGGCCCAAAGATGAAGAGGGATGGGGCTGGGCCAATCTCTAACACTGAAGAAGCCTGGGCCCAAAGAAGAAGTGTGGGCTTGGGCCAATTCTTAACCCTGAAGAGACCTGGTCCCTAGAAAGAGAAGATGTGGGCCTTGGCCAACCCCTAACCCTAAAGATACCTGGAACCAAATAAGAATATGTGTGGGCCTGGGCCTCTCCCTATGCCTAAACAGGCCTGATCCCAAAGCAGAGATGAGGGTCTGGGCCAGTTCCAGACCCTGAATTGGCCTGGACCCAAATAAGAGTTGTTGACCTTGACCAATCAATAACCCTGAAGAACCCTAGGCCCAAAGAAGAAGAGATGTGGACCTGGGCCTATTTCTTACCCTGAACAAGCCTGGGCCCAAAGAAGAAGTGATGTGGGCCAGGCCTATCCCTAACACTTAAAAGGCCTGGGCCCTAAGAAGGGATGGAGGCCTGGGCCTGTCCATAACATTTAGGGGCCCAGGCCTCATGTTGAAGAGATGTGGGTCTGGGTTTGTCCCTATCCCTGAAGAGGATTGGGCCTAAGGAAGAAGAGATGTGGGCCTAGGTCTATCTCAGAATAACGAGGCCTGAGACAAAGAAGACATGTGGGCCTAGGCCTATTCTATCCCTGAAGATGCCGGGGCCCAAAGAAAAATGGTTGCCTAGGACTGTCCTTAAACCTGAAGAAGTCTGTGCCCAAAAGAAAGATATATGCCTGGCACTATCCTACCCTTGAAGAAGTCTGGGACCAACAAAGTGATGTAGGCCTAGGCCTATGACTAAACCTGAAGAGGTCTGGGGGCAAGGAAGAGGTATTGGCCTCAGCTTATCCATAACACTGAAGAGGCCTGGCCACAAAGGAGAGATTTGGGCCTCAGCCTCTCCCTAAACCAAGGAGCCTAGGCCTAAAGAAAAAAAGATGTGATCCTGGGACAATCGCCAACCATAAAGTGGCCTGGGCCCAAAGAAGAAGAAATGTGGGCCTTGGCCTATCCCTCTACCTGAAGAGTCTGAAGCCTAAAGAAGAAAAAAGGTTGAGAATGGTAAAGACCTTGGTGAAAGCCATATAGTCAATGGGACCATGGCCTGACCTCCAAACTCAACTTGCAGCCCTTGTTTCCAGGTGAGTGGAACTTCTGTGCCTCCACGAGGGTTTACCCAGCAATCATTTGGATCCCTTCACCAACTGTCACACATATGACCTATGAACCCGCTGACAGTTCCTCACTGAACAACCATGGGTGACCAGTATCACACAGATCTAGCCATCTTCTGTAGACAAGAGCCTGGGTCCTACTCTCCAGAGACCTTTTGCTACACAATGAGGCTTCCAGGAGGCAGAGCCTGAAATGGCTCTCACTTGACAGGATGACAGTTATTAGGAAGGTTGCAGAGAAAGAGAGTGTCTGCAAACAGCCCAGGACAGAGACAGGATGACTCAGTATGTGTCATGGTAGACCCCCTTCCACTGAGTTCCCTGGAAACTCTGAGCACAAGACACACCACAGAGCTCCTAGCCTCCCCTGGTCAGCTTCTGGTTACCATGTAGGGCAGGGTTGGGGGGACCCCCAGGTGTTGGAGATTGGTCTGATGCTAGTTACTGGCCCTCTGTGTCAACCTGCCTAAGTCATTATTCCTGATGGGCTAATTAAACGGCCTATACCTGGACATTGCAGAAAGGGTTAGGTATGGCTCCATTTCCCCCGTTTGGGGGAAGAATCACGGGAAGGAAAGAACAGTCAGGAAGAGAGGAGGAAAGAGAAGGTAGCCATGGGTTAAGTGAAGAGAGTACCATATGGGCTGGAAGGTAGGATTCCGGGAATGACTTGGAAAGGAGCACTCCAGATGAAGGATAAGAAAGTATTTTTGGAATTATGGATGGGAGGTGGTCCAATTAGGAATGATTATAACAGATGGAAGGGATGCAGGCTGAGATAGTGAAGGTGGAATTATCTGCCCAGCCCAAGGTGGTACAAGGCAAGTATAAAACGTGACAGGTGTCTGCGTTTTCATTTGATTGTAATAGCAGGTTAGATAATATCATGGTAATAATGATGGAGTTAATAATAATGTATTTAGCCTATAACATGTTTTCTCAGCAACAGTCAGCCTCCCCTGCTTCCCTGGCACCGAGACTGAGCTTGTCCAGTGCCACTTACACCAACCTAAGTGATCAAGAATGTGCCTTGAATGGTGGGTCATAGGAAGATCAAAAGCAAGATGAAGGAAAAGTCATGAAGATAATGCTGGACGCTGATATTGATGTACAGCAAGTGAGCATGAAGTGCCACCACAGGTAAAGAGCACTGGTCTTCCAGAAAGATCTTACATCTCGACCTGTGCTGTGCACCTAGCTTGAAGATTAAAAAAAAAAAAACAAACTAGAGCTATGAGTGTGAACAAGGTCACAGAGATTGACTGATTGATTGATTCACTTTTGTGGTGCTTAGGCATGAACTCAGGACCTCACACAATATAAATGAGTACTACTGAGTACATCTCCAGTCCCACAGCTGAAGATTTAAACACATTCTTTGGGATTAATTTTGGTACAAAGATGGAGACAGGCACTGAGCTCCTCCTTTCAGGGACCTGGCTAGGAGTCTGCCCTAAGGAAGGTGGGTTCACCTTAAGACAGTGTGTATTTCTTCTGAGAATTCCTGACCCTGAGTGCAGTACCTACAAGCTAAGCCTCCATGAGGTTTGGTGGGGTCTGCCTGGGTTCTGAGGCACATCACAGAAAGGTATGACTACTTCTTTTTGCTCTGTTCTGTCTTTTTCTTTCCGATGCTGGTTAATCTGAAAGATATCCATCCCTCTGCTCCTCAACTAAAGCTATGGATTTTCCTATACATGAGAATCATTAGAGTGCCTGCGCTGTAAGGGACTGACAATATCTACTACAGACAGACTGTGAAGCAACCTGTGGTGAAGGGGAAAGCTGCAGAGATTTAGTCCTCTGTCTCTCATCTCATGTTTCCTCACCGTAAAGAGATGTGTTCCTTTGTTTCCTTGTTTGTGGTCAAAGTCTCCTGTAACCCAACCTGCCATTGAGCTTGATATCTAGACAAGGAACCCTGGAACCTCCCCAGTGTAGACTTACAGGCATGTGCCACATCCAACCAAGCAAGTTTTAATCAATCTATGTGAGATCTCAGAAATTCCAGCCCCAGAATACCTAAATGCATACATTGTATGAGCATGCTCTTAGAAGCACCCATAGTAGCCAGCGTCTAGAAACAGCACACATGTGGTCAAATAAGAATGGTGCACAGCAGTGAAATCAATGCATTCTGGTCACATGTGTTACTATGAATATAAGGCACAAACAAAACTTTGGGGTATGTATATGTAAAGCAGTCCCTATTGCAGAGGATTTCCCCACAGGATAAGTCCAGTGGCAAATGAAGTGATGGTGAGAAAGAGCAGTAAAAGGGAAACTCACCAATTTCCAGCACACTGTTGTTGTATAAGGTGTCGTGAAGGGCAAGAACTCGGAGACGCTGAAGCTGCAGACACTGCTGGACAATCAGTCTGGTCACTTGATGAATCCAGTCCCCAGTGGGAAGAAGCAGTTCCTCCAGGTTCCTGAGAGAACCCAGAGCCAGTGCTGTGGGTGACACAGCAAGCCATCCTCTGTCCCTGTTCCACCATGAGGAGCTGTGACCCAGGCATTCCGTACTCAGGCCCCACTGCTAACAGTTCCAAGACATCATGTTGTATTAAATAAAAATGTCCTCTAAAGTGGGGGCTTCTCCTACGGGTCACCCTCCTAGCTGCACAGTGCCTTTGCCCATTCCCCTTGCCATCCCACCTCCAGCCATCACTCTGCAGATACCCATACTTCTCAGTAAAGCACCATCTACCACCATGACAGCCTTCCACCACACATCAGTCCTCCTTAGCGTGACACTCTGCACCTATGATCTCTAAGTCTCAACATTTGTGGCCTCACAGAAAATTTAAAAACCTTTCCAGCATAAACCATATTCCATATTTATCTTCAACTTTCCCCTTCCTAGTTCTGAAATAAAACATTTCTACACAGTCCTTAGTTACCACAGGAAAGATAATATTTAGAACTCAAGTCCAGGGATTTAGGCAGTTGGCTCAGTGATAAAAGTCTTGCCTAGCATGCTGGATACCATGGCACCACACATACATGTACACACACACACACACACACACACACACACACACACACACACAAATAAGCTTTGTTTTGCCTCCTTGTTCATCTGAAAGCAAAGCAGGGTGCACTGTTGGCAGCTCTACTGTGCCAGTCATGAAAACTCAGCTATGGGTCTTGCTCTTGCCACATCCATTCAAACCAGCAAATCAGATCTAAAATTTCAATCTCAGTGTGTACCACAGGCAGTTGTTATGTGAGCATGCCCAGGAAACAGGACCATAAAATTTTTTAATTAACTGGTTGGTTGGTTGGTTGGTTGGTTGGTTGGTTGGTTGGTCTTGGCAATCTCAGAACAGAGTCTCAGCCTGTAGTCCAGACCAGAATGGCTAGAACTCATAATCCTCCTGCCTCATCCTCCCAGTACTCCCAACACATCATAGGCATGTGTTACCACCACTCTCTAGGCTTCTAGGTGATCTGTCATGAACAGGTTACTTCAGATATCTAGCCACTGAAATAAATCACACTAGTTCTATGTACAGAAAATGGTTTCAAACCTTTAAAAAGAATGGACATCTGAGCACCTGTGTGTTTGTTACTACAGCCAAGCTTCCAGACTCTCTGGTGGCTGTGTGAGGAGCGTGCGTGTGTAAGACTGGAGATATGGATGACTTGAAATGTATTCAGAGCTCTCTCTCTGTTCATGGCTCAGAGCAGGTGAGACAGCTCAGGGGGAGAGGCATCCACAGCCAAGCCTGACACCCCAGTTAGACTCCAGGAATCCAGATGGTAGAAAGAGAGAACCAACCGATTCCCACCTGCTGTTCTCTGACTGCCACACCCATGCCACAGCACAGCCACACACAAACACACACAATGAACCCCTGCAAACAAACCATGCACAAAAAACTATGAGCCCACACCAACATTTCCACTTTGCTTTTCTCTTTCTGACATATATTTTTCTTGCCCAATTTGCTGTAAGGACAGTGCTTCATAAGCAAACCTTCTCAAATTTAGATGGTCACAATGTGTATACAGAAATTTATTTTTAAAGGAACATATGTGGGGCTGCCGAGAAGGCCCCGAAGTTAAGAGCACTTGTTGCCTTTGTAGCAGTCCCATGCACAGTTCCTGGCCTGCACACTGTGGCTGATAATTGCCTGGATTCAGGGGACTCAAAACCCTCATCTGACTTCTGTGGCCACCAGGCACACATGTGGTGCACAGAAACACACGAGCAAACAGAATAACAGAAATGTCTTAAAATTTAATTAATTAAATTTAAGAAGGAGGAAACACACTTCATGAGATGGACTAGCTCTCAGTCTGGGCACAGGAATCTAACACTCACTTCCTCCTGACAGGGTCTGGTGAGGCCTGAGGAGTGGCCTCTCCCTGAGGCTCTTTTTGGTTGACATTCATTGACTTACATCAGGTCAGTGTTGGTGTGTGGGCACCCACATATCACAGAGCATGTGTGGGGGTAGAAGGCAACCTTGTAAGTGCTGCTTCTCCCCTTCTTCCATGTGAGTCCAGGGATCTAAACTTGGTCCTTGGGCTTGGCATAACCCCTTTACCAGCTGAGTCATCTGGCTGCCCCACCCTGCCCTGTCAATGCTTGTAAATTCTCTCTTCTGCAGCAAGGAGACTTGGCTCTCATTATACTCAATGTCTGTTTTGCATAATTGACATGTGATACATGCCAGCCATCTTGGTGCCTGATCCTGATCCTGTTCCTGCTGTTTTAGCACATTGAATTACCTATCCACTTCTACAAACAAAGAAAACTCAGGCTCTCTTTATGCACAATAAAGGCTGAAAAACATTATGAAGACATAGCTCTCTACCATGTAGCTGCACTCTCTCCCCTCCCTTTATTTAACCTTTTACAGTATTTACCATAAAATCTGATTACTTTCTCAATCATTTCTTAAGTCAAAACTATTTAAATTTGGGGCTAAGGAGATGGCTCAGCAGCTAAGAACACTGGCTTTTCTTCTAGAGAACCCAGGTTCAATTCCCAGCAGATCAAAACCCACCTGGCAGATCACACCTGTCTGTAACTCAAGTTCCACAGGATCCAACACCTCCACACCGACAAACATGCAGTCAAAACACCAACCCACATGAAACAAAAATAAATAAATCATTAGAAAAGTATTAAAACTCTGCCTATACTTATCATTGTGTTAATTATGAGTCATAATATAATGTTTTCTTAACCTTTAATAAAAATACATATAAACTCCAGAAACATTTGAAACCAAAACAACCTATTGTTGGTGTAGATGCTGGAAAATGAAGTCACACAGTGCCATCATGACCGAATTCTCTCCTAAGGTATCAGTGAGTCTAAGAACATTGCATTTAATGAACTCAAGCATGAGGATGAGTGGGCCCCACCTTGAGGGCATCTGGGCAGTGAGACTGAATACTCTATGATGTCTTCCTAAGGACCCGTGTAGCTCATGCAGCTGACCCTCTGTATTGGCATGTCCACCCACCACAGCTTGCATGTTTTTATTACATTTAATTAATTATGTGTGTGTATGTGTAGGTCAGAGAACAACGTGCCTTTCCACTATGCACATCACAGGGATAAAATTCCAGGCTTCAAGCTTGACATCACACTTTTGTAGTGCTCTGAACCATTTTGCCAGACATGAAATATTTTTAAAGTTATGTCCATGTTGAGCATGTATAGACTTTTCCCCCCTGTCCTTGAAGAACACAATGCTGTTGACATAGCTCTTATATTGTACTAGGTATTGTAGGAACTAGAAAAGGCTTAAACTATTTGGGGTCATATGCAAATACTTAACCATTTTGTATCATAGACTTAAGCATCTTTCTGTGTTGGCATCAGAAGGGGTGTCCTGGAACCAATTGCCATGGATGTTGTACTGGCAGTGTTATGTCAACTTGACAGAAACTAGAGTCATTTTGGAAGAGTAAACCTCAGTTGAGAAGATGCCTCCACCAGACTGTCTTATGGCCAGCCTCTGGTGCATTTCCTTGGCTGATGATTGATGTGGGAGGACCCAGCTCACTGTGGGTCCTCCTAGACAGGTGGTCATAGGTGCTATAAGAAAGCAGGTTGAGCCAGCCACAAGGATAAATCCTGCAAGAGGCACCCTTATGATTCAGTTTCTGCCTTCAGGTTCCTGCTCTGCCATCCCACAGTGATACAGAGTGACCTGAGAGTTGTGAGATTTAGCCTTTCCTCCCCAAGCTGCTTTTGGTCATGGTGTTTCATCACAGCAACAGAAACCCTAACCAATAGTCAAAGGACAATTGTTCACAACTTGCTTTGTTGTGGGTTCACTGAAGGAGGAAGAGGAGGAAGTAGAAGAGGCAAAGGAAGGACAACAACCACACAATGATGACTATGATGACAACAATAAGGAGAAAAAGAATATATTAAGAAATGCTGATTTACAAACTTACCAAACTTTTCCGACATTTCCTTATCTGGAAATTGTTTGCATTTAAGATTCAACATCTTCAGAGAAACAAAATTTGGCAAGACGGTGACTAGGAAAGGGAAAATAAAATTGAGTTGAGTTAGATAAATTTCCTATGACACAGAGGACCACTGAAACAAAGAGTATTTCAAAAGTGATGAAAGGTGACATACTACTCAGAATTACTATGACTAAGTAGAAGACTTCGTTCTGTAAATGAACCGAGATGTAGAAAGATGTACGTCACTTTTGTGAAAGCCTCACTGAAGATCAGGTGTCATCACAGTTCCCACAACACCAGTTGCATTTTAATCCTAGAGTATTGAAAGACTGTGCACAGGAGCATCTGAGGTCAACATTATACAATTCTTACCAAATGACGTGGTTTCAAAGCATTGTCCAGAAAACTCAATCTCTCTGAGTTTCTTGCATGAAGCAAGCTCAGCCATGAGAGACTCACAATTCAACAGTAAATCACATTTCAGATGGAAGACATGAAAATTTGAAGAGTTTTGAATCAATTTAACTGCAAAAGATGAAATATTTTCAGAAATTAGAGAAGGCCACAAATTTCTATCAGAATTGGGCCCTCCGTCCTTCAGTAACAGCCACACTGATTAAACGGGCAGTGACACAGTGATGTGGTAACACATGGTGTTCAGTGCAATTTCTCAGTGTCTAGAGCTCAGGCCATGTTGGCCTTGGGTTTAGCTTCTGGAACTGACCTGGGACAAGTTCCTGACCCTCTCTGGATTAATTTTCTGTTCTCAGAATTCAACATCAAGGCTTGCCATCAACTAGCACTGGCTGCTCTTCCAAAGTTCCTGAGTTCAATTCCCAGCAACCACATTGTGGCTGACAATCGTCTATACTGTGATCTGGTGCCCTCTTCTGCTGTGCAGGCATACATGCAGGTAGAATAATGTGTAAATAGTAAATAAATAAATCTTAAAAAACTTTACAGATAATTTTGGAGAGGAAGATGAAGAAAAAGTGAGAAAATATGTGCTGTTTCAGTTATGCTGGTATGTTCAACAGTGGAAGGCAGGACTATGGCAGACCAGCCACTGCACAGTACTAGGTTAGGGTGAGCGGGTTGTTTCAGAGGGCGAGGAAGGAAGCCCAAGTATCAGGAAATCTTGCTTGGTAAAGAGGTAGGAAGAAGAGAAGGAAAGGCTCTGCTTCCCTGAGTGAGGGTGTAGAAAAGCATCAGGCTTATCATGGCGACATGGCTGTGGCTGCATAAGCAGCCTGTTGTAGCTGAGAAAACTTGCGGAAATCGCTTAACATCTTTCTTTCTGCCTTAATTTCTCCAGCTGCCCAGTGACAATAATCGCAGTACCTCAGCTCACACACTGAGTGCAAAGGGTGAGTTAATATTTGTCAAGTGCTCAGAACAGATCTTAGTATATTGTAAAAACTCAAGTTTCACAAATAAATCTCCAAGGAAGGTTAGTATTCCCACAGTTCATGCTGTGAAGCCCAGGGAGGGTTTAACTAATGATGATTTAACAGTTCTAACAATTACTAGCCAAGTAGCTTTTCCAGCTGAGACATGAGCTGGAGATCCAAGCACCATCCTTACCTAGTCTGGAGATGTCAGACTCCGTGGAAGTTTGGATGGATAGGAGGTTTGGGAACTCTCCAGGAAGGACTGAAAGCACATCTGCTTTGCTGTCTAGTCTCACAGACAGTTCTTTCAGGCTGGGAAACTTGTCAAAGTTAGCAAAGAGTTGATCTGGAAAGCAGCACGTAGTTCCCATCACTCAAGGTCCCCAGTGGAAGTTCTCAAGTGTGCTGTAACCTTCAAGCATTTTCATGCTTTCAAGATGAAGTTTCTCAGACTTCCTAACATCTAGGAAGCACATCCAGGAAGATACTGCCAGCTGCAACATCTACTGATCACAGAATGCAGGGGAAGCCCTGTGCTGGTCTCTAGACTCACAAAATAAATGAGACATCTCCCCAACCAACAGCATGGGAACAACTGTTTTTTCATATGCAAAAGAACACAGTTGGATTCCAGCTTCCAACTCAAAAAAAGGTAAAAATTGGATTGACAACATATGTAAGAGCTAAAACTATAGAACTCTTAGAAGAAAACAGGTAATCTTCATGACCTTGGATTTCACAATGGATCCTTAGATATGCTATAAAAAGCAATAGCAAAAAAAAAAAAAAAAAAAAATAGACCTTGGGCCATCCTTGGTTGTTAACTTCATTACATCTAAAATTAACTAAAACCTAAATGATTGGGCACACCTGTGAGGATTTTTCTTTTTTTCTAATTAAATAATTTGAAGTGGGAAGATCAACTTCTAACTTGGACCTTTGAGTCAGGAAGAGCAATCTTTAATCAGGACCATACTTCCTCCAGGCATCCTATTGATGTAAAAAAAAAAAAAAAAAAATTAAAGTTCTCATTCTCTCCCCCCCTCTCTCTGCCTGCTTGCTATGCCTCTTGTTAGCAAATCTGTTCTTTCACTATCATTAGAGCCTCTTTCTTCAGGATTCTAGCATATACTGAAGACCAGCTGAGACAACCAGCCTCATAAACTGAACAACTACTGGATTCTTGGACTGGCAATTGTAGACAATAATTATTAGACTAGCTAGATCATGTAAGTATATATCACATCATGTATATGTATATATATATATATATATATATATATATATATATATATACATATATATATATGCTCTGTAAGTTCTGTTCTTCTATGGGACCCTTGCTAGTACAGACCTTATCAAAATTAACAGTTGTTCACACATCAAAGGACATTACAAGATGAAATGACAATCTACAGGATGGGAGAAAATGGCTTTCAAGCTACATCTCTGAATTTAGGTTTTGATAGATTTTTTTTTTCAGGCTGAGACAGAACTCCAGGTCTTACAACTGGTAGACCAATGCTCTCCCAGTGAGATGCTTTCTCTGTATCATAAGGGTTTAATATCCACAGTACACAAAGAACTCCTGCAATAGAGCAACAATGATTCTGTTCTGTTTTGTTTGGGATAGTTTTACTCTACAGCCTTGGCTGCCCCAGACCCATTATATAGCTCAAGATGGTCTCAAAGTCAGGACTTCCCTCTTCCCTCACGTTGGATTCCTGAGAGTGCAGATATGAACCTCCATAACTTGACAACATGTTTATATGGACAAGGATTTAAGCACACTTTTCTCACAGAAAGGTACACAGTCACACAAAGAGGCCCACACAGTCACTAGAGGAATGTAAATCCGAACTACAGGCGAGAATGCTCACTTACTAGAATGTGTCTAAGATAAGCAAAACAAAGGGAAAATGGGGTGGGTGGAAGATGTAGAAAAAGTGGAGGCTTGCACATTGCAGTGGGAGATACATGGGGTAGCCACCATGGAACACAGTTGGGGAGTTCCTCAAAGGTTAAACACAAAAAAGATATGGTGCCTCATAGATCTAACCCCAATGACTGGGAGACTGAGGCTGGAAGATTCCTGTGAGTTCCAAGCCATTCTAGCCATAGAGACCCTGTTTCAAAAACATAAGAACTGTATAAAGCAACAATTCTACTCGTGGGAATATATAAAAACCAATACATCAGAGATCAAACAGACACTAGTAACAAAAATTATAACTGCAGCATTAAAACTCGGTGTCCACGAACAGATTAATATATAAACAAAATGGCACGTGCACAATTTTAAACCTACACTCAAAGTAATATTATTATTATTCACTTATAAAAAGAAATGAAAGTCTAATATATGCTATGCCATGGTAAACTCTGAAAACATTATATGAAGGCAAATGAGCTACACATGGGGTTAATTATTATATGATTATACTTATATAATATATCTAGGTAGATAAGTTTATTGGGACAGACAGTAAAACAGATTTTACAAAAGACTGATCAAACTATCCCTGATTTTAAGCTGTACTACAGAGTGACAATGATAAAAACTGCATGGTACTGGCATTGAAACAGACTGGTGAATCAATGGAATCGAGCTGAAGACTGAGAAATAAACCCAGACACTTATGGTTACTTGCTTTTTGACAAAGGAACCAAAACCTTACAATGGAAAAATAATAGCATCTTCAACAAATGACACCGGTTTAACTGAATGTCTACATGTTTAAAATGTAAATAGATCCATATTTATCACCCTGCACAAAACTAAAGTCCAAGTGGATCAAGGATCTTAACATAAAGCCAGAGATACCATATCTGTTAGAAAAAAAAGTGGGGAAGAGCTTTGAACGCATTGGCACAGGAGACAGCTTCCTGAACAGAACACCAACAGCTCAAGCTCTAAGATCAACAGTCAATAAATAGGACCTCTTGAAATTGAAAAAATTCTGTAAGGCAAAGGACACTGTCAACAGAACAAAATGGCAGCCTACAGATTGGGAAAAGATCTTCACCAATCCTATATCTGACAAAAGGCAAACATCAATATATAAAGAAATTAAACACCAACAAAACAAATAATCCAATTTTTAAAATGGGCACAGAGATAAAAAGAGAATTCTCAACAGAGGAATCTCTAATGTCTGAGAAGCACTTAAAAATGTTAAACATCCTTAGTCATCCAGGAAATGCAAATCAAAACAACTCTGAGATTCCACCTTACACTAGGCGGAATGGCTGGGATCAAAAAGTCAAGTGACAGAACATGCTGACAAGGATGTGGAGAAAGGGCACCACTCCTGCATTGTTCGTGGGAGTGTAAACTTGTACAACCACTTTGAAATTCAATCTGGCAGTTTCTCAGAAAATTGGGAATAACTCTACCTCAAGACCCTGCTATACCACTCCTGGACATATACCCAAAGGATGCTCTATCACAAAACAAGGCTATTTGCTCAACTATGTTCATAACAGCTTTATTTGTAATAGCCAGAAACTGGAAACAACCCAGATGTCCCTCAACCAAAGAATGGATAAAGAAACTGTGGTACATTTACATAATGGAATACTACTCAGCTATTAAAAACAAGGAAATCATGAAATTTGCAAGCAAATGGTCGGAACTAGAAAAGATCATCCTGAGTGAGATAACCCAGACCCAAAAAGACACACATAGTATGTTCTTACTTATAAGCAGGTATTAGGATGCAGGACATACAGCATAACCATACTATAATTCACAGATCCAAAGAAGCTAAGTAACGAGGACACAGGCGAGGATGCATGAATCTCAATGAGAAGGGGAAATAGAATAAATAGAGGAAGTGCTCAAAGAGAGGGGACAGGATAGGAGAGAGAACAATGAGGGACATGAGATAGGGATCTGGTGTGGGGAGAGAAAGAAAGATGGAAGGAGGACAGAGGGCATGCAGGAGAAGAGAAATCATTGCCTGGGGCATCTCTGAGACAGGCTGGAGACCTACAATAGGGTAGGCTTCTGGGAGGCCTTGGGGGTGACTCTAGTGAGAAACATGGAGACTAAAGAGGCCACCCACTAACCAGAGAAGACTCCAAGTATAGGGAGGCAAACACCAATCCACCTACAAAAACTTGGACCCAAAATTTACCCTGCCTACAAAATGTGCAGGGATAAAGATAGAGCAGAGACTGAGTTATGTTCAACCAATGTTTGGCCACACCATGGGAGAGAGGCAACGCCTAAAACTATTAAGGGCACTCTGCCATGCTTGTAGACAGGAGCTAGCATAGCTGCCTTTTGAGAGGCTCTACCCAGCAGCAGATTGAAACAGATGCTGAGGCTCACAGCCAAACATTGGGTGGAGGTCACGGAGCCTTGAGGGAGAGTGGGAGGAAGAGTCGAAGGACCTGGAGGGAACATGATCTCCACAAGTAGACCAACAGAGCCAAATAACCTGGGCACACGGGGGCTTGAGGAGACTGAAATAACAACTAAGAACCATGCATGGAGTGGCTCAAGGCCCCTACTCATGTGTACATGATGGACAGCTTGGGCTTCATGTGGGTCCCTTAGCAAAGGGAGCAGGGTCTGTCTCTGACAAGGACTCTCCTGTATGCTTTGTGGGGCTGCCTTGCCTGCCCTCTGTAGTAGAAAATGTGCTCAGTTCTGATATGCCTTGATGTGCTGGGAAGAGTAGGTGGGAGGGGGCTCCCCTTTTATAAGGGGGAGGAGAGGAGGGATATGGGGAAGAAGGAAGGAAGGTGGGAGAAGAGGAAGGGGCTGAGATTGGGATGTAAAAGTGAAGAAAGAAA
>JAEOAE010003677.1:0-49943 GCA_036365155.1 Meriones psammophilus
TGTTCTACCTCTGAGTTGTATTCCTACCTTCTGTACAAAACAAGCAGAAACAGAAATCTTTGGATGTAATAAAGCCAGATGCTAAACCTCACTAAAGCTTAATGGAAGTACCTTGTTATGGGATAAATTAAAGAGAACACAGAGAAGGCAACAGGCATAGAGGAGGCTGTCCTAGTAACAGCAGTAACAGAACAAGATAAAAAGAATTCAGGAAACTTTTTTTACAGGTGGCACAATGGCTGGCATTAACAAATAAAATGCTACATGCTCCCATCCTTTAGGTGGGAATTCTGTATTACTATCAGATTATGAAGTCTTTGTTAAAGGAATTTACTTTTTAAAAGGTTATTTGTCCTTCCACAGATAAGTATTGTGAATTAGGTACCCAATACTCTGCTAAGTCCTGAACACACAAAAATGATTGATGTAAACACCACTCTTTCTCTATAAGCTTACAGTCTTGTGGGGTAATCCACCATAAACAAACCCATAGACCATGCATAGAAATGTATACATCACTATAAATTCCACTATGAAACCTAAAGGAAAGCAAGCGGTACCTAACACCCCAGATAAGATAAAGAACATACATATTCAAAGGCTGAGAGATGAGAACATTTTAGTTCAGTAGGTGAAATGAAAGAAGGTGAATTTGTTTTCAGTATACTAGGGAAGAAAAAAGGAATGATGATGATGATGATGATGATGATGATGATGATGATGATGATGATGATGATGATAATAATAATAAAAGATTAAAGAAGGATGGTAGCCATCCCTCTCTGCTGCTGCTGTTCTTTTCATCCTTGCACCCTCTCATGTGACTCTATGCCCTCTAGTGGTGACTGGGGGCAACTTCTCCATCATTTCTCTCTGGAACTGTTGATGGTTTAATCAGCAGAGCCTGCTGGGCTGGTGGCCCGCAGGGAGAGCCCATTAGGGGAGGCTCTGGCAGGGTGACTCCAGGAAGTGACCATGCTTCCTCAGCATTGTTCTGGGTGGAACTCGGAACCCGGTTGCCAGGTAACAGGAGGCCAGCAACAGCAACAGCAGCCTGGACAGGCCAGCCAGTCCAGATGAGCTGGAGAGATGAGTCTGTTATGCTTCCAGACATGCAGGGGTTCCGGTCTAAGAGAAGACAGCGGTGGTCACCTGTGCCACTGCTGGAGACACGTGGTGCTCACCCTGACACGTTTCTGGCTTGTTTCCCCCTGGGAGACCAAGGTAACCAGGACCGCCCTTCAGCAGAGAAGCATTCTGGTCCACCCTAACCCCCATCCACCATGGTCTCAGCCTGGGAGAGTGTTCCTGTTGGGACACTGAGGAATGCTTATCATGCCTGTTTCCCACTTAGGTGTAGGGAAAGGGGTCATTGGTGCCCTCGGGATTGCACACTTAAAGCCTCCCTCCTGCCTGGTCCTTCCTCATAGCGAAAGGAGTGAGCCTTCCCGCATGGCATCCCCATTCTCAGCAATGATGGCTTGGACTATGTGGAGCAGATGATCCCCTATTTGCCCACCGCTGTGCAGAGGGGATGACAGGGTGTCCCTCTTCTTCTTTCTGGCCCTTTATCCAAAGTTTGCCACCATCTGGGTGGTTCTGGAACTGATCCTGAAAAGGCAGGAGAGTGGTTCCACCAGGGATCTAGCCAGCCCTCAGATCTCCTTCTGCTGTTTCCCAGGGCTCACGCCCTGTGCCCTCACAGAACTGGACGTCTGAGTCCCAGCAACCTGGGTCCCAAAGCTGGCCCCTTAAAGTGACATGGCCAAACATGGGCAATTGAGGCAGGGGTGGGGCTCTAACAGGTGCCATTCACCTTCCCCAGGGAATGTCAGACATCACCCTTTCTCACGCCCTGAGCATCCTTTCCCCATTTGTGTAAAGGATTCTGGACCCCATTTGCTGTGTTTGTTATGGATGGAGCCCTAGCACCCCCAAACCCCACCCTGGAAGATTCTAATAGTTCCTTCTAGATGTCTGGGTGGGTTGGAGACATGGGGCCTTAGAGGTTACACCCCGTGGACTATCAGGTATAGATTCTTCAGGTGGACCAGCAGACAAAGACATGAGTGGGCTTGGGGATGGGTGGAGGTGAGCGAGTAGGGGGTGTTTGAGGCCAGGGTGGAGGGCCAATTTTGGCCAGGAGCCTCACCTATGGGGTTCTCTCCTAGGGACTGTCCCCGTGACCTCACCTGCTGGTCGAGGACAGAGGTTTTCCCACTGGGCTCCTGGGATTTGAGCAGTAGAGGGAGGGACAGAAAGGAAGGGCCCTGGGGTATACCAATGCCTCCCCCTGCAGCCCGGGGCGAGGCCAGGCTCACGACACCATGTCCCTCTGCCCTGCTCTCACCCACAGTGCCATCTTCTAGTTCTTGTCCCAGTGGCTGCAGAAATTCCCCCAGGATTTCTCTGGGGCCCCGGACCTGGTCATCGTGAGGCAGCTGCTGGACTATGCCAGGATCCACGTGCCCACTGCAAAGTTGGACTGCCAATCTGGGGAGATCCTCCAGGCAATGGATAAGACTGGGATAAGCTAAAGCCCGATAAGGAGGAGGAGGATTAAGAGGAGGAGGAGGACGGGAAGGCGCCTGGTGAGAAAGCAGCTGATTCCAGCCCGTGTCCCACAGGGAAGTGTCCTGAAGCTCTGGCCAATTAAGTAGAGGAGGATGCCTGTCAGTCCCGTCCTCGGGTAGGAGAGGGACTGTGCCTTCCCTGGCATGGAGAGGCCATCTTGGGTTAGCTCACCCCATTCTGCGTGCCTTCAGGCTGCTCCCTTATCCAGGATGACGGCTCACCCCTTTCTTTGCTCAGATCCTGGGCTGCTTGGGGCCTCAATTGCAGAGCTGCCCATGCAAGAGGTCTTGGTGGCACAGGAGAAACGGAGCCTGGCTTCGGGGGCAGATTCTAAGCCCCAAGAGGATGCTGAGCTCCTGGATCCCATGGCTACTGGATCCCCAGTCTTGACAGAAGCTGGACCAGTACAACCTCCGGCTTTAGCATCAGAGGATGCACAGGCCCTTGTGGACTTGGTGGATGAGCTACTGTTTCTCTCCACTGTGGTGCACTTGGGGCACCCAATCCCCTGTCCTCGCTGCCGAAGGTTGGTACAAATGCCGGCTGAGCTGCACCCAGCGCCTGCTCTTCTTAGAGAAAACATTCCCTTAATTTTGTATATTTTTAAATTGTTGTTTTTCACTCTTGTGTTATTATTTTTGGTTTCATACTATTATTATTAAAAAGGTGTTGATTACTCAACTTAAGTGATGTATTCAGAGATGGGACCTCCCCATCTATCTGCCCACAGTGGGTGGAGTCATTCCTGGGCTGTGGTCCTGGCTGAGCCAAGGGGTATGGAGTCTGTTTTTGTCGAGAGTTTCCTGAGAGTTAGGCATGTGCATCCATCTATAGAAGATGCTGCCAGGTGTGTAGTTGGTGCGCAGGGGGTCAACTGGGATAGATTGTGCCCCAGAAAAAAAGCCCAACAGGGCCAGTGCTTGACAGCAGAATTTTGGGGCCACAGCTGGGCCAAGAGCTAGGCTCTGAGGATCAGGACCAGGAACAGTACCAGGACCCAGCTCTGTGGACACTATCCCTGAGGGGGAAAAACCCTATAATTTGAGATATAGAGTATGTTTTGGGGGATCATTTAAACACATGATATTTCTACATAGCCATGCCTGTTTTAGAACTCAATCTTTGGAGATGAGCATGGTGGCACACACCAGTAATCCCAGCACTCAGGGAAGAAGAGACTTGAATTTGAGGCAAGCCAGGTCTACAAAGTAAGTCTAGGACAGCCAAGACTACACAAAGAAATTCTCTCTAAAAAAACAAACAAATGAAAGAATGAACAAACACAAAAGAGAAATCACTCTGTGGACCAAGCTGATCATAATCTCAGAAAAATTAGGCTGCCATGGACTCCCGGGTCTAGGATGACAGGGATGCACCTCTGAGCAAAGCTAAGTTATTTTTTAATGACTTATTCTTGAATCAAGGAATGAAAGGATAAAATAAGATGTACAAAGGTAACATTTTTTTTCTTTTAATGAACAGTAATAATTCTTCAAATTCTATATTTATTTACAATTGCAAAATCATTTCTGATGTCAGTAAGTGGGTTTTCTCCTTTGCTTTAATTTCATCCATTGAAAAATGAGTGTGTATTTGCCAGTGAGAGAACAACTTATTGCTGTTTACTATCTGTTTACATCCCATATATGAGTTTTTGACATGAAACCCAAAGAGTGTTTTGACCAGTGAAAAACTGGCCCTTATTTCGGTTTAAAAATTATTAATGTATGTACTGGTGTGTGAATTTGTATATACAAAGGCCCAAGTATAGAAATATTAGAAAAATTCTATAGGAGTAATATGGGCTACCCAGAAATTGAGCTCAAATCATCAGGCTTAGAAACAACCAACTATGCCCACTGAGACAATTCTCTGATATTCTCTTGTAGATCTGAGACAGTGTTATGAACAAGTCTTTACTCCTAAGAATGAACTAACAGATTCCAAAAAAAATGACAGCATTATATCATTTTAATTTGAAATAGCATTTATTACTAAAATTATTTGATGTTCTTCCATCCTTATATAACACTAAGTTTATAATTCTGGATAGAGACAATATTTTACTGATGTAATATTTCATTTAAGTTTTTTGAGTATCAATGAACTCAGTGGGGAATGTCTGTGGTAAGCAAAACTGTCAACATGACTTTGAACATCATATAACAATGACCAAAATAAACCCCACAAAGCTGTCACCAAGTCTTCACACATCTGTCATGGCCTAAGAACCCATAGTAACATTACACACACACAACATGCTTTTTGAAATAAATATCATTGCTGCTACATTATTTAGCACCTCTAGATAATTCTCTTAGAAGGCAGTACTTCAACATTATGTGTCATGTAGTAAATAATGGAACCATGAAAAATGGAACATTAAACAGGTCATACATACATATAGATATACATACATATAGTCATACATACCTATGTACACACTATTAAGCATTTTAACATTAACGTTGGTAAAAATAGAACACATTGGGGGAACATCTTCCACTCGTGGACTTGTACTGAGAAGGCTGACATATGATAATGGAGCTTTGCCTAATTACTGACATCCAAATCAGGCTTGGAAAAAAAAAAAAACATCTTAAAGGTATTTGTGAAAATGAAAAACAAAAGCACCACACTTTCTCAGAGACCCTTCCTTGAAAAGCAGGATCACACCCTACCTGATATAAATAAGCAATGGATCACATAGATGATGGAGATCCCATTCTATACTTTGCAGCAGAAAAATACCTATCACCAAGTGTGATTAGATGCACTAGATCAACAGCAGCCACAGAAAGATTATCAGAATGACCTAATAAACTTCTGTGATTGGATTTGATACATGTACAGCAAACTTTAAAAGCTACTCCATTGGTTCAAAATATAGAACACAACCACAATTGGTAATCTCCTCCACTACATTATACGTGAACATCGTAAATAATTTACTTCATCCAAGGCCATGTTTCTTTTCATGATTAGATTCTTAGGGTGTACAGATATTAGCATGTTTATCCTATATTATATGTATAATACCCACTTATGAGTGAGTATATACCCTGTGTGTCTTTCTGCTTCTAGGATACCTCACTCAGGATGATCTTTTCTAGATCCCACTATTTGCCTGCCAATTTCATGATTTCCTTATTTTTAAATGCTGAGTAGTATTCGCTTGTGTAAATGTACCACAATTTCTATATCCACTCCTCAACTGACTGGCACCTGGGTGTTTCCAGCTTCTGCCTATTACAAATAAAAAGCTACAAACATGGTCAAGCAAATGTCCTTGTTGTACACTTGATCAAATTTTGGATATATGCCTAGCAGTTATATAGCTGGATCTTGAGGTAACACTCTTCCTAATTTTCTGAGAAATTACCACATTGATTTCCAAAGTGGTTGTACAAGTTTACATTACCACCAGAAGTGGAGGAGTGTTCCCCTTTCCGCACATCCTCTCCAGCATGTGTTGTCATTTGAGTTTTTCATGTTTTCCATTCTGATAGGTGTAATGTGATATCCCGGATTCATTTTGATTTGCATTTCCCTGATGACTAAGGAAGACTTTTGAGGGGGGCAGGAGTTCCACAAGGAGAGCAACAGATGAAAAAATACTGGGCACAGGAGTATTTTGGGGGCTGATACTCAACCAAAGACCATGCATGGAGATAACCTTGAACCTCTTCAACTCCTGACTAGATATATTCCATGGCAGCTCAGTCTCCAAGTGAGTTTCCTAGTAATGGGAACAGGAACTGTCTCTGATATGAACTCAGTGTCTGGCTCTTTGGTCACCTCCCCTTGATGGGGGAGCAGGCCACAGAGGAGGACAATGCAGTTCTGATGAGATCTCATAGGCTAGGGTCAGATGGAAGTGGAGGAGGACCTCCCCTATCAGTGAACTTGGGGACAGAAATGGGAGGAAGTTAGGAGGTTGAGTAAAGGAGGGGATGAAGGATGCAGCCACAGCGTGGATACAATGTAAATAAACTGTAATTTACAAAAACATAAATTTTTAAAAAGTGAAAAAAAAGAAACAACCTTCAGATACTAGAAGTTTTTTTGTTTACATCCCTGGATGTTGTTTTTTGAGAAAGAGATTTTCTGTATGGCCTTGACTGACCTGTCATGCTTTCTAGACCAGGCAGGCCTTTAACTAACACAGATAAATTTCCCTCTGTCAGTCATAGTGCTTGTATTAGAGGCATTTGACAACAGTCCAGGCTTTGATTTTTTTAATTTAATTTAATGTTTTATTTTTGCGACATGGTGTCTCAGTGCATCATTGCCAATCCAGGAATCTCTTTGTAAACCAGGATGACTTTGCACTCACAGAGACCTACCTTCATCTGCCTCTCAAGTGTTGGGACTACGGATGTGTGTCACCAGGCCTGACAAGACTTTCTTATAGCCTAGTCACACTATGTGATTTCAGACAAATCTAGCCACACATCTAGCCTGTTTTTTTAGACAATGTTTCTCTCTAGCCATGCATGTCCTGGACTTGCTTTGTAGACCAGGGTGACACTGAACTTACACAGCAGCATGCTTGTGTCTCCTGGAGAGATGGGATTAGAGATATGTGCCACAAAGCCTGGCTCAGATTTTTTATTTCAATCATATATCTATATGATTAAAACATAAATTGAAACATATACATATGATTAAAACAAAATGTATATATTAATATATAACATATTTATTAAATATATTGGTTTATATTACTATATTTAGTGAGAATATATTAATTATACATATGAATATTTTGGTATTTTGAGAGAGGGTTTCTCCTTTTAGCCTTGGCTATCTTGGACTAGATCTGTAGAACAGCCTGACCTTGAACTCACAGAGACTGGCCTGCTCCTGCCTGGCAGAGTGCTGGGATTAAAGGCCTATGCCAACACTTAGTATTTAGGCACCTGCTTCTGTCTTTCCTAGCAACCTGTGATGTCATTATGTGTCGACAGCCAGGGAGGGCAGGTGTGGTTACTTTGCTCCTTAAAAGGATCTGCCTGCCCACTTTGTCTCTCTCTTGGCCTCTCTTGCCCTCTTGCTATTGCCTTCTTGCCCTCCCCCTTTCTCTGTTGTGGTGCCCCTCTCTCTCTCTCTCTTCCCCCTATCATGTCCTGCTCTCTCCTTCTCTGTCTCTCTTCATTTCCATCTGAGAGCCCACCCAAGAATGCAAACAACTGTAAAAGTAAAACAGCTGTGACTATTCCCATCTTTGAATTAAAGCCAGAGGCACATAGCTCTCAAAGGGCAGGATCAAGGGCAGGATGAACTGCTCTGAGATAGTTTTTTAAAAATAAGGGCAGGGTGAATTGTTTTGAGAAAACTCACAAATGGCCAGAAACTGCAAACAACTACTGTAAACTATCTTCATGCTATTCTTGCAGACCAATCAATGTATAGAGCAAAAGTGGCCAGATTTTTAAGTATAAAAACCCTGTGCTTTGCATGCTCGGGGTCGTCTCCTGTCTTTAGAGGGGCAACCCTATCACGATTTGAATAAACCTCTTGCTTTTGCATCGAGTTGTGGTCAGTAAGTGTTCCTTGGAAGGGCACAATCCTGAGCTCCTGAGCAGTGAGACTCCAGGTCTTACAACGTGAAACTAAAAAGCTTTTGCAGTCCATTCCTTAATGATGAAGCAGCTTATAAAATGGGAAACCTCTTTACCAGCTAAGCAACAGACAGGTTTATATGTAGACCATTCAAAGAAGTCATGAAATGTAAACATGAGGAAACAAACAAACAATCTGGAAAAGATCATCAAGAGTGAGGTATCCCGGAATCAGAAAGACATACATGGTATACACTCACTTTTAAGTGGATGCTAGACCTATAAGATAGGATAAACATACTAAAATCTGTACACCTAAAGAAGATAAATGAGAAAGAGGACATGGATTAAGATGATCAATCCTCACTTAGAAAGACAAATGAGATGGACATAGGAGAAAACAACAGGACAGAAGCTTACCACAGAGGACCTGTGAAAGATTCTACCTAGCAGTGTATCAAAGTAGATGCTGAGACTCATAAGCAAACCTTGGGCAGAGCACAGGGAATCATATGAAAGAAGGCGGAGTTAGTACGACCTGGAGAGGACAGGAACTCCACAAGGACCAAATATATCAGAGCACAGGGGTCTTTTATGAGACTGTATCTCCAACCAAGGACCATGTATGCATATAACCTAGCACCCCTGCTCAAATGTAGTTCATGTTAGCTCTGCATCCAATTGGTTACCATACTAAGTGGAAAAAGGACTATTTCGGACATGAACTCAATGGCTGGCTCATTGACCTCTCCCCCTCCCCCAAGGAAAGAGCAGACTTGCTAGGCCACAGAGGAGGACATTGCAGCCAGTCCTGATGATACCTGATAAGCAAGGGTCAGTTGGAACAGGAGGAGGCCCTCCCCTATCAGCGGACTTGGAAAGGGTTAGGGAGGAGATGAGGGAAGGAAGGTGGGATAGGGAGGTGATGAGGAACTGGGCTACAGCTGGGATACAAAGTTAACAAGCTGTATCTAATATTAAAAATAAAAATTAAAAAAGTGGGACATAAAACAAAGTTGTAAAGATGAAACACAAAATGCTGACAGATTTCTTTTGTTTGAAGACAGGATTTTTCTGAATAATTTTGGCTGTCCCGGACTCTCTTTATAGAACAGCCTGTGCTTGAACTCACAGAGATCCACCTACCTTAAACTTCCTGAGTGCTAGAAATGCAGGTGATCACCAACAGCCTGAGCTGCTGACAGTTTATTTTGTTTTAGCATTTTATTTTTGTTGTTGTTTCATGCACTACATCCCAACTGCAGTTTCCTGTTCTTCCACTCCTCCCAGCCACAATCTATCCACCTCTACTCTGCCCACCTCACATCTCCTTCAGATCCACTGCTTCTTTATTTTCAATGAAAAAAAAAAATCTGATGGCCTAACAAGTTACAAAAAGACTAGGAATAATCCCTCACATCAGAGTTGGTCAAAGCAATACACGAGGAGAGAAAGTATAGGGAGAGCAGGAAAAAGAGTTAGAGACACCCCCATTCTCACTGTTGGAAGTCCCTCAGCAACATCAGGATAATGATCATAAGGTGTATGCCAACAACCTAGCTCACAAGACTCATAGAATGTTTATGTTTTTGTCCTTCAGACTCTGTGATCCCCTATGAGCCCAATTGACTCAGTGGGCCATGCTCTTGTTGTGTCCTTGATATCTCTGGTTCCTACAATACGTATTTCCTCATTTCTGGGATTCCCCTGAATACATCATTGTGTTTGGCTGTGGGTCTCTGCATCTACTCCCATCAGATGCCGGGTGATGTCTCTCTGATGACAACTGGGCTAGGCACTCATCTATGATTATAGCAGAGTATCTTTCATTGACATATGTTGCCTGTCATGTTTACAGATATCGTGTGTCTCTAGGCTATCTTGACTCTGGTTCATGGTCATCCAGGCAGTGTCAGGCATGGACTTCCTCTCATGGTGTGGGCCTCAATGTATTTTCTGGAGTGTATTTCATATTATTGGGGTTTTTGTTCTAGTATCTTCTGTAGGGCTGGATGGCTGCATATATACTGGGTATAGTAGTCTGGGTTAGCATCGGCGGTCTCTTAGTGTCTGCATGATATCCATCCAAGCCCTTCTGGCTTTCATAATCTCTGCTGAGAATTCTAGTGTGATTCTGATAGGTCTACTTATGATTTGAATGCTGTTTTGGTATTAGCAGTGTCATGCATAGAACAGTTAATTTTCGTGGTGTTATCCCCATATGAAATGAAATCTCTGTAACCTAAGAAAATGAAAAATGAACACAAACTTTAATGTGTGTTGAGGAAATTGAGACAAAGAAGGGACTAATTTGAGGTAAAAATAAACTATATATAAATGCTGCAAAAATTAAAATACTTGTAATTCAATTATGATATTTTAGAATGCAACTGCATCAAAAAAGTTAACTCCTGGTCCATCAATATACCCAAAAATTTATGTAGCATTTTGACTTTGCATGATGATGAATATTTTTTTTCTGTAACTCCTCATATGTCAGTTACTATTGTTTAAGTGATTTCTGAATGAATTACATGACATTATTAAAAGCAGAAAATTTGGTAGTTCTATGTGAAAGATGATTATATGCAGAGTTTATTTTCCCTCTAACTCTCTCTTTATAGGAAAGGATTTATGAGAATGATTTACAATCTGTGAGTCAATTAATTCAACCGTGGAGGGCTAAAAATGGAAAATCGAGGAATCTATCAGTGGCTTAGTCCATGAGGCTAGTTGCCTCAACTCACCTTCATATACACGGAAATCCTCAAGAAGAAGGTTCTATAGTCAATGAAGAAATAGACTCGCTACCCAGGCAAAAGGGAACAGGCAAAGAGTAAAATATTCCTTCTTCCATGTCCTTGTATAGGTTTCCAGTAGAAGATGAGGCAAAGGTGAGTAGTTGGTTTTGCAGTATGAAGATATGGATTAAAGATGTGTTTTTCAGCCTTATAGATCCAGAAGAGAAGTAGAGAAGACTATTTCAAAGAAGCAAGAGTACTTCACAATTGTGTCGTTAATTTGGGTGTTTTGCTTAATTCCATATGCAGTCAGGTTAAAAACCAAGACTCATGATCACACCTCTTTTCAGCTTGAAAGATAATCATATCTCCTCTTGACATTAATTTCCAAATGAAAAGAATAACCAAGTCATAGTAATGCCTACAAATAATTTAATGACGCAGAGTACAATAGCAGACAAATGACATATTTATCCTGATCATTATTGAAGCTAACATTATATAACTGTCCTTCAAAAACCGTCCAGGTTAGATACAACTCTGCATCGCCGTTGAGCCACTCCACAAAACACCTCCCTCGTAGGGCAACCCACATTAAGCACAAGGATTCACCTCCCACCTGCTACATATGTGCAGGGTCCCTAGGTCCAGACCAAGCATGCTCCTTACTTGATGGCTCAGTCTCTGCAAGCCGCCTGGGGGGGCTGGGTCAGCTGTTTCTGTTGGTCTTCTTGTGAGGTTCCTCGCACCTCCAGGGCCTTCCATCTTTTCCCCAACACTTACTCAGGATCCCTAGAGCTCTGCACCTTTCTTAGGTGCAAGTCTGAGCATCTGTCCAAGCTCATTTCTGGCTGGAGTCTCTGAGACAATGGTCAGGTTAGGGTCCAGGCAACGGGGTTTTACAGTCCCAATTCTGGGCATTCTCAATGTGGTCAAATATCGTCCAACAGAGCCTGATATTCTTCTTCTGTGAGAGGAGCGTCAAGTGTTGGTTCGATCTGCTCCCATGGTACATCTGGGTCCAGAGTGGCTGGTCCCTGTTCCTCTTCCACTGTTCTCACCGGTTGCTCCAGGAAGAGCTGGACAGGGCAGGAGTCGCTGGATTCTGGGTAGGCCTCTGTGAAGAAGGTGAGTTCCGATCTTGACATCAACGCTTCTGCACACTCACCACCTGCAGAACCCGGTGTCAACAAGCTGTCCTGGGAAGCCTCCTGCTCAACGCAACACGATGCTCCAGGAGCCCTTTCCTGGCCAGGAGAGGCAGGCAGGTCCTCACCTTTAGCTGTGCTGCATCCAGCACGGCCTTTTTGCCTGGCCTTTCTGTTCTGGAACCATATGTGGACGGTGTCCTCAGGCAAACCTGAGCTCAGGGCCAGTTGCACCCTCGTGGCATAGTCTGGGGATGGAGAGATCTCAAAAGCTTGCACTAGCATGCTGATCTGTGCTGGACTAAGCCGCGTTCGAGGCCTTCTCCGTTCTGAGGGCGGGCCTCTTGCTTGTTGTACCCTGGCGACAAGCTTTTCAGGAGGCTGTTGGGAGGCTTCATGGCTGGAGCCTGCGGTGGTCTGCTTTGAGGTCTTCCTCGACATGCCAGTTCTAGTTCTGCGGTTTTGAAACCACACGCAGATGGAGGACTCTGGAACCCCAAATTCCCTGGCCTGTTCCTGCCTGGTCCTGAAGCTCGGGTAAGGTGTCTTGGCAAAAACTGAGAGCAAGACCTCCTTCTGCTTGGCCTGCCAAACAGTCTTTTGACGCCGGGATGTCTTTGTCTTATTGCAGCCACCCACATCTGCCTGATCTTCCATCCTGCCGAGGACACTTTGACAGGAGTTCTTCCTCTCCAGTGTGTACTGAGAACAACACCCAGGAAAGTGCAGACTATGGCAAAGGCATAAAGGGGTCCGCTGCTCACGCTTAAATACCAACCTGAGGCCCCACCCACTCCCTCGAGGCCTCCAATTACAGGCCAACCCATGGAACGGTCTTCTGCTTCCAAACTGTGAAACCCTTCCTTCCTCCTGCGAATTTTCCCATATCCCACCCTAAAGCAGCCTTTCCAGAAACAGTTGGCCTTGCGTTCTACCCAAATTCCACTGCTTAGCTCACAGTACGCACCTGTGTTGGAACACAAGGAGTTTGAGGGGAGAGTCTAAGGCAAGGCTTCTGATGATCAGGCAAGGAGAAGGGGCAGAAGCCAGGAGCAGTCTTTGCCTACTTTAAAAAGATCATTCATTCAGCTCTGGCTAATGCTCAAGGAGGAACGTGGCTAGAACAGATCTTGCACTCTGCGTGTGCCATCTGCCTTAAGTTCCTTTCAGCTTCAGTCTCCCGGTGTATGATGTCAACAATCGAAATATGGTTAGGACTGTGCAAGTCTAAGCATTTGGGCAGAGAGGAGACTTATCCTGCAGAAAAGACTCCTGGAATGATTTCTGAATTTCTCCTTCAGTGGCAGGCCACAGAAGGTGTCAACTTCCCTCTTGGACCCTCTGGTTCCACATATTTAATCCACCATACACTTTGTCTGTGTAGAAGGCAATCTCCCACAGCCTTTCTTGAACGGCTGATGGAGGCATACAGCTGGTTTACAACCTATGACCCTACCTTTGATGAGCATAAGCCAATGGTGACTATAATGTTTATATACCAGTCAGCCAGAGATATTTGTAGAAAGCTCCAGAAAATAGAGGGTTTACAGGACAAGTTGTTGAAGGATTTAGTGCAGGTGGCAGAAAAGGTTTTAGACAGCTGGGAGATGGAAGGAGAGAAAGAGGAAAGAAAGCAGAAAGAGCAGGAAGTGAGAGAAAGAGAAAGGGAAAGAGGCAAGACAGAAAGTTGACTAAGATCCTGGCCACTGTAGTGCAGTCGTAATGATAGGGAGAGAGTTCCTGGCAATTGGAGGGGCCCTCTATCTAAGGAATAGTATGCCTATTGCAAGGACAATGGACACTAGATCAAGAATTGTATTCAAAAGAAAGATGAAGCCCTACACCGGGACCTGGCACACTTCTGGGCCACCAATCCCCAGGTAACGCTTCTCCGATATGTGGATGATGTACTATTAGCTAGAGATTGTAAAGAAACCTGACTTGAAGCCACAGACCAGCTCTTGCAAGAGGTGGGTGAACTCGGCTATAGACTGTCAGCGAAAAAGGCCCATCTCTGCAGGAAACAGGTCAGTTTACAGATGGCTATCGGTGGCTAGAAAAGAGACTGCATTTCATATTCCCCCTTCATGGACTACTGAACAACTGAGGGAAATTTTAGGTACAGCAGGATTTGCCGAGATGGCAGCCCCTCTGTATCCCCTTACAAAGGGCATTGACTCTTACATCTGGGGAAAGGATGAACAAGCTGCATTTGATAATATCAAAAAGCCTTAATGTCGGCCCCAGCATTGGCACTCTGATTGTGACCTAACCCTTCCATCTCTATGTGGCTGAGAATCATGGAATGGCCAATGGGGTGCTAACACAGAAAATTGGACCCTGGAAGAGACCGGTAGCCTGTCTATCCAAAATGCTTGATTCAGTAGTGGCAAGATGGCCAACCTGCCTGTAAATAATAGCAGCAGTGGTGGCACTAGTAAAACATGCAGAAAAAACTGACTCTGGGACAGGACCTCACCATCTGTGCTCCTCATGTCCTTGAGAGTGTCATAAGGCAGCCACCTGATTTCTGGCTCATGAATGCCCGCAAGACACATTACCAGGCCTTGTTCTTGAATAATGATAGAGTCACCTTTGCCCTGGCTACAGGGCTAAACCCTGCCACCTTATTGCCCAATCCAGAAATCCAGCCCCTGGAGCATGACTGTTTGCACGTTCTAGCAGAGGAACAGGGATGGCTAAAGGACTTGAAAAATCAGCCTCTGCCCTACTGTGAGATGACATACTATATGGATGGGAGCAGTTTTGGGAGAACGGGAAGAGAAAGGCAATGGCAGCAGTAGTAGATGGACATAAGGTAATATGGATCCAGGCATTGCTGGAGGGCACTTCTGCTCAGCGAGCTGAATTGATTGCTTTAACCCAGGCATTAACTCTGGGAAAGGGTAAAAAGAAACATCTACTCTGATAGTCAGTACACCTTCGCAACAGCCCATGTGCAAGGGACCATCTATCATCAGAGAGGCCTGCTAACATCAGCCGGTAAAGAGATAAAAAATAAACATGAGATTCTGACGTTGCTCAATGCCTTGTTGCTGCCGGACAAGGTAAGCATTATTCATTGTCCGGGACAGCAGAAGGGGACTTCTGAGGCAGAAAAGGGGAATAACATGGCCGATCAGGAGGCTAAAGTAGCTGCTAGAGGAAACTCTGTCCAAGTGGTACTAACCACTGAACTTTCCAGAGAAGAACGACTAAACAACTCAGAAACTGACTAAAGTTACTACGGCAAAACACAGGGGGTATTTGACACCTATGTGGGGGCATGGATCGACTCTAAAGGTAAGATCATTCTGCTACAGGAAGACGCTGAGAGATTAATTACTCAGATGCATAAGTGGGCTCACTTGTGGGCAAAGAAATTGGCTGAAGTTGCCCACCAATCCCAGTACCGAATACTGAACCTCACCATCCTGACTGAGAGAGTGACTAGGGCATGTGAACCTTGCCAGAGACTAAACATAGGTAAGAAATTCCAGAGCCCAGTAAAGCGACTTCTCTGCTGAGAGGAACTAGACCCACAATGCATTGGGAAGTGGATTTCACTGAAATTAAACCAGACAGGTATGACAATAAATATCTCCTGGTTTTTGTGGACACTTTCTCAGGATGGGTGGAAGATTTTCCCACAAAGAAAGAAACCTCCCTGGCCATGGCCACAAAGATTCTGGAAGACATTTTTCCTCGGTTTGGTATTCCAAAAGTAATTGGGTCAGACAACCATTGTTGTTCAGGTAAGCCACGTTCAGGTGGTCAGGTTTCTGGGGCTTGATTGGAAGTTACATTGTGCTTATAGACTTCAAAGTTCAGGACAGGTGGAGAGAATGAATAGAACTCTCAAAGAGACTCTCACCAAATTGACCATGGAGACTGATGGTGACTGGACAGTGATCCTTCCTTGGCCCTCTTTAGAGTCAGAAATACTCCCTCCATACTAGGCTTAACTCCCTTTGAACTACTATATGGGGTTCCTGCTAACCTGACTCTTCTTGGGGAACCCCTTGACATAACTAATGGTAACTCTGACTTGTTGTCCAGGCTGAAAGGACTGCAACTTATTCAGAAAGAAATTTGGAGAAAGTTTGGCAGTGCATATGTGCCTGGGTCCTTGGATGTGCCCCATCAGTTCCAGATGGGAGATCTGGTGTATGTGAGATGACACCACACCCAGAATCTGGAACCTTGGTGGAAGGGTCCTTATTGTGTTCTGCTCACCACCCCAACAGCTGTCAAAGCAGAGGGCATTACAGCTTGGATCCATGGGTCACATGTCAAGCCTGCTCTTCATCAACCTGCTGACACCTGGCAAGTCCAAGCCTCCAGCAACCTGTTAAAACTGAAACTCATCAGAGACAATGAACTCTTTGACCAGTAAAGTGGACAGACAATGGTACCTCTGGGTGGTGCTGTTTGTACTCAATTGGGTAACTATTTACTGGAGCTTTGGTGATCCTCACCAGGCTCACAAGGCCCTGGAAGCAATGTATGTTAAACCCTGTGATTGCAAGGGTGGGGTGATGAATGTCAGAGCCTTACTTATTGGTGAGATTTGGAGCCCCAACAAGGCCTATGCTCAAGTTGAGTGTGGTGATACATGGGCATATAGAGCCCTACAACCTTCAGGGAGTACCCCAAGTTTAGAATGGCATTGTGTAACCAAGCCTAAAATGATCCCTTATGTAAATGGGTGACCCAGGCCTTGCCCTTGTGATACCTATCAACAGGATGTGCATAGCAGTTGCTATAGGGTTGTGCAACAATGTACTGGAAAAGATAACATCACCTATTTCACTGCCATATTGAACCAAGTCAGGGAGGAGATGAGGATAGACGATTGGTCCCACAGAGTACCAACAGGAGGCCATGGATCTAAATTACCCAAAGCCCTTTTTCCAGGACAGTAGGGAAGCCTGTATGCTGAAGAAAGGTACCTCCCATTCACCTTTCAGATGGAGGAGGGCTGCAGGATCAGGTCAGACAAGAACAGGTTAAACAATATATTGAAGAGTTAATAGAAAAAAGAATACTCATCCCTCAATTACCACCCTATGGTTCTTCCTGATAGTAGAGGAAACTTTATTTTAGACCCCCAGACTGTATATGTTATTACTGCCACTCATAGCCTCCTAAATGACACCAATCATTTGCTTGCAAGTGACTACTGGCTCTGCCTCTGACAAGAGCAGCCTGTTCCTCTGGAGCTCCCCCCTTATAACACCACTTATTCCACTGCTGAGTGATCCTGACACTCAGCACCCCCTATGAGATGCAGCCTCTCTTCAACCAAAATGTTACCTGTTTGACAAAACCCTACAAAAATGATAGCTCAGATCTACCTGTAGGGGATGCTACTTTTGCCATTCGTGATTCAACAATTGACATCTCCACAGCTCTCTGCCCTGACAATAACACTGTTTTCTTATGCAGGAATAATAAAGCCTATATGTTTGCCCACAGATTGGACTGGGACCTGTGTACAGGCGACTCCCTGATCTTAGCATCATTCCAGGGGATGAGCCAGTCCCAGTCCCCAGCTTTGACTTAATGGCTGGAAGAAAAAAGAGAGCCATTCAGTTCATTCCTCTGTTAGTAGGAATTGGGCTGACTGCTTTCATAGGTGCTGGGTCAGCTGGTTTGGTGTTTTATTATATAAATACAACAAACTGTCCCAACAGTTAATTAGTGATGTACAATTGCTTTTTGAGCACCATCAATGACCTCCAAGACCAGCTCAATTCCTTAGCAGAAATAGTTCTCCAGAACCTGAGAGGATTAGACCTCCTTACAGCTGAAAAAAAGGAAGAATCTTCTTAGCCCTACAGGAGAAATGCTGTTTTTACACTAATAAATCAGGCATTGTTAAAGGAATGATTAAAAAAATTACAAAAGATCTTGAAAAAAGGAGATGAGAATTAATAGAATCTCCTTTTTGGAATGGGTTTAATGGTCTGCTCCCCTATGTGCTTCTCTTACTGGGACCTTTTGCTACCCTTTTGCTCCTTGTTACAATAGTACCCTGTATTGTTAACTGATTACTTGCCATTTGTCAGGAATGTGTAAGTGTGATTCAGGTCCTGATGCTCCAGAGGCAGTATCAACCTCTCTTTGAGGTTGATCCACAATTTAGGGTTAAAATTGGAGCACAAAGAAAAAGAGGGATGAGAGCCCACCTGAGAATGAAAACAACTGTAAAAGAAAAACAGCTGTGACTATTCCCATCCTTGAATTTAAAGCCAGAGGCATATGGCTCTCAAATGGGAGGATGAACTGCTCTGAGATAGCCTTGAATTGAAGCCAGAGTCAGGTAGCTCTTGAAGGGCAGGGTGAGTTGTTTTGAGAAAACTCACAAACAGCCAAAACTGCAAACAACTAGCTGTAAACAATCTTCATGCTATTCTTGCTGACCAATCAATGTATAGAGCAAAAGTGAACAGATTTTTAAGTATAAAACCCTGTGCTTTGCATGCTCTGGGTCATCTCCTGCCTTTGGAGGGGTGACCCTATCTTGATTGAAAATAAAATAATAATAAACCTCTTGCTTTTGCATCGAGTTGTGGTCTCTGGGAATTCCTGAGAAGGGCGCGATCTTGAACTCCTGAGCTGTGAAACCCCAGGTCTTACAGGATAAATATAAAAGAATTAAGTGGGTGAAATAACAGTAAATTTTTTGAAAGAGTTTTAAGCAATCATACTGTGAATTATCTACATAAATCCCTATAATACATGTAAATACATGCATGAATATAAACATGTTGCAACCTAAATACTTTTAATAATGCACATAGATATGTATAGTTCAACACTGACCAAGGAAGCTTTTCCTTGAACCAAAATCATGATTGAAAACCACAACCAATCACAAGGCAGAATTCTGGAGAACAGTCACATCTGATACATCTACAAAACAATTCCCAGATCTAAGACTCAGTGATCATGCATAACAGGAGGTAAAAAAAAATTATATTAGGCAGAGGATCAGAGTATGTTCTGGTAATGTGTCTCCTAATAATACCAGAAGCTACACCCATAAGATGGACCAATATAAAAAATAAAAAAAAAAGGCTTACCAATATACCTGTATAAAAATGAGCTGAAAATTGGAAATGCTAATAGATATGCAAAAGTGGTCTAGGAAGAAACTATTGTCATTAATCCTATGAAAAAAAATATACAGGAACTAATAAATGCTGAGAGTGTGAGAAAAAAAAATTTCCAGGAAAGTGCATAAAATCAGTTAGTTATCCAATACCAAGCAATCAACCCTGAAAACATGCATGGAAGTAACATTATTAAACTGAGCAACTTATATTAAGAGCATAATACCAATTTGAAAAAAGAAGATGAATTTGAAAGAGAAATAGGAGAGGTCTGTGGGAAGGTTTGGAGGAAGAAAAGAGAAGGCACAAAATGATGTAATTATTAAATAACCTTAAAATGAATTAAATATTAGCTCTTTAGGTCATGATTTTAAAAATCACTACTGAGTAGTATAAAAACATAAAACTTGCAGGTAGATAGATGGAACTAGAAAAAAAAATCATGCAAACACAGAAAGAGAAACTTCATGAAGTTTCCCAGCTCTAAAATGCATCACTACTGAGTAGCAGTATTAAAAAAACATGACCATTTCCAAGGTGAGAAAAGGTGCAGTAGGGTAGATAGATTTGGAAAAAACTTGAAGGGGGTATAATAATTTCAGAGGTAAGACAGAAAAAAAATCAAAATTAAGGATGTCTGAAAAAGTATTATGGAATCATACTCCAAACTAAATATGTATAATCCAAAGCTGTTGTATAAAACTAAAATTTAGTTTAAATGTAATTTTGCCATCTGTGATGACATTTGTCCCTCCATCTCATGAGAAGTCTTTTTGAGTTCTAAGGGTTTTCTAAGAGAATCCCATGCTACTACCTATCTGAACTGAAAACTACAGTCCATTTCCAGCCCGAAAAGATGCTGTTTGTCTGAAAACCTGAAAATAACAGGATGCAGAATGAGGAACTAGGAAAATGAAGAGGTGTCTCGCTAACTCTTGAACTTTGAATTTCAACTGCCAGCTTCTTGGAATATAACCTTATAGTTTTCCTCAAGTGCCTGCTTTTTCAACAGTACATAACACATTGAAGACATGGCATGTATGCTTGTGGGTGCTCGCGTTCCATTTAACATTCAGCACAGTCCTCTCCAAAAGCTCCAATACCCCACCCACCCTCTTAGGAGCTGTCCAGGCTTTAAATCTATCTACCGCATTTCAGCTCCACTTCTAGCCACTCACGTTTTATTATAGGTGTCTCATAGACTAAATAAATAAAAAATAAATAATAAATAAATAAATAAATAAATAAATAAATAAATAATCTGTTTTATCTATTACGACTGTGAACATCCTTATGAGAGCACTGAACTCATGATGAAATGTCCCAGACACGGAAATTCCTAAAGCCAAGCACTCCATAGCCAGGTAACTACAAATAATCCCAGAGTGCATTGTGCCGGCTGGGAGCCTCTGTGAGAACTGCCTCAGAGTGAGGACTTCTGGGATTGTTTGTAGTAACACAGCCAGGTCTCACTGTATTGTCCACTTTGACTAGTTGAAGACGCAGAAATACAATTCCCAGAATGCTGTACGCACTGCATTACACCCTCACAAGCCATCCTCCTCCTCCTTACTTAGCCTGGAGCTTTGTCAGGACCCAGAAGTATCCCCCGGGAAGCGCTTTCCTCGGGCCACAATGCACACAGCGTTTTCCCTGGTCCCTGGTGTTCTGTAAATGATCCCCCTTCGCCCCTCGCAGTTTTCAGGATCAGTCTACATTTGGAGCCAATTTGTGATGCCATCGCCCCGCCCGTATCGGAAGTAAACACACAGGGCTGCTGGAAGCCACTTGTGTGCAGGACAAATGTGCCCTTTGAATTCTCCTGATCAGACACAGTCCAGCTGGTCTCTGGAGAAGGCATCCTGGGGTCCCTGCCCCTTTTTAAAATTGATTTCGAGTCTCCCAGTCAAATCAGGACTAGTCTTGGGAAGACAGAAACGCGCTCACATGGAAAATAAATATTTTTTAAAGATTAAAAAAAAAACCAAAAATCTGGAGCAAGAGAGATGGCTCAGAGGTTAACAACGCTGGCTGCTCTTCTAGAGGTTCTGAGTTCAATTCCCAGCAACTACATGGTGGCTCACAGACATCTGTAATGGGATCTGGTGCCCTCTTTTGGTGCACAGGCAGAATGCTGTACAATGAATGAATGGATGAATGAATAGATGGATGGATGAATCTTAAAAAAAAGCCGACGTTTGTCATCGCAACAGCCAGGGCTCTGTGACATAGACAATCCTTCTCTTACCACGGTGCCAGGTTCCATCCCAGGGACCACACGGTGGCGCTCAAACCATCTGTCAAGGAATCTGGTGCCCTCTGGTGGAGCACACGTGTCACTTAATAACTAGCTTTATATATATGATGTTTTCATTTAATACTACGTATTTATTTCAATTTAATAAGAACAGACAAGGGCGTGTCTTGAGAGCAGGCTTCCCAGAGTCCTGTGGAGTCGGTATGCACGAGGTCTCTGTGCTAGATCAAAGCAGGGCCTGGGATAACCCAACCTGTGTCCATCCTCCAGTGCTCTCCCCAACATGATGGTAAATTCTGTTGCTGAGGACAACACCTTCACAAGTCATTGGACACAGCGAATCCCAGCTGGCATCTACCGAGAACCTTCACCCTTATAGACTGCTGTTTGTGATACAGGAACATACACTGCATGCCACCAGAAGAGAAAAGTACACACCAACCCAGCCATACACCCTTCACTCTCCAACAGTGACCTGCCTACAAGATTTGCTGGTGTGCTTGTGACATAAAGATCACGGAAGTGACCAACTAATATCTAGTTGGATTTCAGGAGGCCCATTCCCCATGAGAAGGAACCTTGATTCAATACTGCTTGAGTAGCCAGGAGCCAGAGTCTACAGAGGCCAAGGACATAAGAGAAATCTAAATGCTGCAGTTGTGCTAAAGGAGTGCAGCCATACTCACATATTGGTGCCTTGCTAGGCCATCATTGGAAACTTCGTCTGGCAACAAATGGGAATAAATACAGAGACCCACGTCCATCCGATATGCAAACAGTGAGAGGCCATGGACCATTCCACCCTAAATGAGATGTCTCCAAGAAACCCATGCTCCTAAGGGCTCAAGAAAGTCTGTGTGCAGAGTGTAAGTGCCAGAGTGGATGAAGGCCACAAGGGTAACAAGGCCTTGTAAACACAGCAGGACCAACACACATATGAATGCACCCTGACCCACAAACTAGCTTTTCTTTCACTTTCCCCTGTTGGGGTTGCCTCGCCAGGCAAAGAGTATTTGCTCAGTCCTGATGCCACTTGATATGCTGGAGTGGGTGGGTATGCACAGGAGAGGCAGAGTGATCCCCTTTTCTGAAGAGCCAGGTGAGGGATAATAGGGGAAACGGGGAGGGTAGGTCTGGGAGGAGAAAAGGGAGGGGTCTAAGACAGGGATGTAAAATGAATAAATAATAATTTAAAAAAAATTAAAATAAGAAATGAGGTGGCAGGAGAGATGGCACAGAGTTTAAAATCACAGACTGTTCTTCCAGAGGTGCTGAGCTCAATTCCCAGCACCCACATGGTGGCTCATAACAATCTATCGTGAGACCTGGCACCCTCCTCTGGAGTGCAGACAGAATAGTGTACAAATAATAAACAAATCTTCCATAATAAAGAGAACTACACCATGAATCATAAATAATGTTTCCCTCTCTCAAAAAAGAACACTCATTCCCTTTTTTAATAGGGCTGGTCTCAGGAAGGCAGACAGAGATTACAAATCATTTTTAAAGACTATAACAAGAAGCCAGGTGTGATGTCGCATGCCTGTGACTGTCAGTGGGGCAAGCAGAGACTTGTGAGTTCCAGGCCATCTGGGTTTGCAAAATGAGTTCAGGACCTGCAAGGCCACAAGAGAAACCCTCTCTCCAAAAGCAAGGGTTTGCACCCCTGCCAGCTCTTCACACTCACTTGTCTAGACATGTCCTAAGTCATAAAGTATGACCTCAACCAGGCTATAAGAAAGTCCTGCCAAGCACAGTGCACACAACTTTAATCCCAGCACTTGGGAGGCAGATGCAGGTAGATGTCTATGAGTATGTCTGTGAGTTCAAGGCCAGCCTGGTATACAAAGAGGCCTGGACAGCCAGGGCTACACAGAGACAGAGAAACCCTGTCTCAAAAACCCAAATTAATAATAATAATGATAATAATAATAAGATTGAAAAAAAAAAAACCAGAGCCTGGCCTGCTGGCACATTGCCAGACCCAGGTTCCTTTCACAAGGAAGGCACACAGTAGAGTTTATGGGAAAAATAGCAGATGGAAGAAAGATTTGAAACTTCATTTTATTTCATTTTTAAAATGTCAGTTACATTAATTCTTAATGGATTTGAGAGACCAAATACTTAAAAATCAGTGGCTATTGTTTAAAAATTTAAAGCAGAAGCATGAATAAAGGCTAGTAAGTTGGAGACATGTCCAGCCTCCTTCAAGGAAGAACTAGCCTTAATGCCCTGAGGGCACAAATTAGCCTTACTGCATTCTTTCCTGCCCACTAATTATACAGTTGCTAGGAAAATGGCCCATAGGACCAGGCCAGAACTGTTTCACTCTTGCTGCCCAAAGTGGACCAACCATTTCAAAAGTCAGTTTCCATTTCACAGTCACATAACACCAAAGCATGTAAGTCCCTGCTTGCGGTTTTGCCCCATAAAAACCTTGCTTCCCTAGATTTCAAGGCTACATTCCTCTCCTGTGTCCACAGGAAGTTTGTGTCCCATGTCTGGACATGTATACAATTTTAAAAACCTCATGTATTTACAGTAGAGTGTACCCCTGGGCTTTTGGGGTTCCCAAACTGGGCATAACAGTTTCACTCTGAATAAGACCATTAGTAATTTATAAACATCTCCCAATGACAATAAACACTTGTAGCCACAGGAAACAACCCAAAACCTACCCAATCCCCCTTAATAACTCATTCCCTTTTTAATAATAATAATAATAATTTAATAATAATAACTCATTCCCCTTTTAATAATAATTTAATAATAATAACAATAATTCAATAATAATAACTCAGACCCTTTTTAAAAATAATAATTTAATAATGATGATTTAATAATAATAATTTAATAATAGTTTAATAATAATAATTTCATAATAATAACTCATTACATTTTAATAATAATTTAATAATAATAATTTAATAATAATAATAACTCATTCCCTTTTTGACATTAAAAAAATCAGAGCCAGGCCTGGTGGCCCATTGCAAAACCCACCCAATCCTCCTTAAGGAAAATAGGACTTTGTTCTCATGGATTTCTTCTAGCTGACATTTTGGACATGCAGAAATCCTGTTAGGGGCCCAAAGAAAATCGGAAAAATGTTTAATTAAATAAGCAATATTTGTGTTCAAGTCTTTGAATGTTGAGAAAATGATAAGAGTTAATAAAAGTCCTGTTTAGAACAGTCTAAAATGCTGGACCAATTAAGATTTGTAGCTTTCTTCAAAGCTCTCTTGGGAGCAGGTCATGATGAGAAACAGCAATGGAAGCAGTTGAGGCAGGAACAAGCAGAATTCTGGAACATGCAAGATACTGAGACAGATGTGTCAATGTCTCAGCATGCTGGAAGGAGGATTCTGTCAGGTTTGGTCCAGCATCTCCAGGATTCCCTCCTTTTGTTTTGAAAACATATAATTTCTCACAAGCATTACACAATAATAAAATTATAAATGTATGAGATGTTCAGAATGAAATTAAACTGTGAACCAATTTTATCAATGTCAATTAAAAGAATGGCATAATAAATTTTGAGGATATTATAGTCAAGGATTTATGGGCCATGTATTGCTGAAGTCTGGCTAGAGACATTTTTCATGTCTCAGTCAGTTTTAGAGTTTTTCCCATGTGAAGGGATTATCAATTTATATTACCTGTTCTGTTTGGTCTTCTTGATTTCTCTCTTCTTGTGTGTGGCCAAGGTTTCAGGTGGTCTTCCTCTGTGATATCTGATTTTTATTAGTTTTGAAGGAACTTATAATTTCTCTTCTCCTGTATGAACATATGAAAAACCTCTTCCCCAGTGTGTAACACATTCCCTACTGTCCATTGTGAAGTTAGGGTATTTTTGAAATATATACGCTGAAATAATTCAGCAGTTTTTTCTATAACCCAGTGTCTTTGTGCAGCTGTTTTTTGTTGTTCATTAACATTGAAGAAATTTAAGGTCAATAAAGCATTATGTAATCTATCTCTGGGAGGGTTTAATACCCCTCTCTGTTGGTAAAGCATTTCCCTTAAAGTATGATTCGATTTTTCAATGACTGCTTGACCGGCAGGGTTGTGAGGTATACCTGTTACATGTTTTATCTTATAATATGTAAAAAAAATTTCCATTTTATTAGAGACATATGCTGTAGCATTATCAGTCTTAAATTGTGTAGGCATAACCATAACTTCCATAATTTCTAATAAATGTGTAATAACTGAATCAGCCTTCTCAGAACTTATGGTTTTTGCTCATTGGAACCCTGAATGTGTGTCTATAGTATGGTGCACATATTTCAATTTACCAAACTCTATAAAATAAAATACGTGATTTGCCAAATTTCATTTCTTTGGTTACCATTAGGGTTACTTCCTGCAGTTAGTGGAGTTTAGTCATATAATGAACAAGTGGGACATTTTCACACAATTTCTTTGGCTTGTTGCCAAGTGATAGAAAACTCTCTTTTGAAACCTTTGCTGTTAACATGGTGTTTTAATGAAATTCTGAGGCCTCTAACACACTTCCTATCAATAGTTGATCAATTTCATCATTGTCTTGTGCTAGAGGGCCTTGTGGACCCATATCAGATCTGATCTATGTTATACACAGTGGATTATTACTATTTCTGATTACTCGTTGTAATTGAAGAAACAGTGAATTTAAGTCCAAATTATCCTGAATTAGATCAGCAGTTTCTATATGCAAAAAACTCTTTCTGCATATTGAGAGTCAGTGGCTATATTAAGAGATTCTTGAAAATATAACACCAAAAGAATTGTATATAATTTTGATTTTTGAACTGAATCATAAGGATTCAGTTTTTAAGGTTTTATTTTGTTTGTGTGCCAAAAATATCCATTCTAAGACAGTCCTCCCTCTGCATAAGAATTCGTGTGGGAGAATGAGTGGAAAGCAAGATAACCAAAATACAGGCCCTCTTTGGATCAATATGGTCTATATATGCATCTTGTAATTTCCTTTCTACCAGAGCCAATTCACTTTCATCTACAGTTGATAATGTTGTTGGACTTTTAAAGTTTTTTATCATCCTGTAAGATTTGAAATGTTACTTAGCTCTTGAGTAGCTAAACCAAAGGTAGGCTCTAGCCATGTAATATCTCACAGCAATTTTTGAAAATCATTGAGTTTTAATTGGGTTCTAATTTATACTTTTTGTGGTCAAGTATTTTGTAGGCCCATTTTGTATCCTAGGTAATTAATAGAATCTCCCTTTTGTACATTTTCGGGTGCAATCTCTAAATCCCAACAAGGCAAAGTTCTATTTATTTCATCAAAAATATTTTCTAATGTTTTTCTATCTGAATCAGCCAATAAGATATCATCCATATAGTGGTAAATTATGGATTGAGGAAACTGCTTATGGATTATCTCACACAGCTGTTGTACAAAATATTGGCATAGAATAAGACTGTTCAACATCCTTTGTGGTAAGAACGTCTAGTGATATCTCTTTATTGGACAGCTTCTATTCAAAGTGGGTCCTGAGAAAGCAAAACTTTCCCTATCACGTTCATGTAAAGGAATTGTGAAAAAGCAATCCTTTAAATCAATCACTATAATAGGCCATTCTTTAGGTAACAAGGAAGGCAATGGGATTCCGGATGTAACAGGCAGTTGAAAAGATGGCCTCTGCTGTATTTTGTTTATGGACAGTCTGGACAGTCTGAAACTGCTTTTGATGACATTTTAAAATAATTTTAGCTTCTTTATCAAGAGTATTTCCTGTTTTTTTGGCTTGTCTCAGAACTCGGGGGGATGTTAATCTGGGTCTTCCATTGTTGTAACAGATCTCTTTTCCATAAGTTTATGGCTATCTCAGCCACATATGGTCTTAGTTTTCTTATTTGACCTTCAGTTCCTGTACATTTAAGCCATCTAACACTTTGTTTCACTTTAGATAAAGTTCCAACTCTTTGGAATTGAATATCCACCTCAGGTCTAGCACTTCCACAGGGTGCCATTCAGCCTCATGGTAATCCTGTGAGTGATCATCTTCTGCTTGTCTCTGTTGTACACTGACTAAATAAGCTAACATTTGTTTTCTAACCACCTTTGTTTGGCTTTCTTTATTATCTTTTTTCGTCTGCCTGAGTATTTTCTTTACTTAATATTCTAAACTCTTCTTTTAAGGTCGGTACCCATATTTCACACCTATCTCTCTGTTGTTTTGTTCAATAATCTCTTGTTTTATGTCCTATTTCCAAACTTCATTTTTTTCTTCATGTTGTTCTACTTGTTTTTTTTGTGTTGTTCCAGTATCTTTTCTAAAGCCTTTGCATTTGAAAAGACATAAAAGGCTAAACCAATTATTAAAGTTAAATTGAGGAATATGAATGTAACCGTAGTCATAATTTCTAAACTTTCCTTTATTTCTGTCTTAAATCCATAGAAGAGATTATCAGCCAAGCTCAAATAAGTCTCTTATCATGTTTCTCTCATCCTGGCATCCAGTTTTGTTCAGTCTCAGGTCTGCCCATAGTAGTCTGTCTTTTGCTCTGAGGCCTGTTTAAGAGTTTCTTTTAAAGAGCAGTAATTTATGTGGGAGTTTTTAGGTTTAAATTTTGGGTTGTATCACTGGGAGCTTATTCCTCTCCCCCACCAAATTATATTAAAGTAAGATTTAAAGTGTGTGGATACTTAGATTAGTTGGGTGCCATTTGTTGTAGATTATTAATATTTACTATTGATAAATATTTTAGTTAAGCAGTGGTTATTCCTAAACAGCTGTGTAACCAAATCACCACACAGAGACTAGGATTTATTTAATTAACCTAGAGCACAATGCTGGCCAACAGTTACTCCATCTTAAACCTCTAAGCCTACAGAGTTTCCTACCACTCAGATTCACACATCATACGTGCTTTTTGTGATATCTTAGTTCCAGGGCATTTCCGCATGTGGTGCCAAGACCTCTCCTCCAGATTCTCCTCTTCTCCTCTTCTGCCTCCTTCCTCTTCCTCCCACTCTGGAACAGGATGTCTCACCCTATCCTCTCTATTGCTCATTATTGTGGCTGGTTGTTTTAATTGACAATATAGAGAACAAATGGTGGCATGTTTATGCAAACTTGAGACAGGTGATGCTTATAAAAAGCATCACAATGCAGTATCTGGATAGAAACCAGACAGTGGAGGAGAGCAATCAGTTTTTGAATGAACAAGGGTAAATTGTATAAATCCAAAAAAAAAGAACATTATACCAATATAATCCCTCGTATCATATTAGAATGGCATGGTCTAAAACTAGACCTTAATAATAACAAAAAAATAGTAAACAGCCTGCATATGCATGGAAACTGAACTCTACTCAATGACAGCTGGATTATAGAAGAAATAAACTAATTTGACTTTCTAGAATTTAACAAAAATGAAGGCACAACTTACCCAAACTAATGAGACGTAATGAAAGTAATTCTAAGAGGAAAGTTCATAGAACTAAGTGCCTTCATAAAGAAATCTGAGGCATCTCAAATCACCATAACAACACACATGAATGACCTAGTCAAAATGAAGCAGACATACACAAGAGGAGTAGATGGCTGGAAGTAATCAAACGTAGGGCAGAAATCAATAAATTAGAAATAAAGAAAACAATTGAAAGATTAAACAAAAGCAAGATCTGGTTCTTGGAGAAAATGACAAAGAAAGACAAACCTTTAGCATAACTAGCTAAAACACAGGGAGACACTATAGAAATCAGCAAAATCAGAAAATAAAAGGGGGTATAATTACAGACACTGAAGAAATTCAAATAATCATTAGGTTTTACCTTAAAAGTCTATATGCCACAAAATTTGAAAATCTAAATGAAATGGAATATTTTCTTGCTAGATTCCACTTATCATAGTTGAATCTGGATCAGGTAACTAAATTAATAGACCTATATGCCCTAATGAAATAGAAGCAGTCATCAAAAGTCTCCCTGCAAAACAAAGCCAAGAGCGATGGTTTCAGCAGAGATCTTCAAAGAAGAGGTAACGCCAATACTCTTGAAACGATTTCACAAAACACAAAAAGAAGGAACATTACCAACTCACTCTATGAGGCTATATTCACCTTGATACCTAAACCTCACAAAAGCTAACTAAAAGGCAGGGATACACTAACAAAGATAATTTCAGACCATTCTCTCTTATAAATATTGAAACAAAAATACTCAATAAAATACTCACAAAATGAATCCAAGAAAACATCAAAGATCTCATCTACCATGACCAAGTAGGCTTCATTATAGGCATGCAGGGGAGGTACAATATACAGAAATCCATCAGTGTAATCCATCCATAAACAAACTGAAAAAGAAAAACCACATGATCATCTCAATAGATGCTGAAAAGCATTTAATAAAATCCAAGCTCCATTAATGTTTAAAGTCTTATAGATTTCAGAGATAAAAGGCGCATGCAGTAAAGATAATATAAAACAAGGCTATAGGAAACATCAAACTAAATGGAAAGCAATTTAAATCAATCCCACTGAAATCAGAGACAAGTCAAGTTTGGTCACTCTCTCCTTTCTCTTCAACATAGTACTGGAAGTTCTAGCTAGATCAGTAAAACAACTAAAGGAAATCAAGGGGATATAAAGCAGAAAGGAAGAAGTCAAAGTATCACTATTCACAGATGATATGATAGTATACATGAGTGAACCTAAAAATTCTACCAGAGAACTATTACAGCTGATAAACACCTTCAGCAAAATGGCTGGATACAAAGTTACTAAAAATATCTGAAGCTCTCTTGTATACAAAAGACAAGAGGGCTGAGAAAGAAATAAGGAAAAAAACAACCTTGAAATAGCCACAAATAGCATAAAGTGCACTGGTGTGACTAACCAAGAAAGTGAAAAATCTGTATAAAAAAACTTCAAGTCTTTGAAGAAAGAAATTGAAGAAGATATCATAGGATGGAATGAGCTCCCATACTCATGGATCAGTAGGAATAACAGCAAAATGGCCATTCTACCAAAAGAAATGTAGATATTCAATGCAATTCCCATTAAAATACCAACACAGTTCTTTACAGACCTTGAAAGAACAATTCTCAACATGACATAAAAACACACACAAAAAAAGCCAGAATAGTTAAAATAATCCGGTACAATAAAAAAAAAAAAAAAAAAAAAGGTTCTGGAGATATCTCCATCTTGGATCTCAAGCTGTACTACAGAGAAACAGTAAAAACTGTGTTTTATTGTCATAGAAACATACTGGTGGATCAGTGGAATTGAATCAAAGACCCAGAAATAAACCCACACACCTACAACACCTGATTTTTGACAAAGAAGCCAAAACCATTCAATGGAAAAAAGAACATCTTCAACCAATGGTGCTTGCCTAAATGGATGTCCACATATAGAAAGATACAAATAGGTCCATACTTATCACCCTGCATAAAATAAAGTTCTTGTGGATCAAATACCACAACATAAAATTAACACTCTTAATCTGTTATTTAAAAAAGTGAGGAAGAGGCTTGAACACATTGGCACAGGAGACAACTTCCTGAACAGAACACCAGCAGCACAGGCTCTAAGATCAACAATCAATAAATGGGATTTCATAAAACTTAAAAGCTTCTCTAAAGCAAATGACACTGTCAGCAGAACAAAATGATGGCTTACAGACTGGGAAAGGATCTTCACCAACTCTACATCTGACAGAAGGCTAATATCCAGAATATATAAATAACCCAACAAATAAAAAAATCCAATTTAAAATAGGGTTCAGAGCTAAACAGAAATTCTCAACAGAGGAATATTGAATGGTGTAGAAACACTTAAAATGCTCAATGTCCTTAAAAATCTGAGAAATGAAAATCAAAATGACTCTGAGATTCCACCTCACACCCACCAGAATGGCTAAGATCAAAAACTCAAGGGACAACTCATGCTGGAGAGGATGTGCAGAAAGGAGAACCCTCCTCCATTGCTGGTAGAATGTAAACTTGTACAACCACTTTGGAAATCAGTCTGGCATTTTCTCAGAAAACTGGGAATACTGCTACCCCAAGACCCAGCTAAACACCTCCTAGACGTATATCAGAAAGATGCTCAACCATACAACAAGGACTTTTGTTCAACTATGACAATAACAGCTCTCTCATAATAGCCAGAATCTGGCATCAAACTAGATGTCCCTCAATGGGGGAATGAATACAGAAATTTTGGTACATTTACACAAGGAAATACTACTTAGATATTAAAAACAAGAAAATCATGAAATTTGCAGACAAATGGATGGAACTAAAAAAGATCACGCTGAGTGATGTATCCCAAGGACCATGTATGGATATAACCTAGAACCTCTGCTCAGATTTAGCCTGTGGTAGCTCAGTAACCAATTGGTTTCCCAAAGTGAGGGGAACAAGGACTATTTCTAACAGGAACTCAATGACTGGCTCTTTGGCCTCCCCACCCCCCAAGGGAGGAGCAGTCCTGTTAGGCCACAGAGGAGGGCTTTGCAGCTAGTCCTTAAGATACCTGATAAAATAGGATCAGATGAATGGGGAGGAGGTCCCCCCCATCAGTGGACTTGGAAATGGGCACGGTGGAGATGAGGGAGGAAGGGAGGGGCTGGGAGAGAATGAGGGGTCGGGACACAGCTGGGATACAGAGTTAATAAAATGTAACTGATAAGAAAAAATAAAATTAAAAAAGTTGATATTACCCATACATTATAGATTGGACATACTAAAATCTACAGACTTTCAAAAGCTAAAGTACAAGGAGAAACATAGGAAAGATGCTTAATTCTCATTCAGAAAAGAAAACAAGATAGATGCCAGAAACCATAGAAGAGAGAACAGGATAACAGCCTTCCATGGATCTTCACCCACAGCAAAATTTTGTATAGAGCACAAAAATACAATATTATTGAAAATGTTTCTTCATGGACTGAACATGGAGTGACTTGTAGGAGTTGAGATGTTGATTTACTTTCTCCCCGCAGATCAGCAGAAATGTATCCCTTGCTGAACTCAAGGGTACCCAAACCTTGAGAGAAACCACTGCCTGCCCATGGCAGTGACCTTCCTGTCATTTGAGGATCCTCTGTGCTTGGCCATGTCCTGCATGGCTTTGTGATTATCTGTCAGCACAACTATAGTTTTGGGGATCTTTCTCAAGCACCATGACTCACCCATCATTAAGTCCAATAACTGGACTATAATAAAATACCTTAGTGTCTTCAAATGAAATTATTTACCCCTACTTTTAGTAAGTTTATATAAAATGTATATCTAACCATAACCAAAAGAGTTCTCCATTTAAGCAATGTTATATAGATACACTCTATTTCGGAAGAGAAACTACTTCTGAAAACACATGTTAGTAAGTTATACATGTTACTTTTCAGATTTTAATTGCATAATAGTAATTGTGATAAATATTACAAGTACTATATATTTTCCCTTAGTATTTTATTTTTCTGGAGGAAACAGGAATTAGGTTGACAGTTGACAGCTTCTGTTGGACAGGCAAAAACCTGGATCTCTGGCAAAGGGAGCTTGAAAAATTGTACATCCACAGCGGAAATCAGTGTGCAGAATTCTCAAAATGATGAAAATAAATCTAACATATGAACCACTTATAACTTTCCTTGACATATGCATAATGGACTCAACATACTCCTTCAAAAATATTTTCTCATCCCTACTCATTGCTATTCTGTTCATAATAGGTACAAAATGGGAACACCTAAATATCCTTCAACTGATATAGATAAGTGAAATGGTATGCACATAAGCAGATAGAAATATAAATGACGATATTGATTTAGGTAACTCAGATCCAGAAAACAGATATCACATGTCCTATCTACTCTGAAGCATGTAGCTCTAGATCTTCAGTTGTGAGTATTCACCCGACTGTGAAAGAAAAGAAAGACTGTGGCAAAAGACTGGGACCAGCCCCAGCAGTTGATAGTATCCAGAGAAGAGGGAAGGATAAGGTGGGGCAGAAATGAGTCAGACATGGTTGTCCAAAGAAACTGAAAGTCTTGACTGACTGGCAGTCAGAGTACTTCTTTATTTAGACAGAGTTCAATAATAAAAGATAGATTCACATTGTTTTAAAACATGGATGATATCCTTCTTGTCCCCAGACAGGAGTTTTAACTGTCCCTTGGTCATAAATTTAGTCATCACTGATAAACCTTATTGTTTACTATCATTTTTCTTCATCAATCCCATAACCTGACATTTTTGAGACTCTGGAGGCATATTTGCCACAGCCTGAAAGCCCATTCTCAGGTTGGAAGAATTCTCAGATTCAATGGCAATAGATAGAAAATCTTCAAGTCAGCCTGGGCATATTGCTTTGTCCCAAGAAATATATTATCAAATTTTAATGGACAGCCTCAAGAAAAACAATTTAGGCCAAATCAGCAACAGTTATTATTCAGTTCCTGGCATAATGCATTATCTATACCTCATATCTCTGTAGAATGTATTTATGGGCTAAATCTAAGTATTCTTTCATTATTTTGGTCATACAACACCACAGTGATACTGTGAAAGCTGATATTTCTAGGAAAAGGAGGTCCTAATACCTCACTTTAAAAATCATTTTTGTAAAATATTCTTTGTCCATCATTACAGACCCTAGTGTAAGGTGAAGATGTCTCCAGCCATTCATTTACAGCTCCATCTAGTCATTGGGGGGCATATCATATGTAACTCCTAATCTTATATGCCAAGTAATCATCTGAGGATACAGCAGTACAAGGTATTTAATCTCAAATACTATCAACTCTCCTGGCTCTAGGAACTTTGTTTGCCTTTTTAAGAGTATGTTGTTCTGATTATTTTCTTCTTGAGGAAGCACAGGGGTAGATTTTGCAAGACTATCTTGGAGCTGAAGTCTCATAAGGAGTTATCTGCCCTTTTTATGTGAGTTACAACTTCCATGAGAAAGACATTCATGTAGGGCCAGATACTTTATATTTCCCCTAAAAATGAGAGAAGCAGTATGCTCAGGATTTTTCTAGGGAAGCTTAGAAGCAATACTCCAGGGTGAAGGCATAAATGATTCATGAAAAAAATTTCCCATTGCTCCAATGGCCCCAGGTTGTATATGTATTGAAAGCCCTCTAAGCATGTAGCAAGTGGAGATCAAGACCAAGCCTGAAAGATAGCATGAAGGCTACTGTAACATGCAGCTCAGCTGTGCTGGATCTTTGTCAAATAGCTGTGTTAAATTCATGGCTTTAACTGTATATGAACTTTGGTGAGGTTTTAATTCATTTGGAGGTGACGTTGAGTGAAAATAAGCACCTATTTCTATGTTTCAACATATAGACATCTAGTTTGGTCAGCACCATTTGTGAATATTTTATCTGTTTTTCCAATGTGTATTTCTTGCTTTCCAGTGTGTATTTCTATTTTTTGTTATAGTACTAGTGAATTTACATAATAAAATATTACTCAGACATTTAAAAAATCAAATCATGAAACATGAAGGTAAATGTAGCTTTGCAGGTAACTGAGAGTGAGAGAACCTAGACCGCCAAAGACAAATAGGGTATGTATTTGCTTTTACATATATATTATTTGCAAGATATATGATATGCAAGCAACTGAACATAATACCACAGGGGATACATACAGATTAAGAACTGGAGGTTAGGGGAGGCAGAGATTTCTCCATAGGAAAGGGAAATTAAATACTTAGTACAAATGGAAGGTGGGCTAAAAAGACAGAATTGAAGGGGATTGGGAAAGGAAGAGGGCAATGAAAGGTAACATGAGGAAAGACAGGTAAAATTAAGGGTCATTTGTCTGGTACAGTGGAAAACTAATGCAATAGAAACTTTCTAAAATATATACATATAAGAAGCCAATATAAAAGAAATCACCACACAAGAAGAAAGTCCCAACTGGAAATCTCTTGTCACTAAGTAAAGCATCCAGTACTGGTAATAGTTTATATTTAATTGAGGTATTGGCCAAAGTAGTGTGATTGTAATGCCAAAACAATACAGGCTTTTGCCAAGACTATAGGCTGCTCTCCATAAATTGACTGCAATGCCGTATTGCTGGAGACAACACTTACACTTACATGGAACATAGATAAACAGAGCTTGTGCCTACATATAACCTTCACACTTACATTCTAGCAATTTTGATATGAGAAGTACTCTGCAACTACAAAAGGAGAAATATAAGCACTAACCCAGCTACCAAATTTTTGAACTATAACATAGTCCTACCTGTGAGACATATCAGTGCAAGAGTTGTGGGAAAAATAACCAATCTATAGTTTGACTGAAGTTCCACTTCACATGATGCAATCCACACTTGACACTGGATTATTGATCAAGAAATAGAAATTACATAGCCCAGGGTTCTAGGGAAAAAGCAAATACTACATTCTACTAAAAGTAATAAAATGACCATTGACACCATTCTGCTATACTCACAGACCAGGGTCATGTTCTTCCATCATCAAAGAAGCTTCCTCCTGCAGCTGATTGAAACAAATTCAGAGACCTGTAGAGAAAATAGATATTCAGTGAGAGACCTCAGAATACTCAAGTATAAATGGAAATTTTCCATCAAATTCATGCCCTCCACGGTCGTCGTAATTCAGCCAAAAGAGTGTAACAGAGAGAAAGGATAGAGGATACCAAAGAAGAAAGCACTATAAATTAAGATGACTGAAGCATATATAAATTGTGAGATACTGAGGCAGCATGCACTAGGCCTTTTAATATTCTGCATCAGATGTGGTTATAAAGCTGAAATGAGAAGTGCACACCTGGCTTTGTCCCAAACCTTATCTCTAATTGATAAGCACTTGCAAATGAATGCGTAGGTTTCTCCAAGGGACACTCATTTTATCCAAGGGACTTCTCTTAATTGTACATTTAAGAGTACATTCCAAAAGTTAGATGGCCAAAAAATTCACTCACTGGCACATTAGGATTTTGATGTCCTATAATTCTCGCATGCATTTTATTATAGTTCTCATTTTAATTTGCTGAAGTTTTTTTTTGTTCATTTTTTAACTTTTATTAATTTCACTTTATTCACTTTGTATCCCCCCCATAAACTCCTCCCTCCTCCCCTCCTAATCCCACTTTCCCTCCTCCTTCTTCACATGCCCCCCTCCAGAAGTCCACTGATAGGGGAAGTCTTCCTCCCTATCATATTCTTGCCTAACTTATCAGGTCTCAACAGGAATGGCTATACCTTTTTCCTCTCTGTCTTGGAAAGGCTGCACCTCCCAGGAGTAGTTGATCCTACTCCTGAGCCATCCACTGAGTTCAGGTCAAAGACATCCCCTGTTACCCTTAATAGGGAACTCACAAGGAGACAGATACTTATGGGCTACATCTGAGCGGGGGTTCTAGGTGTTCTTTATGCATGGTCCTTGTTTCGAACAGGACCCCCTGGGCCCATATTTTTGGTTCAGTTGGCCTTCTTGTGGTGTGCCTTTCCCATCCAGGTCTTTCTATCTCCTGAATCTTTCTTTTGAGTCCATGCTCTATGCTCAACATTTGGCTATGAGTCTAACCATCTGTTTCAATACCTTGCTATGTATATTATTTCAGAGGCCCTCTCTGGTAGGTTCCTGCCCTGTTCCCTGTCTTCTCCCATTACCAATGTCTATCCCATTTGCCCTTCTGAATGAGGATTAAACATCTTTCCTAGGATCCTCCCTGTTGTTTAGCTCAATTAGAACTATAGATTTTAGTATTTTTAATCCTGTATTATACAACTAATATCCACTAATAAGTGAGTATATACCATGAGTGTCTTTCTGCTTCTGGATACCTCACTCAGGATGATCTTTTCTAGTTGCATCCATTCGCCTGCTGATTTCCTTGTTTTTAACTGCTGAGTAGAATTGCATTGTGTAAATGTACTACAAATTCTGTATCCATTCCTCAGCTTTGGTACATCTAGGTTGTTTTCAGATTCTGGCTATTATAAAAAAAATGCTATTATGAGTATAGTTGAGCAAATGTCCTTGTATGGTTGAAAATATACTGAATATATGCCCAGGGGTGGTATAAATAAATGTTGAAGTAATACTATTCATAAATTTCTGAGAAAGCACCAGATTTCCAAAGTGGCTGTACAAGTTTACATTCCCATTAGCAATGTAGGAGTGTTCCCTTTTCTCCACATCCAGTCCAGCTTGTGTTGTAGATGATGTGATAATACACATGAATGACCCTAAATATTCAAACAGGGAACTCCTACAGCTGATAAACACCTTCAGCAAAGTGGCTAGATACAAAATTAAATTTGAAAAAAAATCTGAAGCCCTCCTGTATACAAAAGAGAAAGAGGCTCAGAAAGAAATTAGGGAAAAAACACTCCATCACAATTGCCACAGATAACATAAAGTACCTTGGTGTGACTCTAATCAAGTAAATGAAAGACTTGTATGAAAAAAAATTCAGGGAAGATATCAGAAGATGGAAAGATCTCCCATGCTCTAGAATTGGTAGGATTAACATAGTAAAAATGGCCACTCTACCAAAAGAAATCTACAGACTCAATGCAATTCCAATCAAAATACCAACACAACTCTTTAGAGACCTTGAAAGAAAAATTCTCAGTTTCATATGGAAAAACGAAAAAATGCAGAATTGATAAAAACATGCCAGTACAATAAAAGATTTTCTGGAGGTATCTTCATCCCACATCTCAAGTAGTATAGAGTAACAGTAATAAAAAAATGACATGGTACTGGCACCTGTACTTTAAATCTTAAAGGGGTGTGCATCTACTCATTAATAATTTTTATTAAATCATATCAATAAGTTGAGTGGGAAAAACAAGTATAGGAGAATCACCTGCTGTCTCAGTTTCTGACCCAGCTTGAGGGTGCTCAGATAGCCAACGCTGCCTTGGGCTATTGTTTCTGCTCATCAACCTTAAAGCATCCCTGGCTTTTCTATTGTTCTCTAAGATTTTTTACATCAGAGTCATAAGCAAAAACATCTTCCCCAACCTTGTCAAACAATCTTTTTTTTCAAATTCTTTCTAATTATAATGGTCATTGCTAAAACCTACAACTATGGTCCCTTTCAAGAACAGTGGTTAATTCATTAATTTGCTCCAGCTTGATCTGCAAAAAGATATCAAGCATTGTTATAATAAATGCCAGTGATATTGCCCAGTGAGGGGCTAGAAGGATCCTTAGAGTTTTCATACAACTCATGTTATAAGGAATATGGGCATCATAATGGCATCAAACAGAGCTATGTTCCACAACAGCACAAAGTCCTCAGTATAAGCAGTGCTTGGGATTATGTTTCTCCAAGACAAACTCATCATGACTATGCTAACAGGGGAGCCAAATTACATGAGTGCTACAGATGTTTTGCTGTTGCTCTTGCATGCATGCGTTCAACAGGACCAGGTAGCCAAAATAGTTTGCCATATATGGGAAGGGGGAATTAGGTTAGCTCAGGCCCTGGGAAGAATTCAGGGTATTGGGTGGGCTATGCCAGCCTGGAGGACCATATAACATGGAAGGACTGAGGATTGCTAAGAGAAAATTAGCAGGTAGGTCTGTTTTGATATGTTAAATATGAACATCTGCCATTTGCTCCAGGTATGAAACCTACATCTATGGAAATATAAACTTCAGAGAGAGCAGTATGGTCTCCATTAGGAAATGATTAAAAAATGAGCTCACAAGGAAGAAAGGTGGCAAAAACAAAGATTCTAATTTTCTTTTCTTTCTTTATATTTGCTTTCTTTTCTTTGAGGAGGGTGGGTACACAGACTGGACTCAATTTTTGCTGTCAAGTTTGTTTTTCTAATTCATTTTATTTTTTCAAAATTTATTCATTATATATCCCTATTAAAGGCCACTCCCTCAATTCCTACTGTTCCCACCCTCCCTCCATCTCCCCCCTATCCCCTTCCCCTAGTCTACTCAGAAGAGGAGCTCCACTCTTCTGACATCAACCCATACATTATCGGAACACTACTCAGCTACTAAAAACAGGGAAATAAAATGTCTGCTCTTTTTTCTTCTCCATAGGCCACTGTGCTCACCTCAGAAGATTTCATACCATGAAGCTTACCTGTGAGCTTACTGTGAAATCAACACTAGGTATAACTCATTTTAAAGAGTCCCACTCCCAAGACAGTGTTTGATTTACCATCTCATATCCAGAAACACGTGAAATTTGAAAGGCTATGAAGTGTGAAACATTTTATCACAAGCATTTCAGAGAACGTGGTTCTCTTGCTGCCTGGAGGCTGTTTCCCACCAGCCCAAAAGGAAGGAGGGCCAGAAGATGACGTATAAAGCTTGAAAGACCTGTAAGCATAACAGTGATGAGACACACTGCGAACCACCTCAGAAAGTAAGTTCAACTTTAATTCCAGAAAACAGAAAACAGAGGCTTATATCCCTTGGGGAGTGCCTGGGATGCTCCAAACATAGGTGTAGATAATTGCTTACTACTAGGCAATTCAAGGATGCTCGATTTGCATTAAACAGCACATTCCTATTGTATGAATAAGAAGAACAAGAACACAGAACCAAATTATCCTATATTTGAAGGGAGGGGAGATTTATCAGGGATCTGTGTCAAAGGCCATCTATCAAATTTGATTGGTGGTGTTGATTGTCTAAAGACACTCTCTAGATGAAGTCAGGCAGAGAAAACTCACCCTTGACATGGTTACACATCTAGGCCAGAAGCAGGGTCATACAAGGAAAAGAAAGCCTCCTCCCTCATATCTCAAAATTCAATGTGGGTTGTGATGTTTTTCAATAGTACCGCTGGAACAAAAGGTATGTGTACACACAGAAACTTCTACAGGCTACCACTGTTGTGATACTCTCAGAGAACTTCCTGACTGGTGTTAGTTCACCATTCCCTACATATTCATCCACTGGACTAAAAGTTTCTTGTGTAAAGTGAGACAATTGAAAACAGTAAATGTTGAGAATCAGGATTATCAATAAGGCTCCCCTAAACAACTTATTATATAATACTGTTGCATGTAATTGATATTCACCATTCATTGTATTCTTTTTAAAAATAAGTTTATTTACTTTAAATTCCAATCATAGTCCCCTCCCTTCTCGCCCACAGTACTACCCTCCATTCCTATTACACCTATTCCCTTTCCCCTTCAGAAAAGGAAGGTCATTTCCACTGAACTAGTTTTTAAGTTCTGTTGGATCTCAGTGGACCAAAGTACACAAAGGCCTTTCCACATTGCTTATATTCACAGAATTCCTCTCCAGTGAGGATACTTTTATGATGATGATGACTCTAGATTTGTGCAAGTCCTCACCATTTTAAAACATTCATAAGTTTTCTCTCTAGTATGAATCCTTTCATGATGATGAAGATTATACAAATGTGGAATGGTTTCACCATGTTACAAGCACTCACAGGCTTTCTGTCCATTAGGATTTCTTTCATGAGTGTGGAGATTATTCTGAAGTCCAAAAGTTTGTCCACATTGGTTACAGTCAGACATCTTTCCAGTATGTGTTATTTTATGTATTAGGAGATGTTATGTGCAAAGCCTTTGCCACATAGTTATATTCATATGGTTTCCCTCCAGAATGTGTTGTTGTCTTAGGAGATTATTGTTACATGCAAAGGATTTATCACACTAATTACCCTCACAAGGCTTCTTTCCACTGTGTGTCTTTTCCTGTTTTCGGAGACTACTCTGCTGTGAAAAGGCTTTATCCCCTTGGGTATATTCATAAGGTTTCTTTCCAGTATGTGTTCTTTTATGTCTTATGAGATGACTGTTTTGTGCAAAGGCTTTACCACACTGGTTACATTCATAAGGTTTCTCTCCAGTGTGTGTTCTTTTATGGCTTATGAGATGACTGTTTTGTGCAAAGGCTTTACCACACTGGTTACATTCATAAGGTTTCTCTCCAGTGTGTGTTCTTTTATGGCTTATGAGATGACTGTTTTCTGCAAAGGCTTTGCCACACTCATTACATTCATAAGGTTTCTCTCCAGTGTGTGTTTTTTTATGGCTTAAGAGAGTACTGTTTTGTGCAAAGGCTTTACCACACTCATTACATTCATAAGGTTTCTCTCCAGTGTGTGTTCTTTTATGGCTTATGAGATGACTCTTTTGGACACATACTAATCACCAATTCAGTGTGCATACCTCTTACAATACCTGAGTAGATAGAATGAGACTAAACAGATTGGCAGTTCAAGTCAGTAGCTGTAATGTCCATATAATTCAAATGGTATTTTTGTTACAATATTATTTTATTTTCTTCTATCTTAGGGGAGTGCCTTGTAAACACAAAACAGATACCTGACATTGAAGTACATGGAATTATGAGATTTTAATGATCACAAGTACACTTAAAGCAGTGCTGTTTTTACACTGTTGCTTTTCTTTAAAACTTCCAGGACACAGCCATGTGTGCTGGTACATGCCTTCAATCCCAGCACTTGTGGAGGCAGAAGCAGGCACATCTCTGTGATTTTGAGGTCAGGCTGGTCTAACAAGCAAGTCTAAGAAAGTCACAGATACCCAGAAAAAAAATCTATTTCAAAAACAGAAAATAAAAAGCAGCCAATAAACAAACAAACAAACCAAAAACACCACACTTCCAGGACACATTAAAATTTAAGATTTATATCTGTGTCAACATGCACATTAAGTTACCTTTTATTACTTGTAGAACTTTGAAAATGTTCTTCAATATTATGGTCATCCCAATTGTAGCCTAAAATATAGTACGACAAAATATATATTATTGGAAATATCATGTTATTATTAAGGCAAAACTTAAATCACTATCTTCTGTGACCCTTAGAACCATGCCTGATTTATTTACCTCATTCCTCCTCATTCTCAATTGGAATTACAGAAGAGGATCAATAACAAAGTAAGAGTTGTCTCTTTATTTTAAAAGTGAAAGAAAAATTTCAGTCTTACCTATAGCAGTGAGGTTTTCACAGGTCTCTAGCATCACATCTTTGTAGAGTTGCTTCTGGGAAGGTTCCAGCAAGGCCCACTCTTCTTGGCTGAATTTCACATTCACCTCATTGAAGGTCACTGAATTCTAAAATATGCCATACATTTGTACAACAGCAACAGTGACAACAATATAATTTATACTTCATTGTCAATGTAATCATATAATTCTACCGCTTCTTCAATTTATTTTCTGACACAGAAGTGCGAATGTTATACAGTTGGGTGCTGTGCGTGATGTGAAGTAGGGGAGATAAAAAAGCCTAAAGGTTAGATTGAAAAAAAAAAAAAGGCGTGCTTCAAAAACCTGTGCTTCATCAGTTTGTAAGACATGAATATAAACTAGCCTTTAGTTGGGTTCTTGAGCAATCTATGAATCATCTTCAGTTACTTGGGTGAGTAGGTCAGGACCCTGTCATGAGACAGGTGGAAGGACAAAACACAGTCATGATATTTTATATAGCAACAAATGAGATGTGTTGATCAGGGGACACTGAAAATATGAGTAACTCAGTCAAAAGACAACATGGTACTGAATATTATGTTTTGACCAGGGCTCAGGGATGTGGCATATCAGTATGTGAAGAGGGGGGGCTCATATATCTGTGGAAGAGAAAGTGGACTACAGTGAATACATGGATAAAAATAATGTGAGTGGCAAGCAACAACAATCATAGCCAATAACATCATATTTCTGAGTGACCAGACAAAAGAAAAGGAATAGAACACATGATTATTCTCTGATCATTGTTTTGTATATCCTCCTTACTAAGTAATGTAGTCTATAAATTAAAAATAAAGATTAAAACTTTTCTATTAAAAAAGAAATGTTAATGTTATCACTAAGTCATTTTAGAAGAAAACGGAATAACAAGTTTTAACTGTATCATATCTGAACTTTTTGAAGAGGATATAGATTTGGAATAGACATGGCAATTAATGTGGACAAAGACAAACAGAGAGAAGAGTGTGAAATAGAGAGACAGAGACATAGAGACAGAGACACATAGGGAGAGAAATTAACAGATGAACAATACTAAGTACAGATCAGAGAAATTTATTAACAGTTACTAACTACAAAAAATGGTGGACAAGCTGGGTGTATTCTGTCTTGCCTTCAATTCCATCACTCAGGAGGCAGACGCAGGTATATCTTATTGAACTAGATGTCTTCATTATCTATTCAAAGAGTTATAGGACAACCAGGCATATGTAGTAAGACAGACTCCCCTAAAAGTCAATCAAACAAACACAAAATATTGAAAGAACTCAGAGGTCTTTACTGAAGCCTCTACAAGGAATTATACATTCACTCCTGTTGTATATTTATTTTCCAGAAATCTGCACTGCCCCAAATTAAACTGTAACTTCAATGATATCTTACTAAAAGGGAATGCATGTTTAAACAGGTAAAAATAGAAGACAAAAATATTAGCAGTATAAATGCTGATCATAAATGAGCAACAAAAGATAGGAGAGATGGCTCAGCAGTGAGGAACTCTTACTGCTCTTGCAAATATTTGGGCTCAATTATTAGTGTTTACCTGGGACCTGCTACTTTCAATTGCTTTAAGTTCAGCAGTTCTGAAGACATCTTCAGACTACTGTGAGGATTAGGCACACAAGAGGTGCATATTCATGCATACAATCAAAATATTTATATTCAGTAAAAACTAAAAATAGATCCCAGATGGCTGGGCTGATTGCACACTGTTCTCATAAGCTGGGTAGCAGAGACTGCACAGTGACCAATAGTTGGATCTGTGGGCCCCCAAACACCACTGACTGTGTTTCCTAGGTAAGAAGAAAACCAATGATGAGGGAAACAATTGGGTCCAACCTCAGAGAACCTCACTAATCTCTGGGAAAATTCGTTTGATATTGCAGCAGGAATAAGGTTTTCAAGCAAATGAATCCAAGAAGCAAGCAGGAGTAGCTATTCTAATATCTAATAAAACAGATTTTCAACCAAAATTAATTGAAAGGGATGAGGGAGAGGGAATCCAAGATGGCATTGCCAGGAGGACCAGGACAGGAACAGGACAGCAATATTGGTACAGCAACTAAAAGACTGAACTCTGGGCCCTAAAACAACAGCAATCGTGTTTCCCAGGTGAGAGGAAACTCCGTGGTGTGGGGATCACTCAGTTCCACTCTCAGGTCACTCAACCCAGAAAATATCCCAGGTGCAGGATACACCTGAGTGTCCTGATCAACTTCCCAAGCCATACTATGTGCTCCAGGGCACCAGAGACAGGGAGCTCCAGTCTCAAAAAATAAAAATAAAAAAATAAACAGGGAAGAAGAAAGTGGGACTTACCTCAGGTCACCCAGTCTATCCCTGGAAAAGATCCTGCAGACTGGTGGCTGCACAGCTAACAGCCTTGAGCGGGGCTCCAGTCACTAGGCCTATATGCCCTACTCTACATCACAGACAGAACTGTGTGCCCCAGGTCACTAGAAGATGGGTTTCCCTGTCTGAAGAAAACCCCACAGGTAGGGAAAGAGCAGGTCCCAGCTTAGAGCACTCAGCCAACTCCCCCCACACACACACACACTACCACCACCACACATGGGAACATTCTTAGAAATGTTCTCAGGTTCTTTCCCAGTCACCAGCTTGGTAGCCATCTGGCAAGTGCCTACCCATTCTACACACCATGGCAAACACCACAGACTAGGTCTACATGTTGGGAGAAAACCCAAAGGTGGGGGAAACATCTGGCCCTACCTCAGGACACCTAGCTCTGGAAAAGTTTCTGTTTATTCACAGGCTCCAGACTCTAGCCTCCTACTGCACATGTGAGAGCAGTGCTCAGCTGCTACGGATTACTGCTTGGATACTGGGGCACAGAGCTCTAACCTCAGACCTACAGAAGCCTGGGATCCCCAAGATCAACCCCCAGATACTGCTCCAAGGGACAACCAGTTATTGCTAACTAAACTGACCAAACCATGGGGTACCCAGGTTACAGCTGCAGCTTACTAAATTTACAGAAAGAAAGCCAGAAGCAGGACAACTGTCACCAGGACTTCTCTGGGTGAGAGGAGATCCCCCTTGACTAACAAAGATTACAATTACTGCTCAGGTCTCTATGCCTGTGGTGAGTTTTGGCAATTCCTGAAAAATACCTGCTATTCAGTGACCATACCCCAAAAGCTGAGAAGGCCTCCTTCAGGAAAAATCATCTTCCTGTCAAGGGGATTATCCCCACCACAGGATTTCAGGAAGCACCAGAAACTAACATTCAACACCTAAGATAGCCAAATGGGTAGAGGCAAGTGTAAAAGCTCAAAAAGACAGAGCAATATGGCATCTCCAGAACCCAGTTATTCATTGGCAAGCAGCCCTGGACACCCTAGCATAAATGAAATTCAAGAAGATGACCTTACATCTGTGCTTATGAACAGGATAATAGAGGAAAAAAAAATAAACTGAATAAAGACCTAGATGAAGATAAAGTCAAACAGATTATTGCCATTTGCAAAGAAATGGAGGAAGATAAAGTCAAACAGATTATGGACATCCTTAAAGAAATACAGGAAGTTGCAGTCAAACAATTTGTGGCCTTTAGAGAGGAAATACTTAAATCACTAAAAGATATTAAAGAAACAGAGGATTGTTTGAACAAACAGCTGACGGAATTGAAGGAAAATACAGTCAGAGAAGTGAAGGAAATCAATAAAATGGCTCAAGATCTGATAATAGAATTGGAAAAATTAAAGAAAACACAAATTGAGGAAATTGTGGAGAGAAAGAACTTAGGGAAGAAAACAGGAACTACACAGGTAAGCATAGCCAATAGAATATGAGAGATGGAAGAAAGAATCTCAGGTGTAGAAGACACATGGAAGAAATCAATGTATCCATCAAAGAGAATGTTAAATCTACATAATTCCTGACCATCCAAGAAATCCAAGACAACATGAAAAGGCAAAACCTAAGAATAATAGCAATAGAGGAAAAGAGTTTCCTTCCTCCAAGGCCCAGAAAATATTTTCAGCAAAATCATAGAAGAAATTTTCACCAATTTAAAAGAGAGGTCTATACGAATACAAGAGGCCTACAGAACACCCAATAAATTGGATCAGAAAAGAAAATTCTCCCACCATATAATAAACAGTAAGTATACAGAAAAAAAATAGTAAAAGCTGCAAGGGAAAAAGGCCAACTAACATATAATGGCAAACCCATCAGAATCACACCTGACTTCTCAACAGAAACTATGAAATCCAGAAGGGCCTGAACAGATGTCATGCAGACCCTAAGAGAACATAGATGTCAGCCCAGGCTACTATACCCCGCAAAAGTCTCAGTCATCATAGATGGAGCAAACAAGATATTTAATGACAAAAACAAATTTAAACAATACCTACCCACAAATCCAGAGGTACAGAAGCTCCTAGAAGGAAAACTACAACCCAGGAAAGCTAACTGCATTCAGGAAAACACAGGAAAGAAATAATGTCATTACAGCCAAACTAAAAGTAACCTAGCACACAAACACACTACCACAAGCAACATCAAAATAAAAGGAACTAACAGCCACTGGTCATTAATTTCCCTCAACATCAATGGACTTAACCCTCCAATAAAGACACAGACTATCAGGATGGATATGTAAACAAGACCCAACAATCTGTTGCATACAAGAAACACATCTAAGTCGCAAAGATAGACATTACCTGAGAGTAAAAAGGTGGAAGGTTCCAAGCAAATGGACCCAAGAACCATGCAGGAGTAGCCATTTTAATATTTCTATAAAGTAGATTTTCAACCAAAATTAATCAAAAGACATGAGGAAGGTCATTTCATACTCATCAAAGGAAAATTCCGCCAAGAAGAAATCACAATTCTGAACATATATGCTCCAAATACAAAGGTACCCATGTTCGTAAAAGAAACATTAATAAAACCTAAACCGCACACAAATTCCCATACATTACTACTGGGAAACTTCAACACCCTACTCTCAACAAAGGACAGGTAAACAATAGAAATTAAACAAAGAAACAATATCTCTAATAGAGGTCATGTATGAAATGGACCTAGCAGATATCTACAGAATCTTACACCCAAAGACAAAAGAATTTACCTTCTTCTCAGCACCTCATGGAACCTTCTCCAAAATACTCCATATCGTTGGCCACAAAGTGAGTCTCAACAGATACAAGAAGATTGAAATAATGCCTTGTATCCTATCTAATTACCATGGACTAAAGCTGGACCTCAACAACAACAGAAATAGCAAAAAGTCTATACTCATATGGAAACTGAAAAACTCACTACTAAATGACAGCTGGGTCAGGGAAGAAATAAAGAAAGAAATTAAAGTCTTCCTAGAATTCAATGAAAATGAAGACACAACATACCCAAACTTATGGGACATGATGAAAGCAGTACTAAGAGGAAAGTTCATAGCACTATGTGCCTTCAAGAAGAAATTTGTAACATCTCATATAATCAACTTAATGGCTTATCTAAAAGCCCTAGAAAAAAAGAAGCAAACACAGCAAAAAGGAATAGACACCTGGAAATAATCAAACTCAGGACTGAAATCAATAAATTAGAAACAAATAAAACATTTCAAAGAATCAATAAAACCAAGAGCTGGTTCTTTGAGAAAATCAAGAAGATAGACAAACCCTTAGCCAAACTAACGAAAAGGCAGAGGGACACTATCCAAATTAACAAAATCAGAAATGAAAACAGAGACAAAACAAAAGACACTGAGGAAATCCAAACAATCGTTAGCATTGTTAGGATCCAAAAGTCTATATGCCACAAAATTTGAAAATCTAAATGAAATGGACAATTTTCTTAATCAATTACACTTACCAAAGCTGAATCAAGAGCAGGTAAATCAATAAAACAGTCCTTTATCCACTAAGGAAATAGCATTCCTCAAAAGACTGCAATCCACAAAAAGCTCAGGACCAGATGATTTCAGTGCAGAATTCTACCACACCTTCAAAGAAGAGGTAACTCCAGCTATCTTCAATTTATTCCACAAAATAGGAACAGAAGGAACACTACAAAACTCATTCATTGAAACCACAGTCACCTTGTAACCTAAACCTCACAAAGACCCAACAAAGAAAGAGAATTTCAGGCCAATCTCCCTTATGAACATTGATGCAACAAAATACTTTGCAAACCCAATACAAGAACACATCAAATATATCATCCACTATGACCATGTAGGCTTCATGCCAGGTATGCAGGGGTGGTTTGCTATACAAAAATCTATCAATGTGATCTACAATATTTAAAAATTGAAAGAAAAAAAAAAAACATGATAATCTCCTTAGATGCTGAAAAAGCATTTGAAAAAATCCAGCATACATTCATGTTTAAACTATTGGAGAGATCAGGGATAGAAGGCACATACCTAAACATAGTAAAGGCAATACACTGCAAGCCTATAGCCAACATCAAGCTAAACGGAGAGAAACTTACAGCAATCCCACTGAATTCAGGGACAAGGCAAGGCTGCTCACTCTCTCCATATCTCTTCAACATAGTTCTTGAAGTCCTTGCTAGAACAAGAAGAAAATTAAAGGAGACCAAAAGGATACAAATTGGAAAGGAAGAAGTCAAAGTATCACTATTTGCAGATTATACGATAGTATACCTGAGTAACTCCAAAACTTCTATCAGGGAACTCCTACAGATGATAAACACCATCAGCAAAGTGGCTGGATACAAAATTAAGTAAAAAAAAAAAATCAGTAGCCCTCCTGTATACAAAAGATAAAAGGGCTGAGAAAGAAATTAGGGAAACAACACCCTTTTCAATAGACTCAAAGGACATAAAGTACCTTGGTGTGACCATAATCAATCAAGTCAAAGACTTGTATGAAAAAAAATTCAAGTCTCTGAAGAAAGAATTAGAAGATATTAGAATATGGAACTATCTCTGATACTCATGGCTTGACAGGATTAACATAGTAAAAATGGACATCTTACCAAAAACAATCTACAGATTCAATGCAATTTCCATCAAAATACCAACAGAATACTTTACAGACCTCAATAGAAGAGTTCTCAACTTCATATGGGATGCAATGAAAGCAGTCCGAAGACGACTGAATAGCAACAAAGGCCATCATAAGCTATTGGAGACATCCCATACAAGCAACTTAATGGTATACCTGAAAGAACTAGGAAAAAAGAAGCAGACACACCCAGCAAGAGTAGACCACTAGGAAAAACCAAACTCAGGGCTGATATCAATAAATTAGAAACAAAGATAATAATTCAAAGAATCAACAAAACCAAGAGCTAGTTCTTTGAGAAAATAAAAAACACAGACAAATTCTTAGCCAAACTAAGGAAGTAGCAGAAAGACACGATCCAAATCAACAAAGTCTGAAAGAAAAAGATATAATAGACACTGAGAAAATCCAAAGAACCATTAACTCTTATGTCAAAAGCCTATATGCCCCAAAAAATTTGAAAATCTAAATGAAATATACAATTTTCTTTAGATTCCACATACCAAAGTTGAATCAACATCAGGTAAAGGTATTAAATAGTCTTATAATGCCTAAGGCAATAGAGGCAGGCAGCCATCAAAA